>JANAVB010015199.1:3590252-3902752 GCA_029216955.1 Iris pallida
TAACTAAACCATCAATGGTCACATATACCAATATAGCTAAACGACATAGATCAATCATGGATGCGTAGCATGGAAATTACACGTAATGTGATCAATACATGTCTATTTCCAACTGGTCCTCCTTAACTTTAATGAGATCAATACTTTAACATAATAAAAATAGAATGAACTGAATTTTCATATATCTGATCAGATAAATATCCAAAATACTTTAATACATAAATGTGTCCAAAACCAAATAGCACCCAAATACATAAAATACAAACTCCCACTATATTGTCATATACCCATATGAGCAGTATGCTCATGAAAGACCCTGGGTGATAATGCGTTTGTGAGCGGATCCGCTAAAATGGAGTTTGTCATAATGTGCTATATGGACACTTTAACCATTCTGAATTCTTTCCTTCACAACTAAAACTTTATGTCAATATCCTTGACTTATACAAGTTTTTGTTGTTATTAGAATACATTACTGCTGATTTATTGTCATACCATAATTTAAGTGGTCTTTCAACACCGTACTGTAGGCGCAGCCTTGTGACAAAATTTCGCAACCATATTCCCTGATTAGATGCCTCACAGCATGTTATAAACCTTGCCGCCATGGTGGAAGAAATTATGAGTGCATGTTTGACACTCATCCAAAATATATTCCATTAGTCAGCATAACCTGATGTGGATCTCCTATTATGTTGGCATCCAACAAAATCGAAGTCAGAATACCATATGATCTCCATAATTATCCGATCTCCTACAAAGAGCATATAATTTCTTGTTCTCTATTAATTACTTAAGTAGTTTGGCTGCTACCCAATGATCCATCCATATTTGCTTAAATATTTGCCTAACATCCTAATATGTACGCAATATTCTGACACGTACATACTTGAACATACATTAGACTCCCTACAACTGATCATGAAGAAAAAATCTATTGTATTTTCTTAATTTCAAGGTTATTCTTAGGGCACTGATTGAGACTGAACTTGTCTCCTTTAGCGACCGGGGTGTCACCTAGTTTGCATTTTGCATGCCAAATCTTTTAAGCACTTTATCGATATAGCTATTTTGTGATAATACAAGAATACCTCGATAACGATCTCGGTGTATTTGAATTCCTAATACAAAAGAGGCGTCACCAAGATCTTTCATCTCAAAGTTATTTAATAGAAATTTCTTAGTGTCATACAATGTGCCTATATCATTTGTGGCAAGCAGTATGTCATCAACATACAAAACCTGAAAAATAATTTTACTCCCACTGAATTTGTGATACACACAATCTTCAACAACGTTAACCTCAAAACCAAACGGGTAACAACTGGGTGAAATTTATAGTACCACTGACGAGAAACTTGCTTGAGTCCATAAATAGATTTTTTCAATTTACAAACCATATTATTTGGATTTTTTGACACAAAGTTTTTGGGCTGCACCATATAAATAGTTTCGTCAATGTTGCCATTGAGAAATGCCGTTTTGACATCCATTTGATGTAACTCAAGATCAAAATGTGCAACATGTGCTATGATTGTTTTAAAGGAGTTTTTCAAAGATACCGAAGAGAAAAACTATTTAAAATTAATCCCAAAATTTTGAGTAAAGTTAATAGTTACAAGACATACTTTATACCTCTCCACATGACCCTTCGAATCCTTCTTGGTTCTAAATGTCCATTTGCAACCAATGGATTTCATACCTTTTGGTAATGGGACAAGTTCTTAAACTTTATTGTCATATATGAACTTATACTCCTTATTTACTTTATCAATCCACTTTGAGAACTGAAACTTTCCATGGCCTGACGGAAATTGATTAGATCATCTTCCAGTATCCACAGTCTTCCTCACGTTCCTAGAGAAATATGACAATATTATCCGAAATTATATTTCTCCTTTCTCTGGTGGACTATCTTAATATTACCGGTTCTTGAGGTTGTTGAGTTTGTTCCTTAGGAATAATTACCTTATCTTGAATGGGGTGCCGCTACGTTGTCGTTGTTAAGGTATCTCAACAACGACTTATAGAGGTAATTCGACATTGTCTTATTGAGACTCCGAATTTACTTTTGATTATGACAAGTATAGAATCCTGCACATCGTCAAAAGTGATAGTAGGAATCGTAATTGATTTCTTCTCAAAGACAATGATCCTGACTTTATTTCTCCTCCAAATTCAACATCCTCAAAAAATATTACACTTCTCGTCTCAAAAAAAAATTCTTAGTGTGGGATTGTATAATTATCAACCCCTTGATCTGTAGCATAACCAATAAAGTAGCTGCTTATAATTTAACTTTGGTCTGTCTTCCCGTTACACATTCAATATAAACATTAAAGTCTATAATGTCAATGGAATCCAAATCTCATCAGACACAAATCGTTCAACTCTATTTCTAGAGAAGTGACCTAATGCCTATGTCATAATGAGGCTAAAAAATATATTGTTAATTTTACGTTTAGTACCACATGACTTTACTTGTAAGATTTCATTATAAGATGCAATAGTTTCAACTGAATATAGGTTATCATAAACCTTAAGGGAACCGTTACCAATAATATTTAAATTTAAAGATAGACTAAACTTATTGTTTCCAAATGAACAATGATAACCAGATTTGTCCATTAAGGAAACTGAAACTGAATTTCGTCTAAAAGACGGTATAATAAAAGTGTCTATCAAATCCAAATAATAATCGGTTCCTAAAAATAACCTAAAATGTCCTATTGCTTTTACTTCAACCGAATTGCGGTCACCCACATAGATGTATCTTTCATCATCAATTGACTTTCGGTAACTCAGGCAACCTTGCCTAGAATATTAATGTGGGTAGTCCCACCAGAATCTAACTACCATGAGTTTTTGGGTACTAAATCTAAATTAACCTCAGAACAGATCAAATTTAGAAATGTACTTTTCTTTATATGCCATGCGTGGTACTTTGTACATTTCTTCCTTATGTGTCATGTCTTATCACAAAAGAACAACCCTTAGTTTTATATTGTTGTTTCTTTTGATCTGGACCCTTAGCAGCTACTGTATTCATTTCTTTTTGCCATTAAAGTTTATCCCATTAAACATGAAAATTAAAATCTTATTGGCAGATATTTTAACAACATTAACTGTAAAGAGAACAAAGCAAGAAAAAATAAACATGCTCTAACAAATAACCAAAGCGTAAAATATAGTCAAACAAATTCAAATAATGGTGAACCCCATCTCAAGATACCTAGTACATCATTAATATCAAGTCTTTGGACAATGATATTAACTACAAGTGGTTCTTGGTGTAATGATCAAACGTTGACAATAAGTCATGTCAAATAATAAGTCTATCTTTGGATCGGGTTATTATTCACATGTAAACCGTATAATTGTCGCACATTTATCACCACAAGTATGTGTGCAATTCGGCCAAGTATTAACCTTCCTTTGGGCCGGCTAATACTCGCATGAATTTACACACAAAACATCTAACATCCCTCATAGACTATCTACGCAAAAGAGGTCACTTTGGCGACATCTTGTTTCAATGGGTCTATTTAGAATATTAGACGACTATTGCTAGTCACAAAAGGCACCAATTTTTTTTTAAATGTTGACTAAATTTTACAAAATCGAATCATGTCCAAAAACTTTATGTACATGCATAATTAAAATATTACAACTCAAATAAGATAATCATAAGCATGTGAATCTCTTTACATGATTTAAACAAATATTCTTAATTTGACTAAACTGAGCATTGTCAACATAATAAAATTTACGTAATATTTTACTGAAGATATGGACCAATAGATTGCTTCAAATAACCCATAAAGATTATATTAAAATAATCTGCTGAAGATATGTACGTCATTAAATTACATCAAATATATGACTTAGAACATAAATTTATTGGAAACTAAATTTATGCCAAACATAAAATTATCTATATTTGATTCCAATTTGTCCTCCAATGATCAACTTAGATTGAAAAACACTCTAAATTGAGTAACACCAAATATCTATCAGCATGAGTAATTTGAACCTAACCGACATTCCATATTATCACATGTCCAGCAATAAGCATATTCATGCATATTTAATATAATAGAGAATTTCTACGGTCATTATCACATGCATCCATATCTAATATTTAAGCATGAACTGAGAGATCATTACTGTACATAAATTATGAATTCTATCAAGATTTTCTTAATATGGCGATCAAATTAACGAAGGATTGACAGCAAATTAATGTACTTGTAAGCAATAGAGAACCATATATGCAAAAAATAAAATAAAAATTATGATGTGCAAACATGTTGTAACAGTTGTTTATGTACGGAAACAATTCAGAAGTAGAAGACAAGATCCCAATAGTTGTCTTTATTTAGCCGTCTAGTACAACACTAAGGAAATATAAATATATTTCACCATAAATTATAACCCACCATGTGTAGTACTGCCAACAATTTTGATCAAACAACACAAACATAAGTGCCATCCTAGTCCATTAATTATGGATGTATCGTTTGGATACATGTCCAGCATGATCTGGCCGGAACAAATATCTGAATTTTTTTTTGTGCTTCACAGGATCAAGAAATCAGTTATTGAGAAACTGTAGATATAATACGTGTATCATAAATTTATTTTATGAACCATTGGAACCCTAAATTAAAATTAGAATGAAGGATTTATGATTTCTGAACAATAACAAAAATTGATTCTGAAACTTCAACCTCATAAATCAAACAGGAAGACTCTGATACCAATTGTTAGAATTTTATTGTACCCTGTCGATTCATGAGATGAAGAACATAAATTAAATTGCGGAAGCGTACCTGAATCCATTGCTAGGCTTGATGGATCTTGAAGCGGTCGTCCTTTGGGTTCGATCTTCCAACTTGCTACGACCCTTAATGACAAAGAAGAATCTGAATCCTTTGTCCCTCTCTTTCTGTTGATGGGGATGCAGAAGAGAAAAAGAGAAAACCTCTTTTTGGTGGCCGTATAAGTTGGGGACCATAACCCTAATGAATACATATATTTATATGTTTTGACATTTCTAATTTGGCCCCTCATTAAATTAGAATTATCTTCGGTATCTATACATTAATTCCATGACAATTATACCCTTAAGCCAATTTTCAAACAGACCACTTTAATTTGGCTTAATTATTTAGATAGCCTAAACACAATTAATTTTACATGTGTGGCCCCTTAATTATTGAATAATTCCAACACGGGACCGTGCACGGGATCTCGTACACGCGTGTCCGTGTCCGTTCGGATGCCGAAATCGTGTCGATTTCCAATCCGTCTTCACGAAAGTTGTTACAAATCATATAGGAAAGGATTTCATAAAACAGAATCAAAAATTAACACTTTTCAAATCTAAGTGGCAATTTGCCGAACACGTGCAACGTGAGACCAATACGTGTCCGATACCGCTATCAAACGAAACCAAAATCCTAAGAAACTTTATACACAGATCAAAGGTGCCTACATGGATGCAAAAATGAAGAAAATTCAGAAGAAACAGAGGTAGATCAGGGTTTACCTATTGAGTGTCGAGAACCCAATAAATGAAACTCCTCGAACGTCGTGTCGGTCGATTCCCCTCAAGCAAATGCCTCCGCCTCCTTGTTAGTAATACTCCAGCAAATCCTCCTCTTCTAAACGAGTGCAACGGAGTTCGTTTGGGAGAGAAACGAATTCCAGATGAAGAAACTAGAATTTTGGAGGAGAACTTTTTAGGGTTTCACTTGTGGAGGCTATGCTTCACAAATGAATGAGAGAGGGGGAGGGTACTGCTGTGGCCAGCCATATGGGGGGTTTCTAGGTTTAGGGTTTCACATGGGCCAACTCTCTCAAGTTGTAATAAGGCCCAAGTCAACAAGGCTCAAAAAGGCTATATGCAAAAAGGCTTAAAAATCATCCAAAAGTCTTTTAAATTGAACCCAAGCCCTAAATAAATTCTAATAGGTAAAAAATAAATTCTAAGACATGGATAGGCTCCTATACAAGGTCCACTAAGGCTAAACCAGTTGATAGTACAACACAAGTCAAAATATCTAAAAAATCACAAAATGGCCAAAATGGCTAAAAAGGCTAAAATGACTAAAAATTCATTTAAAACATTCTAAAATAACTAATTAATTCTAAAATAATTCCTACAAGGTCAAATTAATTCTAACTATTATTATTATTAGGCTTCTAGTCAAGGTTGAAGTTAAACCCATTATACTACACAAACATCAAACAAAACCACATATCATCACATGAATTCAATAAATTAATGAATAATAATAATCACAAAATATCCCTAAATTAAAAATGTGGTGGTTACAATATCCATGTCTAGGGACAGTTGTGACCGTATTACGAGATACTAGCGTACTTCGTAATGCATAGCTGGCCATATTATACCTCTGTTCTCGATATTCCGTTACTAGGGCATAACATTCCTTTTATTTCACTAGTTGGACTATCTTTTTCTTTTATTTATTATAGTCCTTGGTAGTGGAGTCTCCACCCAGCTATTTAGTTCTATTCGATGGTTTATTTCTACACTTTATTTATTCTTTGCTGCTACTTTCTTAGTTTATTCCTCTTTATTTTGTGGATGATATTGAATGGATTGATATTGTTGTTAAAATAATTCGTGTGCTTGAGTTCATATACAACGTAAGTATTTATTCGTGGGTTCCATATATTGGAGTAGACTACGGATACGTACCAGTTAACATAGCCACGTATTAATACTACGGACCTTGGGACTGGGGCATGGCAACTTTGACTTAATCTCTAACTTTCCTTAACATGTCATGTTAAATTTTACTTATTTAAACAAATACATAGAATTGTTAGTTCATAAAACGAGAAAATTTAGAGTTTTTACTTGATTAAAAGTTCATAAAATACAATAATTTAGTACATTTTCAATTCACAATCTGTTTTGGGTTATTTACACTGACACCTCCTATATTTTGTGTTCATTACGCGGACTTTTTCTAGTTTAAAAATAAATACACTGACGTCGCCTATGTTTTGTGTTAAATAACGGACCACTCCTAAGTTTTATAATTTATGTAGGGATTTTACTGACCACCCCTACTTTAAAAAATATAAAGAACATGGGGTCTCAGTGTATTTATTTTTAAACTAAGAAAGATATTTAGTAAACACAAAACATAAGGGCTTTCAGTGTAAATAATCCATCTATTTTTGGAAAAAGATGGATTTATAATTTTTACTTGGTTAAACAAAACATAAAATTGTTACCTTGTAAAATGAGAAACTAAATAACATGTAAAATAAAAAAGAATATATTGATAAAAAATAAACTATTAATTTATCCATATTTAGTATTCACTAAATTAATATATTTTTTGATCCCAAGCATTAATTTGTAAAGATTTAAGTGGATTTGATTTTAGTCGTAGTTTTTTTTAAAAATTTGTTTTATTACATTGTTTAGTCGTTAATTGTGAAAAGTTTGTTTGCATTAATTCTTTTCATTAGGTGAAGTAAATATTGTAACTTACTGAGGTGGAAATGAAGTTGGAGGTTTATCTGAATAGAGGCAGGAACGAAGATTGATGCGAAATTTTTTTGGTGGACACTGTAACGTCAATATTTGACCCTAGTCTTCGATCCACTATCCTACAATATCCATTTTGGTTGGGTAAGTATATATTTTGGGGACCTGACCCAACCAACCCAACCCGAACCCAGCCCCCGAACCCAGCCCAACCGAGTGATCCCACCCACAAATCAAGAGACAAATCAAGAGTTGCTGGTGCAAGTACCATTCCATCTCAGAGCCACTTTCATGTAAGTAGAAAGTGATGTCCTCCTCTTCCTGCTGTGCTCAATGGATCCTGGATACTCATTCCATCTCCTCCTCTCTCCCCTCTCCTCTCCCAGATCTCAAGTAACTAACCCCCAATCTCTCTTTTCAATCTAATCAATTTATTATCATTTCTCTTTGATCGATAGCAGTTTCTTGATTTAGTGTTCCCATTTTTGTTTGTTTGTGTGTTGTGTGTCCAATGAAAGGTTTCAGTTGATTTCAGTGCTGCCTACGATAGGATTCCCCACCCCGATGCCAACTTAGAACACTCCATCAATGAGGTATTACTATCGTTGTTATTGTTACGATTTTCGTGAAAGTAAATGATGTATTTTCCATCAGAATTGTTAAAGGAACCGTTGCTGCTGCTGCATTCAAACAATAATTCAATCCTTCACTCATCACAACTAGCATCAGGTCAGCTATGCTGCACAAATACAAATATGGACGCAGTGATCGCACAGACACTGATTCTGGCCTGTCCTGGTGTATCCGTGTCGTGTCTGATATGTGTCAGACATGACGCCACCCAGATATGGCACCGGCCTTTTCAAGTGTCCGTGCTTCCTAGACATCCACTATGAAATAAGTTTTTACTCATCCCACTTCGCACGTACAATCCTAGATTCCTATGTGATTGTTGTTATTTTTATAACCTGTTTATTCGGCATAGGTTGCACGGCCTTATTTCTGGTTCTATCAGATCAGAAGTAAAGGTTGACTGTGGTGCATGATAACATATGTGCTATTGTGGCACAGCGGAAATAAATCCAAGAAACTCAGAAAAAATTCACAACCACAAAGACAATAATTTACGTGGTTCGGCCAAGATGCCTACTTCCACAAACGAGGGTGATTTAATTCCACTATGAAGAAAAAGAATTACTATAGCTCTCAACGCTTCTCTCCTTGCACTCAAGAACTCTCTATCACAAAGATAAAAAAAAATCTCTCAAATTTTGTGTGTGTTGAACTTATTCAACAACTTGAGCACAATGAGATATCTCAAGGAGCACCTATAGACCCCTTTATATAGTATAGAAATCCAATCCTATGTAGGCTAAAAAATAATCCTAATCCTATGTAGGATTACCACATATATGGTCAAATCCAATCTTGTATAGGATTACCATATAATGGTCAAAAAAGGTCATGGGCCTATTTTTGGACAATTTCCTTCATATCTCCACCTCGGCAAGATTTTGCTACAAAATTGAGCCGACACTTCTCTACCGCATAGCTTCACCAAATCAACCGCTCGTCAATTTCGCCCCTAAGGGCTCTCAAGCAATTGGTAGGACTTGGAGCAAGTCCAAGCAATGTTGGAACTTAACTCCAGGAACAACCTTAGTCAACATATCAGCGGGGTTGTCCTTAGTATGCACCTTTTCAAGTGCAATATCACCGTCTTCTACAACATCCCGTATGAAGTGGTAGCGAACATCAATATGCTTGGTCCTTGCATGATGGACTTGATTCTTTGCCAAGTGGATAGCACTCATACTATCACAATGCACATCACTACATCCTGCTTCACCCCAAAGTCACTAATCAAACCACGAAGTCATAGGCCTTCTTTCACTGCTTCTGTTACCCTATATACTCTGCTTCGTAGTTGATAGGGCAACCGTAGCCTGTAACATAGACCTCCAACTGACTGGTGCACCATGTAAAACAAACACGTATCCAGTAGTTGACCTACGCCTATCCAGATCACCAGCATAGTCCGAATCCACATATCCACTGACTTGACTAAAGTCTCCACCAAAGTGTAATCCCACATCAGTGGTGCCCTTCAAGTACCTGAATATCCACTTCACAGCCTCCCAGTGCTTCTTTTTCTGATTAGCCATAAAGCGACTAACCACACTTACGGCTTGTACAATGTCTGGTCGAGTGCACACCATAGCATACATTAAGCTGCCAACTGCACTCGCATAAGGAACTCGAGCCATATGCTCCTTCTCCTTATCTGTAGTAGGGGATAACTTGGCTGAGAGTCTAAAGTGGCGAGCCAAGGGAGTAGAAACAGCCTTTGCATCTTCCATACCAAAACGAGCAATGATCTTCTCAATGTACGACTTCTGAGACAAAGACAATTTTTGTTTCTCCCTCTCCCTTTTAATCTCTATCCCCAAAATCTTCTTGGCTCCACCCAAGTCTTTCATCTTAAACTCCGAGCTAAGTTGAGATTTCAGTTTATCTATCTCTACCATGCTTTTTGAGGCAATAAGTATCATCCACATAAAGCAATAGATAGATATAGCCTCCACCACGAAGTATGAAAGTAAACACAACAATCATACTTACTTCGGGTGAAATCATGCTGTGTCATGAAGGTGTCGAACCGCTTGTACCACTGTCGAGGTGACTGCTTCAACCCGTACAACGATTTTTTCAACAAACACATGATTTTCGTTGCCAACCACCTTGAAGCCCTCCGGTTGATGCATATAAATTTCTTCGTCAAGATCTCCATGCAAGAATGCTGTCTTCACATCGAGTTGCTCTAACTCGAGATCATGATGAGCTACCAAGCTCGACAATATGCGAATAAAAGTATGCTTGACCACCGGAGAAAAGATCTTATTGTAGTCCACTCCCTCCTTCTGCGCAAAGTCCTTTGCCACTAATCTTGCCTTAAACCGAGTGCCATCTGACTCTGGAGAAGCTTCTTTCTTTTTGTACACCCACTTGCAGCCTATAGCCTACTTGACTTTGGGCAATGGAACCAGATCCAATGTACAATTTTTGTGGAGAGACTCAATCTCTTCCTGCATAGCCACCATCCAGTTCTCGCTGCTAGTATCTTTGACCGCCTGTCTGAATGTGATAGGCCCGTCATCCTCCACTGGTAGTGCATATGCCACCACATTTAGCTGTCCATAATGCTTTACCGGTTCCTCAAATCTATACATATGTACTGGCTTGACTGATCTCCTTGGCCTAGTGGTGGCTAAGGAATCTTGCTGCTGGTGCTGCTCATCTTTTGGTTGTCGCTCTTGTGGGGCTTGATGAACATCTTCAGAAACCTCCACCTCATCTGATGTATCCTCAGACGACTTAATGTCAATTATTTGAGATTTGCTAGATACACCACCATCCTGATCGGACTCACTTTTCTTGCTTGAAGCCAACACTAAGACTCGTCGAATGTGACATCTCAGCTGATTAAGAACTTCTTATCCTCCAAGCAGTACAGACGGTAGCCCTTCACTCCTTGTGCATATCCCAAGAATATTGCTTTATTGGCTCTCGGGTCCAACTTACCCTCATTGACATGATAGTAAACTTTGCATCCAAATACGCACAAAGTGCTGTAATCTGTTGGTTTGTCGGTCATCACCTCATATGGAGTCTTACAATCTATAGCCGGAGTTGGTGATCTATTAACCAAGTATCGTGCCATGTGTATAGCATCCGTCCACTATTCCTTGCCAAAACCGGCATTGGAGAGCATACATTTTGCTTTCTCAAGTAAGGTTCGGTTTATCCTCTATGCTAATCCATTCTGCTGCGGTGTGTTCTTAACAGTCCAATGTCGAACGATACCTTCTTAAGCACATAAATCTTTGAAAGGTCCAGAGGTATATTCAGTACCATTATCAGACCTCATCATCTTTACCTTTCTGTCCGTTCTGTTTTCCATAGTCGCTTTCCACTGCTTGAACTTTTCGAACACTTCATCCTTGGTTTTGATGAAATACAACCAAACATAACGTGTATAATCATCAATAAAAGTGACATAGTACCTTGCTCCATTCTTGGAAGGAATCCTGATAGGTCTCCATACATCTGTATGCACATAGTCGAGAATACCTCTTTCTTCTGCTTGCTTGTACTGAAGGTCATCCTGTGCTGCTTGCCATAAACGCAATGCTCACAGAAATTCATACTTGGCTTCTTCAAGTTCTTTAGTAACCCTTGCTTGCTCAGTAAGGACAAGCTTTTTTCGCTCATATGTCCAAGTCGCATATGCCAAAGACGCGTGCTATCAGACAAATCAGATGTACTGACTGCTAAAGTCTCAGTCATAGTGCTTCCCAATAAGATATAAAGGTTATCCTGTCGGTGACCTTTCATCACCACCAAAGGACCACGAACAACCCGCAAGTTTCCACCATCGACGACGAACTTGTTACCATTCGAGTCAAGCGTACCAAGAGAAATAAGATTTTTTTGAGGTCGGAAACATGTCTGACATCGGTCAAAGTTCGCACAATTTTATCATATATTTTTACCTTGATAGACCCAATTCCAACAGCTCGACATGCGTTGTTGTTACCCATCAACACAGAACCACCATCTGTCGCCTTGTAGAAGAAAACCTGTCCCTCTTTGGACACATATGGTACGAGCATCCAAAATCGAGAATCCAACGGCCACTCATATTGTCATGTGCCATCGAAAAATAGACTCCGTCACTGTCAGCTTCTGAAGTACAGTTTGCTTCATCACCTTCTCTCTCTGTCTTATTCTCCTTTTTCTTGTTCTTCTTCTTTAGATGAGAACAGTTATTTGCATAATGTCCTTTCTCATTGCAGCTGAAGCACTTCACCTTCTCAATAAGTGTTTTGGACTTGGATCTTGACCTTATGCTAAAAGATGCTTTATCGTTTGTCCTTCCTCTTACCGTCAAACCTTGGGCTTGGCCTCCACCGTTTCCGCCATTAGATGTCAACCTATGCACCTCATTAGACAATAAGGTACTCGTAGCTTCTTCTACGGAAATTGAGTCATTTTCGTACAGTAACGTTTTAAGATTCTCATAAGAATCGGGCAAAAAAAGAGGATTAGTGCCAAACGATCTTCTTCATGTATGTCAACATCCTTCAAGTCGGAAATAATTCGATTGAATTTTGAAATATGATTCCGAATTGACGTACCTTCCTTTATCACTAGTCTGTAGAGTGACTTTAACATATAAAGTCGGTTGGTGATAGTCTTTGTCATGTAGAGTGATTCCAACTTCAACCAGAGCCCAGCGGCGGTGGTTTCGTCCTTCACAGAGTACACGACATCCCTTTCCAAACACAGACGAATAGCGGCACATGCTTCGAGATCCATGTCATCCCAATCATCATCGGTCATGTCAGTGGGCTTCTTGGACTTTTTCCGTAAAGCTTTGTGAAGCTTTTGAGATATGAGAACGTCATTCATCTGGCTTTTCCAAAAGCCAAAATCATTCTTCCCATTGAACTTTTCAATTTCATACTTCCCGATCCTGGTTGACGGAGCCATATCAAGAATCCACTCAATTAACTTTTTCTGAGAACTTTGTCGAAAACTTTGCTAGACTCCCAAAGCTCTGATACCAATTTATTGTGGCATAGCGGAAATAAACCCAAGAAACTCAGAAAAATTCACAACCACAAAGACAATGATTTACATGGTTCGACCAAGATGCCTACTTCCACAAACGAGGGTGATTTAATTCCACTATGAAGAAGAAAAAGAATTACAATAGCTCTCAACACTTCTCTCCTTGCACTCAAGAACTCTCTATCACAAAGATAAAAAAAAATCTCTCAAATTTTTGTGTGTGTTGAACTTATTCAACAACTTGAACATAATGAGATATCTCAAGGAGCACCTATAGACCCCTTTATATAGCATAGAAATCCAATTCTATGTAGGCTAAAAAATATAATCCTAATCCTATGTAGGATTACCACATATATGGACACATATATGGTCAAATCCAATCTTGTATAGGATTACCATATATATGGTCAAAAAAGGTCATGGACCTATTTTTGGACAATTTCCTTCATGTGCATTCTCTCATTTATGTCATATATGAACTATACCTTGTATTCTTGTTTTTCTTGTAATTGTAGATATGGAATGAACGAATTCAAAAGAATCCAGCACTATACAATGGCCAAAAGTTCAGGGTATGTGATTCTTTTCACGCCATACTTGTCCTTGGCATTCCTTCGTGCTAGCCTTTAATTTTTTTAGCACAGTTATAATGTAACCGAGACATCGCCTACTTTATTATGATTGCCTTGTTTCGGCATTGTGTCGTCATGTTAGACTATTGACCTGACTAATTGAAACAAAATGTGCGTTGTTTGATGCACTAAGATAAAGCTATTATAAGACTGATTACGAGAATGTTGGAATAGTTCAGTGATGTAGTTTGAGTGTGTATATATATATATATATATATATATATATATATATATAATGGCAATGGCTTATTCTACAGTATGAGCCATGGTTCCACATGACAATCCCGTTTTCCCATATATATATACCATGGTTTAAAGTATCGGCCGATATCGATCCGATACGGCCGATACCGATACGGTTTGGCATGTTCCGATCCGATACCGACCGATACCAAATATTGACCGATACCGACATTGGGAGTCTTTGTTCTGGTCAATTCGGCAAAGAAAATTAAACAAAAAAGACAAATCAACAAGGGTTTAAAGCATAACAAGGTTGTAGAAGCATGTAAAAGAAGAAAATCACATCTATTGTGTGTGTGTGTGTGTGTGAAGAAAATCACATCTATTGTATGTAAACCAATCGGTAAGGGTGACTACTATTTCATTTAATTTCAAAACTACTAAGAAATAACACTGAAAATACTTACAATGCCTAAATGTCTAAAATATATGTTTTTAAATGTAAATAATTTATTAATAATTATTTGTTTTCCGATACCAAAGTCCGATACTCCGATACGATACCGCCGATACTATCGATATCGCCGATACCAATACTCATAGGAATAGTCCGATACCGATTCCGATACCGATATTGTGAACCTTGATATATACACATATACAAGAGGAGAACCTTCCTCGTACAACTCTGTCTAATATGGTACTCAAGAGTGTAAAGTTAGAATCTATACCATGAAACTATTCTAAACAACCCTCAAACCAACCCTCAAACTTGTGATGGGTCGACTAACAAGTGTTTGCTGAGTAGAAATAAATGCACTTGTATTGTGTGAGCTTAGTCCCACCTTGAAGCGGAGCGCTTCGGAAAGAACTTACATGGTATGGATAATTTAGCTTAAATGCCACGAGAAGCGTCCTTGAACGACATGAATTTGTTTCGGAGGCATATGGAAGAGGAGGGGCGGTTGGAGTTATTATATTTCTGCGGTCAACGAGACGAGGGGGTGGAGCTTCAGTACTAATGGTGGATCCAACGTGAGGAGGCAGGGAGGCTTTTGAGTGACCGAGTCTCAAGGGAGAGGCATCAGTCACAGAGGAAGTCATATGACTTCGTATGTGCAAAGAGTCGCACGAGACTTGAGAAAGAGGAAACATGGGAGCCCGGAGGAGTAGTGGCCGGTCCATGACAGGTAGGAGGATGGACAGATCCATGCAGATCTCAAGTCATCATAGGTGGCTGAGATCGGACATGTGAAATAGAGGAGTCGAGGCATAATTAGTGTATATATGACAAGTCTTTGGGAATGTGTAGAATCGAAGTTAAGTTGGAGTTGCAGTCGTCACGGAGGAGGCTAGTAGAGGTTGGAGGTAGAGGTCTGGTCGGTAGTGGTTGGCTATAGATGTTAATCTATCGGGAACATGCAAGGGAGAAGCATCAGTCACAGAGGAAGTCATATGACATCGTATGTCCAAGGAGTTGCATGAGACTAGGATAGGAATGAGATGGTCTGAGAAAGAGGAAACAGGGGAGCCCGGAGGAGTAGAGTGGCTGGGCCATGACTGGCAGGAGGATGGACAGATCCATGTAGATCTCAAGCATTATAGGTGGCTGAGATCGGACATGCGAAATAGAAGAAATAGAGGAGTTGATGCATAATTAGAGTGTATACGACAAGACTTTCGGGAATGTGTAGAATTGAAGTTAAGTTGGAGTTGCAGTCGTCACGGAGGGGGCTGGTGGAGGTTGGAGGTTGGAGGTAAGGGGTCTGGTCGGTAGTGGTTGATTATAAGTGATAATCTACCAGGAACATGTTGGAGTTGTCGAGGTTCCAAGGGGTTGCTAGCGAAATAGTTCTCCTTAAGTGCTTCTGAAATATGTGTTGCAGTTGATACAATGCCCCTTAGAGTACGAGTGGAGGTGTGAAAGAAAGTAGTGCCGGGACTCATCACTCTCGGCGGTAGCAACACAATGGGTGGTGCCATCCGATAGCCATCAACCTACCGGCCCAAAATCTCACTCCGTAGCTCAACATAGAAGAGTGCTCGTATAATACGCAAAGAGATCACCAAAGAGACTCTAGATGCAGGTCAGCCCTGCCATGATCGCCAACCATCTAGTGTTCTGAAATAGGCGCCGTGCAAGAGCCTAATTTGAGAATATTTGATCCAAATGGAGTGGGCTCATATTACATTTGACCAAGCACGACAGATGCAGTGCCACCAATCTTACGAATACACGGAACTGAGTTCCCTTTACGACGAATAAACAAAGAATTCACAAACAAATATACAATCAAGAACACAATATAACATGGTTCAACTGAAGATTGACCTACGTCTATGGGTAAGAGGAGAATTACTTTATTGAATAAAAAAAAACTTCACAAGAGTTCATACAAAATCATATCTCACAAACCCTTCCTTACGAGATCTCTAATGAGCTCTCTTCCTTCTTCTTTTAATTCCCTTAGATTCCTTAGGGCTTCCTCCAATGAACAAACCACTCAGTTTTTTTTTCTCAAGTACACCTATTTAGGATTATGAATCCCCTTAAATCGACTTTCCTAAATTTACATCAAATTTAGAGTAAATTTGGACCTTCGAAATCCTTAGGAAAACTGAGAACCGGAAATTCCAGATTGAGGATCGAAATTTTGCTCCAAGTGCGCACCCGTGGCGCTCTTGTACTGGAAAACCAAGTCTAGCATACCGGTTGGGTGCCAATCACTATATTGGTTGGGACTATTTGGCTGTTATTTGAGCTCCTTTGTTGTCTTCGACTCCATTGAATTCGAGTCACTACTATAACAATCTTCACCTTAGCTTGAGTTCAACAAGCCACCTTTTGAAATTATTGCAAATTGACTCTGAGCTCCCTTAGACAGTTAGACTTTAGTTTCTCCTTTACCATCCCCTTGTCCACTTATACAATCTTTGTTCTGAACTGGAAAACTGTCGACACAGCCTTTTGCTCCGAACTGCAAAGATGTCCTCCTACCAAGGCCGCAAACCTTTCGCATACCTGAGTACCTGAATAAAAGTCAAGGCTTACTTGAACTTTTCCATATGAATCACCTTTGTCAGCACATCAGTCGAATTCATCTTAGTATCGATCTTTATAAGATCAGTCTCCTTTTTGCACCACATTAGTTTGTGATACCCTTTGTCAATGTGTTTCTTCGTACTATAGTATACCTAATTTTTTGTGAGATGAATCGTTCTTTGACTATCACATAACAACAAAACTTGCACCATCTTGAATCAAACTCGCCATCTAAACCTTTTAACCACATGGTCTCTTTCGATACTTTTATTGCTGCTATTTGTTTTGACTCTATAATTGCTAGCACCACAAAATTTGGAATGGTCGACTTCCAATTAACTAGAGAACTTACAATGTTATACATAGCCTGTAGTTGATATTCTCTTATCCAACTCACCTGCATAATCTGTATCCATATATTCCTGCAACTGGCTATTTTTTAACTTGTGAAACAATAAACCAAGATGCTTAGTTTCTTTAGATACCGAAGTCCACTTTATCGCTTCCTAACGAAGCCTTTCTGTATTTGACATGTACTGACTGACTAAACTAACCATATATGATAAATTCGGCTAAATGCATACCATAACATACATGAGCGATTCGAGTGCACTAGCATATGGTACCCAAGACCTCTTTTTCTTCTTTCTTTTCGGACACTACATAGAGGATAACTTGAAATGACCGACGATAGAGGTACTCACATGTCTTGTCCTTTATGGGGCCTTCGAGCGTGGGTGATACCTTCGGACCGGGATATAGCCTTCAGGCTGAGATTGAGCCTTCGGGCTTGGGATTGTATATATAGGCCTTCGGTCTGGATTGGTTCTAAGCCTTCGATGCGATTTTGTAGCTATCGAAAGGGTCTTAATAAAATTTACCTTCTTTAGAAAATATATATATACGCACACACACACAACAATCTTCCTATATGGGAACAACTTACGGAAATAACTTACGGGATGAGTAAACTAAAATCAAATCTATCTTACGGAAAAAAAACAAAACAAAAATCTCTTCCTAAAAAAACTCGCACATATGTTTATCTTCCGAATTTCTCTCTTTAAAAAAAAATTTAAATCTCTTCTTTAAAAAAAAAGTATCTCTTTTACAAATTTAAACCTTTCCTTTTAAAATGAATAAATCTATCTATATTTAGAAAAACAAAAAGTAAATCTATCTTAATCTTAAGTTTAATATTAATGTTTATGTTAATATTAATATTAAATTTAATGTTAATGTTAAATTTTTTTTAAAGTTAATATTATGTTAATATTAATATTAATATTATTAATTTTAATATTAATATTAATTTTAATTTTAATATTAATGTTAATTTTAATATTAATATTAATTTTAGTGTTAGTTTTATTTTAATGTTAATTTTTAATTTTAATTTTAAATATTAATTTTAAATTTTAATGTTAATGTTAAAACTAAATTAAAATTAACACTTAAATTAACATTAAAGTTAACATAAAAATTAACACTAAAATTAACATTAAAACTAAAACTAACACTAAAATTAAAATTAACGTTGACAATAAAATTAATATTTTTTATATAGATTTGTTTTTAAAGATAGATTTTTTTTTAAAGATAGATTTTTTTTTTTGGATTTGTTTAAAAAAATTCTGCCTCTATTTTAAAAAATAGAAAACAAATCTATATATCTCTATTTTAAAATAAATAAATCTATCTCTATTTAAAAAAATAAATCGATGGATAGGACTGTTTTTTTTAAGATAGAGATATATTTGTTTTTTAAGATGAGAGATTTAAATTTTTTAAAGAGAGAAAAATTGAAGAAAAAGTACATATGGGTTTTGTTTGCGAGGAGGTTTTTGTTTTTTTTGTTTTGTTTTGTTCCGTAAGAGAGATTTGATTTTGGTTTAGTCATCCCGTAAGTTATTCCCGTAAGTTGTTCCCGTATAGGAAGCTGGCTGTATATATATATATATACAATCAATAGAAGATCCCCTTCACTAGCAATGTAGTCTCAATTTCTACAGTAAGGTAAGGGTACTGTAGGGAGGTGCTGGTAGCAGGAGGCTTGCATTAAGGTTTGTAGGGTCAATAGAGGTGGTCAGGGAAGGGAGTGTTAGTGTTAGGGTTTTTGGGTTTGGAGGAGGCCGTGGTGGCTGTGATGAAATTGATGCCTTGAGCTTCCGGGTTAGGTTATGGTTGTTCTAGGATGTGTTTTTTGGACTAATTGTGGGAAGGTTGAAAGCTTTGTCCATTTTTACGGTACCATGTTAAAATATAGCTGAACTTAATGAGATAATAGTTTGATTGATGGTAGTGAGTACATGTTATAGGAGTAGGTGAGTGTCTCTCTGTAGTTCTAGATTATGGGGACTAAAGACGGATTACAAAGAGATACTAATAATTGACTGTAGAGAAATTACAAAACAAGAGGAGAAGGCTAACTACTTTAACATTTTTAATCTTTGAAAAGGCTGTACAAATTAAGCGTATTAACAAAGGGCAGACTGCTAATATTTATCTTTATATGAATATTATAGTAAGACCAGTATACTGGATTCTATATCCATCTGAGTTCCATGAATCTGTTTCTTAGGCCCCAATTGGAGAGTTTGCGTCCTTGCTTGTCGAAATAGGACAATAGGCCTCAAAGCAAAAGGCAAAACCCATAATTCTATAATTGGAAAGAGAATAGGAATTGTCAACAAATACTGGCCCAAGTGGCCACCACTTGAAGACAAAAAACCTGTCAAATGTTTTGATTTCCCTCAGGTTCAAATCACAATTACCTCTTTGCAAAAAAAAGGAGAAAAAGGAACATAGTGATTGGGAAATGTTATTACAATTTGCCAATCCCTCTTACTGAAATTTGAATATTCATTATTAATAGATGATAAAGAAGGCTAGCTGTTTATAATCCTTTCTGTTAACTTGTTAATGGGACCCATTCACATTCCATCACCTACTAAGCATATCCCTACGGTAACGCGTTTCACTTGAACTTAACTTGTGACATACATTGCTGCTATTGCATACCAGAACGTACAACTGATCTTGTAACCCTGAGTAAGGCATCGAAAAAGTCAATACCAATATCGCAATTGGGAAGATATAAGGTACTCGTTATTATAATATATAGAGATGCTCTATGCTTGGTTTCATTAAAGTTGGTCCAATCAATTAGATAACTGTGTAATGTGGTTTACTTTTTGCTGTATTAGTATATTGTTGGCTAATTCGCATTTAGATACCTTCAACTTTCACATTTTTGCAACTTGCTATCATGAACTATTTTTATTAGCATATCACTACCATGAAATTTCAAAAGTTTGTACTTACTTGCCCACCGTTAACCTTCTGTCAGATTTGACTTTCACATGCAAAACACATTACTAAAATCGACATGAATGCTTCTGAAAAAAAAAAAGAACATTTCCGAGTAAAATCCTCTTTATCCCAGCCCATCTCACCGTAACCTTAAATCTAACTGTGGCTACCCCTCACACAGCTGCCATGCTTCCCTCTCCACCCCCATGCCACTGCACTCCCCCTCCCTCTCGCAGCCGTAGCAGGAGCGGCAGCCGCACACGCACATGGCTTCTACTGTGGCTTTGGCGGCAACTACTGTCACAACGTGCGTCTGCAATTGCTTCTGCAACTGTGGTGTGCGTGGGGTGGGCCACAGGAGTTAGGGTGTGGGTTTTGAGATTGGTTGGGGAGTGAGGAAGGAGATGGTGAAACAACGCTGTTTTCCGTTAGTAGTGTCATGGTAGAAAACTACAAAAAGAAAGTTTATTGTAGCAAAATGCTAATAAAATAGTTTATGGTTGCAAATTACAAAAACATGAAAGTTAAGGTAGTTAAATACAAAATTAGTAATCTTGTTTCCTCTCTCGTACTGATTCTCTATCATTTTAGTATAGCTACAGATATTCAAGAGCATTTACAAATTTCATATTCTAGATTCATGCTTGTTCATTCTCAAATTCTTGGTAGTGTAGTCTCAACTAGATACTGATACTATACATGATTTAATTCAATTTAGTATGGGGGATATGACTTGCATTATGTGGATAGCTCGGAACAAGAATCCTCTGTCTGCCTTCGCTTGGGTCTGACTGACTATAGGTTTTTTCTCGTCGCTAGATTTCTTATTTATTGTATTTGCAAAGCACATAGTTGTTGTACTTGCCAGATGTCATATGAGTAGATAGGAAATTCATATCTGAGTAACATAGCACCTTTACTTTTTTCTTTATTCCAGTCAACTTCACATCCTAAGTTACTTGAAATAATAGAGTAAGGTACTTTCTGGATACACAAGGATTATCAAAGTGGCATCAGCGATGGAACATGAGACCAATGCGTACTTCATATTTGAATATTGCATGCATCTATTGTGAATCCTGCAAAATAGAGGTTTCCTGTGAATCAAATTATGTTTAAGTTTGGCTCTGCAGCTTAGTTGCGCCTTAATCAAATGATATCATTTGCCCCTTTATCTAGTCTTTTTCTTATACTTACTCCGGGAGAATCTTATAGAGTTTCTTATTGAATGCTCAAGGTAAAACTATGCGACTGGACTGCTGATAGGTTGGTAAATAAATTTATATTTACAAACTCATTTGAATCTTTCAGTCGAGGTTTATGTAGCTACCTCGTCTTGGACGAGATAAAGCTAAGATGATGTTGGTGCTGGCATTGTTTCTTTATGTAGTACAAAACACCAATAAAGTTGGGAAAACTGGACAAAGTAAAATACTAGGATGTGGGAAAAGTCAAGACAATGGGTAAACATATCATTGGGTGTACTGGATAATCAGGAATGTAGGATAGAAGGTCTCTCTCTCTGTCTCTCTCTCTCTCCCTCTCTCTCTCTCCTCTCTCTCTTCTCTCTCTCTCTCCTCTCTCTCTCTCTCTCTCTCTCTCTCTCTCTCTCGTCTCTCTCTCGTCTCTCTCTCTCTCTCTCTCTCTCTCTCTCTCTCTCTCTCTCTCTATATTATATTATATATATATAATATATATATATTGGAATAATGGTGAATTTATTCCTCGCACATAGCGGAAAAGGTATTACAATACAGAAATCACAACTTCTCCTGCTCCACATTTTAGTATTATGGGACCATTACTGATACATCGAATTCTATGTTATGTAGAATTCCAATAGGGGGGTAGCCAAGCCCTCGAAAATACGTCGGTTCCATTCCTTCCAGATGTGCCAAACGGAAGCGGCGAGACGCACTCTGGCTCTTATGGCCCACCCCGGATCCCGGCCTCTGTGATCTCGGATCCAGCTAAGAATGCTCCGTATATCTCTATCCACCCCAACTCCTTCCCTCAGCTGCACGCACTGCTCACTCCAAATATGCCAGGTCATCGGGCAAACAAAGAAGATGTGCCCCATTGTTTCATCCTCCCCCGACATAGCACGCACTTGGCATCTGGGATCTGTAATCCAAACCTGAGGAGTCTGTCTCTTGTCATCAGTCTGCCCCGTAGAAGGCGATAAGCACATAGTTGCATTTTACGGGCAATTCCCTTATCCCAAATGAAGTCCACCTCCTCAGCCCGGTCGTGGTGGGTCCGAACCAAGTCATAACAGCTACGGAAGTAGAATAGGCCTGTCCCGGCCCCCGAATTTGGGCCAGCCCAGCTCCAGGAATCCTCATGCTGGCTAACGTCAATAGTAATAAGACGAATCTTCTCAGCAAGCTGTGTAGTATAAGGATATCCTTCTGGCCTTCAAACTTCATCTCTGATGATCCGACTGCATGTGAGCCCCCTGCCCGCCTCTCTGTCCAGCTGGCCTTCCAATATCTCGAGCAAGGATCTGGAACCCAACCAAGGATCAAACCAAAGGTCGGTGGTCTTTCCATCTTTCATGTTCCTGCAGATAACGGTCTTAAGCACCGGCCGACATCTCAGAATAGCCTTAAATATGACCGAAAAATTATTGTCTATCCTGCAGGTCCAGAAGTTAGTCCTCCTTAAGTATCTGTTCGTCATCCATTCCGCCCACAGCGACCCCCCTTGATAAATCTCCAGGCCATCTTCACACAAGTTGTCCTCCTGACCGCATGAAGCGGCCTCAGCTCTACTCCTCCTTCCTCCCGAGGACGACATAGCTGGTCCCAGGAGATCGCATGCATCCCTCCCCTCCAAATGAAGTTAGCACAGATGGCCTCCACCTTCCGAATAGTAGCCGTCGGGATCTGGATAGACTGGAGCCAGAACATCGTGATGCCAGCAATAACCGAACGTACCAACTCAATCCGTCCTCCAAATGATAGCCCCGCAGCCTGCCAGCCTTCCACTCTTCTCTGAGCAAAATTCACCAAGCTGTGACAATCCTGCTCTCTCTCTCTCTCTATATATATATATATATATATATATATATATATAGGTAAAAGATGGTCCCGCGATTGCTAGGGTTTCTATGGCGCCCGACAAATCTTGGCGGGTGGTACGACAACGGTGGCCGGTATATATATCTATATATAAAGGTCAAAAGATGGCTCCCGTGATTGCTAGGGTTTCTAGGCGGCCGACAAATCTTGGCGGGTGGTACGACAACGGTGGCTGTTACGTTAGCGACGGCACTACCGGCGGCTGGGAGTTCGAGGGAGTGCATGGGATCCCGAAGATGGCAAGGAAAAGGACCTACTGGATTATGGTTTAAAGTATCGGCCGATACCGATCCGATACGGCCGATACCGATACGGTTTGGCATGTTCCGATCCGATACCGACCGATACCAAATATTGACCGATACCGACATTGGGGGTCTTTGTTCCGGTCAATTCGGCAAAACCAATCGGTAAGGGTGACTACTATTTCATATAATTTCAAAACTACTAAGAAATAACGCTGAAATAATGTATAAATATATGTTTTTAAATGTAAATAATTTATTAATAATTATTTGTTTTCCGATACCAAAGTCCGATACTCCGATACGATACCGCCGATACTACCGATATCGCCGATACCAATACTCATAGGAATAGTCCGATACCGATTCCGATACCGATATTGTGAACCTTGACTGGGAAGCACTGAGCTACACTAGGAGCACGAGATGACGTCGGTGGTGGTCGACTATAGTCAGAAAGAAAACGAGGGAACAATATAACCGGAGGGAGGGAGGGGGACGCACACATACGGTTGTCGAGGGCGGAAAGGAGATGGAAGGAAGGAGGATACTGCAACGCCCATTGGCTGCTACTCCATAGAACCAGAACGGAGGAGGATGTTACATGCAGTTAGGGCTGCAAATGAGCCAAGCCGTTCACCAGCTACTCGAAGCTCGGCTCGATAAAAGCTCGTTTGAGCTCGGTTCGTTTAGTAAACAACCTGAGCTCAAGCTTTATTTTCGAGCTCGTTTAATAAACGAGCCAAGCTCAAGCTTAGAAGTACTCGGCTCGTTTGAGCTCGCAAGGTGGCTCGTTTATGAGCTTGTGAGCTGGCTCGTTTAGAAGCTCGTTTAGGTGCTCGTTGAATTCTAATTATATATATATATATAATATATATATATATATATAATAATATATATATATTTGTGTGCATTATATATTCATATGTCCTTAATAATTGATATTAAGGAACTTTTTTGATTAAATTTTTATAAATAAATTGTTAATATTACAGGTACATGAATTCAAATCTAATTAAATTGAAATCGAGCTCGTTAAGCTTGAAATAAAGTTGAGCGAGCTTGATTTTGAGCTTATCAAGCTTGTTTATCAAGCTTGAATCAAGCTTGTTTATCAAGCCAAGCTCGAGCTTAATATAAACAAGCTCAAGCCAAGCTCAAGCTCTAAAATAAAAAATTTATCAAGCTCGAGCTCGATTAATTCTAGTCAAGCCAAGCTCAAGCTTACAAAAGCTTGGCTCGGCTTGGCTCGTTTGCAGCCCTACATGCAGTCGTGTTAGGACGATCGAGTTTGGAATCAGGATTACAGGAAACGTGTTGATAACACCAAGGGGGAGCAGGTCATGGGACATATGTAGGCATTCCACATATCAGACCACCACCCCGTAGGAATACGTGGAACCAAAGACTTCGGATGCCAATAGGAGGGTTGTCGATTTCACAAAGGAAGACCTGGCGGATGCAGATTATTGGAAGAACGCGCTTATAGTCTACGTACTGCGAGATAGACCATTCTATGGGTAGTTCAGGGCTTATGCTAATTGAGTTTGGAGGCCATGCGACAACATGAAAATATACTCGCGAGAGAACCACTTCTTTTTCGTGAGATTTGGGCTTTAAGAGGACATAGGACCCATCCTACGTAGAGGGCCATAGACTTTCAATGGTATGTTGATCATCCTCAATAAGTCGCAGACAAACGCCAAATGCAAGCGAGACCCCCTTCACATAGTTCCCATATGGATGAGGCTTCCAAACCTTCCCACCCCATACTAGAGCGATCGAATGTCATGAAGCTGCCAGTTTGATAGGTGCCTATCAAATCAGATGAAGCCACAACAATGAAGTCGAGGATGATTGTTTGTAGAGATTAACGCGACGACAGTACTTCCAAGGCAGCTAGAATTTGCTTATGGGAGAAATTATGACACAACAAGTAGAATACAAATGGGTTCCCCAAGTATGCGAGCGATGCAGCTGCTTTGGTCACACGGTGGACCATACCTGAGGGCGGGTGAGGTTGAGACCATAGTAGAAGAGGCTTTGGTGCACAACCGACAGGTTCAAGTCACCAATTTAGTGGAATCGACTATACTTGCAGGTGAGGAAAGGAGTACCAAGTTATCATCCGAGATCTGTGAGAGTAAACATGCTATGGTGGCAGTGGAGCATGTAGCGGAAGACGACACAAGCCATGGAGGCGGCAGCAAGCCAGGAACGCACGACATCTATAATGGCAGCAACTCTGAAACAGAAGACGCGAACGGCTAGTAGTATGGGCAAAAGAACTTCCGAGGATGGTTGTTTCCCAAGTGGAGAGTCGTCTGCAGGACATATAGTCCCGTTCCTGGGGCATCATGCCATGCTCATACGACGACAGGGAAATCGGTTTGATAAATCTCGATGCGCAAGTTCTCAACATCCCAACATCATCAACTGCGCTCGGAAGAAACACATATTGGGACAGATGCGCGGAGTTGAACAATTCGGTGGGGTCTACCGATGGTAAGGAGATTGGCGATGTACTTGGACAACCCCAAATGGAGTTTATTACTCCGAACAGAACGAGTCACAGAGGACATAAGTACAGACAGAGCATGAATTGACGACTGAACTCACCAATGACCTTGCGGTGAGTTTGGGGGAGACTATGGGTCATCCCAACCTTATTTAATGTCACTATTTTAACATGGAATACGAGAGGTGCAGGCTCGTTGTGGAGGTGGCGGGAGATCAAAGAGACAACTAGGAAGGCACAGAGCACAGTCACTGCCTTACTAGAAACGAAGATTAAATCGGAGCGGACTCTACACGTTGAACTCCAAATATGTGGGTTCATACTCATAACCTAGCTCTTTGCTATATGGTGAGAATTTGGTTGATGTGGGACAACAATGTGGTCAGGTATTATTCTTATAACTAATCAACTCATCGCCTGTCAGTTTTCAAATGTAGGGGATTTCTTCTTCATTTTTGGAGATGTTTATGGCCACAATGACAGGAGGTTGCAGACGTCTTTATGGCAGAATGTAATTCATCTGAGCATCATAGCTGAGTCTTAGCTTCGGTTACCATTATTTTTTGGTGGCGGACTTCAATGCATTGTTGTTTAACCAGGAAAAAGTAGAAGGGAGGCGTGTTCCAGATACCATCCTAGCAACTTAAAACAATGCCTTAGGCGCGCAAGTTTGAAAGGTCTAGAGAGAGCGGGTCATGTCTGGACATGGTCGTATCTTGCCATCCGAAGTCGAATATCATGTCAACTTGACGGAGCCCTTGGGAATAGTTAATGGTTTGAGAAATTTCCATCTACAGTTGTTGAAGGACTTGCATCCGCCACGAGCGACCATTCGCCTATTCTTGTGTGTCTGACTCCTTTGATTTCTTATCATGGAAGGCCGTTTCGCTATAATAACTCATGGCGAGGTTCTCGTGGCCGCTTCTCGAATGTCGGGCATGGCAACACAGTTCAATTTGGTGCAACGGTTGAAGCATATCAAACGGGCTTTGAAGCCCTGACTTGTGTCACTTCCAAAGCCTGACCTTGACCAGCAAAGGGCAGATCTACAGGCGGTCCAGGAGGAGATCCGGGACAGTCTGCAATGTCCGGTTCTTGCTGACAGGGAACGAGAGCTTCTAGATGAGGTTCGGGTGTTGCTGAACATGGACGAAGTTAAATTAGCCCAACACACAAAATGTGCGTGCCTCAAAGACGAGGACCGATGTTCCAAATTCTTCTACGATATCAATCGGACGAGACAACATCGAAACTCTTTCAACCAAATTATCGATGCAGAAGGCAGGGAGGTCTTTTCTCCACAAGACATTCAAGCGGCGGTTAAAGTTAGGCAATCAAAACGATTACCTCAACGAGTTCCCGAAAATCATATGTAAAAACTGGTTTCACAACAAGTATATCGCTTGCTTGTTGATCATGTCACCAAGGTTCTAAACGGTGGCAGGTAGGTGCGCAGCGAAGAGTCCATCTACCGCCTAGGCGGTTGATACATTTTGAACATTTTTTACTATTTTACCACTATTTTTTGCCTATTATGCATATTTTACGGGTCTTCATTTCCAGAGTTACCGTAATGATTGTATTGCCCCGCTCTATGTGATAACATCGTGTTGGCTTGTTGGCTTGAAAACCCAGTTGGATTCAGATTTGTGCTAAGATATTATTTCGGTATCTACATAATCGGGATGGAAAGACAATTCGTCAAATTGTGAGTGGCGTTGATCCTTCTTTTCTTTATCTTCACACCTAATAAAAGAATTTTTTTAATTTCTTTTGTAGCGCCCTTACGATTGATGGTGCCCTAATAAGAGGTAATAAATAAAAGTGGTCACTTGTATGTTATTATTGTTGATTGAAATACTGGATCTGAAAATTGTTGGTGAGGATGAAATAGCATACTTTTCAATGCGTAAAAATTCAGAGATATTGTATTATAAGCTTATAAGCTTTCATATGAGAAAGCGTTATGGAAATGGTTTGGGGTTATTGTATATCTGCTAATGGTTTGGGAGCATTGTATAGTTGGTAATGGTTGGGACCAATGGGTCGTCATTTGTGATAACCCTTGTTAAGAGTTATATTAGAAATAAGTGTTATATTAGAGTTATTAGTAATTGGGCTTTAGTCCCACATTGCTTAGAGTAATAGGAGAGGAGGCTAGCCTCTCCTATATATATGTAGTCTCTCATCAATAACAAATCATCCCATTATTCTATTCTACATGGTATCAGAGCCATAATCCATCCACCCCTGCTCTCCACAAAAAAAAAAAAATTTCAACCACCCCCCCCGCATGCTACAGTACCCGCCCCCCCCCCCCACCCGCTGCTGCTGCCTCCACCCTGTCCAGCGCCCCCCCCCCTCGCGCCCCCTGCTGCTGCTGTCCCCCCCACACCAGCGCCCCCCCCGATCCTGCACCCCCCCTGTCCGCTGCTGCTGCTGCTGCACCCCCCCACCAGCGCCCCCTGCCCCCGCCACTGCCCCCCCCCCTCTGTCCCAGCACCCCCCCCTCTGTCCCAGCGCCCCCCCTTTTTCCAGCACCCCCCCCCCGAGATCCGGCACCTGCTGCCCCCCCCGTCGGCGCCCCCCCCCCCCGCTCCACTCTAAACCTAGCCCATCCAAACCCTAATCCTAGCCGCCATTATGTTACTTATTTCACATCCAAACCCTAACCCTAGCCGTCTTTCCTTTTGAAAAAAAAAATAAAAAAAAAAAAAATAAAAGGAAGGGAACGGCGTATTTCGAAGACAGATTGTCGCCAAATGCTTTATTTGGGCACCTTCTGTTCCTAGATTACGCCGTCGGGAATTAACAAATGCTATATTTTGTTTATCCTACCCCGATCATCACATCAGGATCTACACAGAGAATGATCGTGTTTTCTCCTGTGTCCTGACGTGTTTACTTTACATGCGCGCACCGGCGGTGGCCACGTTTATAGCGCATTCGTAAAGTTGGTGTGATATTTGGGGTTGGAAGAACTCGCGACGATGACAGATCCGAAGACCGATGATGGTACCGGTGTCAGCAATATGATAAGTACTGGCACGACGGTCTCTTCGATTCGACTTGTCGACCGTCGATTGGACGGTCCCGATGGTTACTCAACATGGCGTAAGAAGGTTGAGAAAACACTCCGTGGGATGCGGCTGTCTAAACATTTAACTGACAACCCTCCGGCAACGACTGATCCCACTTTTGAACAGTGGGAGACGGATGATAGTCGACTGTTTACACAGTTGATGAACTCCATGGAACCGTCCGTCGAGGACATGGTTCAAAACACGAACACAGTCAAGGAGCTATGGGAGGTCCTAGCAACGGCGTTTGATGGAAAGCGCGACTTGTCCCGCTTATATGATTCGGTTGTTGGCGTTTACCGAGCTAATCAGGGAGACAAGTCTCATAAGGACCACTTCCGATCCTTCAAGGCGATGGTGGATGAAATTGATCGTATTCTTCCTCTGACGTCAGATATCAATGAAGCTCGGTCTCAACGCGAGCAGCTTCATGTTATGGTATATCTTGCATCTCTTCGTCCTAATGCGGACTCGGCTCGTTCCCAGATCATTGCTGGATCTGATGTTCCATCCTTGATGGAGGCCCACTTCCGTGTTCTAAGGGCCGCAAAGGTGGTTGAGACCACTCCGGGGGATGCTCCTGCCGATCGATCTGCTCTTAGTAGCGCTGCTCGTCCTGGCGTTCGTGGTGGACGTGGTGGACGACGAGGTGGTCGGACTTATGGACGTGATGGCGGACGAGGCAATGGTGGTCGTGATGGGGGACGACTACGGACCTGCTTTCACTGTGGCCAACAAGGACATTTTCAGTGGCAGTGTCCTAAAGCTCCTGTTGCCAATATTACTTCGGATGCTCCTGATAATAGCATTCGCTCGGTTCCATTGAGCGACGATTCGTACGCGGAATTTCTTGAGTTCCAGGCTCAACGTCGTGGTGAAGCATCAACGTTTGGTTCCACAGCCGGATACTCTGCAGCATGCATTGTCAATCCCAAGCAGTGGGTAATTGACTCGGGTGCATCCGCTCACATGACTGGTGACGCAGGTATGATACATAATTATGTACCTGTCCGTCGTGCTTCTGGCATTACTGTTGCAAATGGCGGTTCCCTGACAGTCCGCGGCCGTGGAAGTGCCACTCTTTCTCCCGGATTATCACTCAACTCTGTTCTACTTACTCCTGGGAACCCATTCAGTTTACTTTCTATTAGTCAACTGACTCGTGAACTTCATTGCTCAGTAACATTCTTTCCTGATGGTTGTGTTTTTCAGGACCTGACAACTGGGAAGACTATTGGTAAGGGGCATGTGGCTGGAGGCTTGTACCTGTTTGACGCTACTTCTCCGGTTGTTTGTGCAGGCATGAAACTGGATCCGGTCGAGTTACATTGTCGGTTAGGTCATCCGTCGTCCCAAGTTCTCCAGAAATTGTACCCATCCTTAGTTATTCCCTCTTCTTTTCATTGTGAGTCATGTCGTTTGGCTAAGCATCATCGGGTTCCTTATCCGGTAAGCTCTAATAATCTTGCATCCGCTCCTTTTGAGTTGGTGCATTCTGATATCTGGGGACCTTGTCCGACTGAATCTGTCATGGGTTTTAAGTACTTTGTCACGTTTGTCGATGACTACTCACGTGTCACGTTTCTTTATTTGATGAAAAGTCGCGCTGAATTATTTAACATCTGGTGCAACTTTCATGTCGAGATAACAACACAATTTGGTCTCCCAATCAAAATCCTTTGAAGTGACAATGGCCGTGAGTATTTATCTCGTGATCTTGCTAAACATCTGGCCAGCAATGGCATTATCCACCAAACCTCTTGTGCGTATACACCCCAACAAAATGGTGTTGCCGAACGCAAGAATCGCCATTTATTGGAAACAACACGTGCACTTATGTTTCAAGCACGTACTCCCAAGAGATTTTGGTCGGATGCGGTTCTTACGGCTTGTTTTCTTATTAATCGCATGCCGTCGTCAGTGCTCAATGGTAGCACTCCCTTTTCTCGGCTCTTTCCTGGAAAAGAACCGTTTCCTCTGCCTCCCCGTATCTTTGGTTGCTTATGCTATGTTCGGGATACCCAACCAACCCTTTCTAAATTAGATCCTAAGGCAATACAATGTATTTTTCTTGGGTATCCTAAAGATCAGAAAGGGTATCGGTGTTTCTCTCCTGTCTTAAAGAGATATTTTTTCACTCGGGATGTTACCTTTGTCGAATCAAACTTTCCACCGTTTCCCCAATCAATAGGTCCGGCACCCCTAATTTATCCAGAAGAAGATTTTTTGTTGTTTCCTCCTCAAACACAACAGCCTCCAGTACAGGTGCCCTCTCTTACCGAGCCAGTCACCCAGGATGATGGTCCACATACACCAAGTCAGCCATTAACGACGTCCACCACAGAATCATCCTCCTCTGGTTCCACCAGTAGCTCCGGCTCCAATGAGCTGCCTCCACCAGTTCCGCCCGCAGCTCCACCAGTTCCGCCCGCAGCTCCGGGGATTCTGCCTCCAGCACGTCCTCGTCGTGCGTGTCGAGACCATCCCTTGTATGTTGACAACTATAAAGGTCTTAGTTGTCATACTCAGTCTCTGGTAGCTACTATTGATGGGATTCAGATCCCCAAGAACGCTGAGGAGGGTCTCCGACATCCTGGTTGGCGTGCTGCTATGCACGAGGAGATAAAGGCTCTCCAGGAGAATCATACCTGGGACTTAGTCGATTTACCTACTGGTAAACAGGCTGTCGGTTGTAAGTGGGTGTTCACGATTAAGGTGAAACCGGATGGCACTCTTGATCGATTGAAGGCTCGTCTGGTGGCCAAAGGATTCTCTCAAACATATGGTGAGGATTACTTTGAGACCTTCTCTCCTGTGGCCAAAATAACGTCCGTTCGTGTTCTCATGGCGTTGGCCGTTCGCTATGACTGGCCTTTACTTCAGCTAGATATCAAAAATGCTTTCCTCCACGGGGATCTTGACGAAGAAGTCTACGTGATGCAACCTCCCGGGTTCGTTGCAAGGGAGGGTAAGGTGTGTCATCTCAGGAAGGCTCTCTATGGCCTGAAACAATCACCACGTGCGTGGTTTGGTAGATTTACACAGGTGGTTACTCAATTTGGAATGTGTCAGTCGAAGAAGGACCATTCAATCTTCTATCGACACACATCTGCTGGAAGAATACTGCTTGGTGTCTACGTTGATGACATTGTAATCACGGGAGATGGCAGACAGGGTATTGCAAATCTCAAGAAGTTTCTTGGAGAACAATTTCAAACCAAAGATATGGGATCCTTGAACTATTTCTTGGGTATTGAAGTCACACGGAAAAAGCGGGACATTGTAATGTCTCAAAGAAAATATGTACTGGATATACTAAATGATGCAGGCATGATGCAAGCAAAGGGAGCAAACTCATCTATGGATCCAGGGGCGAAGTTACTTCCAGACGAAGGGGTCCTGATGACCAATCCAGATCAGTATCGTCGAGTGGTTGGTAAACTCAACTACTTGGCAGTCATGACGCGTCCGGATATTTCTTTTGCAGTAAGCGTCGCGAGTAGATTCATGGCTTCTCCAAGAGTTCCACACTGGCAGGCAGTTCTCAGAATTCTGTGTTATCTAGTAAAGAATCCAGGGAAAGGAATTCGAATGGAGAATAACGGACATTCTCGCATTGAGTGTTTTACTGATGCTGACTGGGGAGCAAGTCTGGCAGATAGACGGTCTACATCTGGCTACTCCGTATTTGTTGGCGGAAATCTTGTATCGTGGAAAAGCAAGAAACAAAGTGTGATAGCACGCTCAAGCTCAGAAGCAGAATATCGAGCTATTGCTCATGGCACGTCAGAAATATTATATATGAAGCATCTCCTACAAGAACTGGGAGAAGACGCATGATCTCAAGTGGCAGACCTATGGTGTGATAACCAATCTGCTATTCACATTGCCACCAACCCAGTATTTCATGAAAGGACGAAGCATATTGAAATTGATATTCATTTTGTTCGTGATGAATATACAAAAGGAGTGATAAGGTTTCAACATGTGCGGACCGGCGACCAGATAGCTGATATCTTCACAAAGCCTCTCCTGGGTCCCCGGGTTCAATTTTTATGTAACAAGCTGGGCATGATTGACATCTATGCTCCAGCTTGAGGGAGGGTGTTAAGAGTTATATTAGAAATAAGTGTTATATTAGAGTTATTAGTAATTGGGCTTTAGTCCCACATTGCTTAGAGTAATAGGAGAGGAGGCTAGCCTCTCCTATATATATGTAGTCTCTCATCAATAAACAAATCATCCCATTATTCTATTCTACAACCCTGAAATGAGAATGTGAACTACGAGCATAGACTCGAAAAATGTAAAGTACGAATAAAGTTTTTATTGAATTCATTTCAGTTCCATTACCATGCATCATATGTTTTATAGCTAGAGTATATTGCATGGTCATAGACAACTTGTGCATAAGGTTTGGCTTTCCTCTAATGGCATCCGGGGCACCGGAACCATGTCGACCTAGGAGAAAATTATGAATGTGCATTCTTCTAACTAGGAGAATAGTACGGGTAGATTTTAGAGAGAAAAGAATAGTATGAGTGGATGACTTTGAGAGAGAAGGGAACATGTATTAGAGACCTCCAGTAAGGTTGGCTACCTATACTGGAGAGTCGTATGTCGTACAGTCCAAAATGTATATCACCAATGGCCGTCATATAGTTCTGCATACTAATGGCAACTCTTAACCAATTGAAGCATGAACATAATTGTTGTTTTGCAAAGATGAGAAAAATTCAAACTTCATTATTGTATTCTAATCTTTATTTTTTGCAGGAAAGGCAAGTGACGGTGTGTAAGACTCACCGTGTCAGTGATATGTTTATGCTTCATGTTTATGTTTATGAAATTATTAATCGATCCTAGAAAAAGTAGAAAATCGCATAATAACTTTACATGTTGTCATATGATTACTGTGTTGGTTTAGGTGAGTTGGGTTGATACCGCTCACTAGTGCATTCTCCAATGTGCTGACCCTCGCCCTACAGGTGCAGAGAATAGTGTGCATATTTTCGAGGCATCAAAGCAATTGTTTAGCAAACTAAACCTTTTTTTTTGTATCTTCTGTTTTTAAAAGGCATAATATATAGAACAGTGTAAATTTTTTGTATTCGTGACTTGTAAGTCGAATTGCATTTCAATTGGCTATTGAGAGTCGTATGTATTCTGCAACAAAGCTTATCAGTAAAGAAATTATTTTCATTCTACATGTTGTGGTTCAATTTGTCTGTTTATTTTTGTTACAATGACCTTAAATTGTGATCATTTATACTGTGTACATCCATGGCTTGTATAAGTGCAATTTAGACTTATACGACATCACGCTTGCTGTCGACTTATTGGTTCTGCGAAATCAGGGCTTGACCATGGCAACTGCAAGCATTCTGCTCAAAGGCTCCAGATGGGGCTAAGAAATGATCTTCTAAGCTGCAGCCAAAGCGCGATAGGGAAGGCAATGACAATAACTCTTCCAAAACTAACATGTATTGCGAGCACTGCAAAATTAAAGATCATTGGAAGACAATGTTGGAAGCTTTAACCGGAGCTAATGTCGAAAAGATTGAGTTAGAAGAGCAATACCGAGCACGTGGTGACAATCACGACCATGGGAGAGGTTGAACGGCATGGTTTGATTCGTAGTGAGGACACAAGTCTAGTTTTGATGGCAATGCCGAAAGTGCTAGACACAAGTCCATCGACTACACAATAAGCTGCAGAAGAACTCTTTACTGCCAATAATCTTGTGAAGAATAAGCTCTCTGATGCCATCATCGACACGGGCAACAAGAAGAACCTCATCTCCGTAAGCCTTGTATAGAGGCTCGACTTGGTGACGACATCTCATCCACATCTATATCTAGTGGGGTGGATAAATGAAGGATGCGGGATAAATGGTGAATCACCAATGCAAACTTCGATTCACAATCACCGAATGCTATATTGATGAGGTGATGTTTAAGATGGTTCCACTAGAGATTTACCAAGTAATCGTAGGAAGGTCGTTCCTATACAATCCGAATGCCCACCACTATCGACGAGCTCACGAGTAGGAGCTCAATAAGGACGAGGAAATTTATCATCATACGAGAGAGAATCAACCAACTAGTCGATAGCCTCGAAAGCTAAGCGTCTTATAAATGCTTACCGAAAGTTCAGCTTGGTGATAATTCGTTTGATAGTCCCATAGTCCCTAACATCATAGATATTTTTATACTAATAGTGTCTTTTGGGGAGTAGGTGATGAGATGACTCGCCTTCTTGACAAAACCTGAGGCTTTTTAAGGAGACTTACGTGTTACCACCTTGTCGAGCAATGGAGTACGAGATCCAGTGTGTGCAGCAAGGTGGAGTAGCAACTATATAGATCCCAATAGAATTAAAGGAGTGACATGATCAATACCGCACAAATTTTCATGAGGGTGACCTAGTTTGGTTGTGCCCTAGGAAGGAGGGACATAAAGGAGTTGGGCGAAAGATAAAGTCGATTCACTAAGGCCCCTTCAAGATTCCCCGAAAGATTGGCGACAACGCTTTCCGGTTGGAGTTGCGGATCGTGAATGTCAACAACTTAAAGCCTTTTGAACCATCATTGTTGGATGAAGAGCTGAAAGATATTAATTTCTTATTAGATGACATGGTCATCAATCAAAAGATAACGCTGCGAGAGGATACGATACCGGAAATGAGGGCCAATCAAACGAGGCACCTCATGAAGGGCCAATCAGACCTTCAATTCTATACCCAGTAGGAGTTGGCTCCTTCTAAAGAGGGAGAGCTATGGTCAGGAGGATCTTTTGGCTAAGATTGTTTCGAAGGTTGCATCAGATTTGAACTCATAATATGTTAGACTGTTTAGTTACAGTTCCAGCAAATTGCGACAGATCATGTTGAGATTGGGTGGTTGCAGTAGATACAATTTTTCAGCCAAGTTGTAAGAGACTTGTTTTTTTTCCAATTATTTTGTTTCTATATTGTACAATCTCTCTGCTGCTATAAATATGTCATTTGAGAGCCATTGTAATTCATCCAAATATTATTATAAACTTGCTGCCTCAATTGAGGAGAAATTTCCACTATATTCTTTTTCTTTTTTACTTCTATACGGATCACTATGATAAACATAAATTATTCTAGACTAAACACTATCTATGTTGTCACATCCCGATTCGATAAACCGTTCGTCCTCGCATTGATTTCTGCCGAATCGATCGTCCTCGCTGGGGCGTGATGTCGTACGAGTTTGGAGTTGTACTCGTACAAGACAAGGGCATTACATTTGATTATTCATTTGAAACATCAAGTTGAAACTTCACAAATTGCAGAGAATTGAACAAGCAGTATAGGAAAATAAAAATATTCTTTTCATTAATAGCTTGCAACGAAGTGCAAGTCATAATTACATTGGATATGCCGTTGCGGCTACATTTGATTGAAACAAAACAAAAACTCGACAAGCTGCCTGAACTAAAATACGTTGTTCCATACATTTACACCCTTTTATATATTACAAGTCTTGAGATGAATTTGCTTCAAAATACTTTAAAATAGGAAGAGCTTCAAAAGGCCTTTCCAAACTTCAGCTTGGGCCTAGCACCGTGTATCTCCAGAGTTCTCGTCAGTTGGGATTAGTACACTTGGGAATGCAGTAGTGAGCGGGACGAACCCAATTGTCTAAACCGACACTACTTATTAGGTAGGCATGCATTCGAAGTTGTCTTGCTATTTAGAACTAGATGAATTTCAGTTCATATCGATGGACATAATCGAAATAGTAAAACATAGCATTTTATATTGTTTCTTACCACGACTGTGCTCGTCCCTGCATAAACAGAGAGAATACTTACCACCTGTATAAGTTATATGTAGTCATTGGTGTTACACACCATGAGGGACTATTCTCAGGGGCATTGCGACGCTACCCATTTAGCCTAGGTTGCAAGCCTTACTGAATGTCCCACAATGCAACAGTGCCGAAGTACGATTATACATTCCTCCTAGGTCGATTCGCTTCCATTGTCCCGTATACCATTTTGAGGAAAACAAAACGTGTGCACAAGTTGTCCATGACCATACAGGTGCGTGAACAGTTTGATATTTGTCAACAGATGTATAGCAGTATTAAGCAACATTATCATTTTGACTCATGCGAGAGTTCATTTTCTCAAAGCCGTACGTTCTGATTTGGCGTTCCATAGGCACCAAATACCCTGAGGCATCATGCCGCAAGGCCCACAACCGACATTTCATTATTTTGCATTTCATGAAATCGTCTCTTTTTTAGAATCTTAGGGTGCGTTTGGATGCTATTTTAAACTTGCTTTTCTGAATTTAAAAGTCGAATGGGATGGAAAGAACATTTGTAGCTCACAACTCCTAAACAACTTTCAATTTTTTTTTTCCCAAATCAGAGTTAAAACTCTACTTTCGGAAAAGAAGGAAAAGCTCTTTTTCATATACATTTTTTTTTTACTGTTCCCATACTTTGGCGGGCCCCCTCCCCCCTCTATCTCGATTCTCTCACCCTCTCTCTCTCTACACTCTCTTTTTTCGACAGGAGCGGCTTCTCCCCCGTTCTTATCCGGTTTGATCTCCTTTTGGCCGAATCTGGCACAAATCTTAGAAAAAAAACACCACAAAAAAAGAGCAATAAAAATCACACCTTTATTCGCTTCTCTCTCCTCCTCCTTCCACCATAGTCGCGATCTCTGGCCAAACCTTCGACCTCCGCGCCGACTCGACAACGCTCCCCTCGGTTGTCGCGGCGACGAGCTGGAGATGGACGACCCCTGCCGTTCAGTTGCTGCCCCCGTCGGGGCGGTCGCGGAGCGCCCGTATGGAGAGGAGGTTTCTCAGGGAGGGCGTAAGGGTCTTCGCGAGCAATGCCTGGCCCGGCCACGCCCGAAGGCCGACGGTGGTGGGCTCCACATTCCTTCTGTCCCTCTGTCCAGTGTTTGGAGCTCAAAGAGGTCGTCCCGCTCCGCCGTGCAGATCCACAATCTCAAGCCCTCCAAGAATCGTGCAGGAGGACGAGAGGGACGAGAGCGAGGACGAGAAGAGGAGGTGGGAGGAGGAGCAGTTTAGGAAGGGGCTGGAGAAGAGGTTCGGACCGGTCGAGGAGGTTGGAAGCATTGTCCAGCTATTGCTCCTCTCCGCCACCAGCCGTTGGCGATCGCGGCGCCGAATGCGGTACTGCTGCTCCAGAGAAAGCTCATGTTCGCGCAGTTCTCCGAGCTCGTCAAGGACTTGTAGAATAACGACCTCCCTTCGAACTTCTCTGGAAGAGGAACCCGAGCATGGACTACGAGAACTTGAAGAACACCGTCAAGAACACGGTAGACGCAAGAACTGTGAGCCAATGCCGAGCTTTTGCTGCTGTGTCGACATCTGTGGGTGTCCAAGGACTGCAAGTCCAAGGTGGACACACAAAAAATTTGGATGTCACTTAGAAAATGAAGAATAAGAAAAAAAAAGTAAACAAATATTTTCTAAATTTTTTTACCAAACATAATTTTCAACTTTTGTTTCTTTAAAAATTTTTATAGATGAAAGTAACCAAAACAAAATTGGAATCTGTGTACTCAGAAAACAACTTTATAACATCTTTTCTAAAACTGTTTTCAGAAAAAAAAATCAGAAAAACTATCGAAACGGACCCTTAATTTTTCGCTTTGAAGTACGAAACTTATAGTTTAGAATATAATTTCTCTAAATCGATACAGTTATCTCGAGTTTTTTTTATCTTAGTGATTTGACATGCATTTAACTTGGCATCGTCGATTTGAATAAGTTCGAGACAACAAGAATTTCATTTGCGGAAATGAGTAGAAAAGAAGGGGCCGAACCACCCACCAAGTATCGAACGTACCGAGAGTAGTAGCGCTTCGCAACATTTAAGCTTCAGTTACACGAGCTCCTGCGATGGCACCGACATTTTATTAGAATTTTTTCTTTAATCCTTCGATTCGAAATTCTTAGAATGAATGCGGAAATCGACGCAAAAACACATTCATCAAAACCAAGCAGCGAAAACTTTTAAAAGAGTATACAGCAGTCCGGTCCTATTGAAAGGACTCTTATATAGAGCTCACTCGCCGAGACACAGTTTGCTGCATCTAAGACTTATTCCAACAGAAGCCGTTCCATTAGTTGGATCGATTTTCGTAACATCCGTCCAAATCGATTGTTTGATGCCACAACATGTTATCGTATACTAAGCTCAGCGACTGAGTCACACTAGCCATCTAAGTTCCCGATCGAGTCTGACTCGTCACAAATATATTACATAGTCCGCCGCCTTATCGGGAACGGGGAACTACATATGTATGTAACTTTAAATCAAGTAATTAGATGGGCATCTTAAGGTTAAACAACTACTAAGGAGCTAACAACTGGAAATAACTAAACAAGTGAACCAATTCTTATTCACAAACAATTCACTTTTTCCTTGAAAATATCTAGTTGATAAAAGAACTAATCATTATTCATGACCATTTAATCAACATGACTAACCAAGGTTCTGGTGAGTTAAAAAGAGGTTTGAGCAGGCTATAGTACAGCCTGGAGGTTGCCTAATATATAGAATGGTTAAACCAACTGTGTGTTCAACATGCCTAACCAGTGCTTAGATTGGTTAAACAAGGTTTGGGCGGGCTACAGTGAGGCATTCGGGCGCCTGGTATATAGAATGAGTAGACCATTCAGGAGAGATTGTCCAGGGCTGGGCTAGATGGATTAATGTCTGAAGGAGCCTGTGTTGCTGCTTTTTATGAAACAAACTAACTGAAAAATCGGAACCTTTGTTCAGCAGTAAAAGCTTGGGGCTGAACATAAAATTGACTTTTTGAAGCATGTCTTGACATGTAAGGGTCTTTGCTTTCTACCAGATAAATGTCAAAGTGCACCTGGGTTTGATGATTAATTAATAATATTAAAGGAGAATGAGATGGTAAGTTGTCAAAGTCATACTATGAGCAAAACCCTTTGTAGAAGTATCTTGACTTAAGGAATACATGATATCTAATGGTTATCATGAGTTTTAGAATCCGTAGGATAGCCTTAGTCCTAGCTATTCATCTCAATAAACAGCTAGAATCCTTTATGTCAGTCCCTTTGTTCTTTGGAGCATAGAGATTGAGATTTCTTTTGATACATTGGACAATGGACACATTTTTGTACATTCTCCTTTGAGGCATGATATAGGTTTCTTTTCTCGAAAGTTCTTAAAGGCAAAGAACGAGCTTTATAGAACAGGGGCTTCTTCCATAGGTGCTGGGTTTCTTCTGACACCCCTTTTTGAAAACATTACTGATGTTTCTGGTGCATTTCACGTATTGGGCATAGATGATTTCACCTAGCAAAATCATTTTGAAAGTGGGGACAGCATGACTATGGCTTGCCCTCCCTTTGGTTTCTTCTTTGATAAGTCTGCACCAACTTCGTCGTATATTATGTGAAGTTTTATCGATATAGTAGAAAACCCTAATAGGATCTTCTGTAGGTGAGGAGAGTTCCGAACATGATCACATGATCAAACTTGTGTCATGGGAGGAACTGTCACATATTCCAATAACATAGCTTATCGTGAACAGTGATCGGTTACTTTCTTGGCTGTAAATCCATTGCTATGTCCTTTGGGAGTACTATTGTTTATAATTGTATGCCGTGGATTTTTTTTTGTCATAGTAATGTGTGCTTTTGACTTCTCTGTAAATTTTGGTAAACTTGGTTTTATAGATTGTTTCCTTCAATAAAACATACTCTTATTAACTTTCATATGATTCAGGACATTTGTGGGCACAAACTTGAGTCCTATTTGGGAGAAGTTTCTTGTTCCTTCAGAAGGTATTTTTAGTGTGTACTTTGATGTGGATGACATTCCTGTTATCATTCAGTGAAAGGGACATGATGTGATGGTTACATACATAGAGGCAGTACTCGACAGAGCTGATTAGAGAAAAGTTATAATTATACAACCAACCTCAAACACATGGAAGGCTTTATTATTGTTGTGGTAGTATCAACCAAACAATTCTCATCGTCTAGCTATCTAGGAACATTTGCTATTGAAACACAAAGTGCTGTTTTGTCTTATTTGCTTTGTCAATTACATTCTGACATGTTTTTCGGTATCTTTTTGCACAAGAATTGGTGGTTTAATATTTGCAATTTAGAACCAATATATGTGACGATTGAGCAGCTTTAACATTAGTTGCAGTCTTGGACTGAAGATTGGATGTGACTGGAAGACTACTGCATCAGCTAAATTGAAACCTAGATAATCGGCTCATTCGACCAAGAATTGTGGTGATCAACTAAATTGAAACATTAATTGCAGGTTTTATTAGTGTTATGGTAGTATTTACCTCAACAATTGTGGTGATCAACTAAATTGTTGGAGCTTTTCCTTAAACATGTAGAGAGAGCTTGCTCTCAATACATGCCTAGTATTATTTAGTCCAACATTGGAAAAATACCATGAGTTGCATCTCAATATATACTTGGTATATTGTTGAGATGTGCACGTGGGGTGGTGACCCTAAGGAGGGAACCATGTGGGTGATTTTACTATGAGGTAAGGTTAAGACTCCATGGTAAAGCATTTATGTTTTTAGCTCTTGGGAATTAATTTCCATTGGAGCTAAGTCCCGTAGGGGCTTAGCGACTCGGACTCATGGGCTCATGAAGCGTAATGTGGCATTTTGTTGGCACACTTTGCACTTAGCACACGTCAGCATCGTCGCTAGGCGCATAGTGCGCTTAAGTTACGCTCGTTGTGCGACCCTCTGCGCAGCCGATCGCGCGGCCATATGGTGCGACCAATTGGCACGACCAATTGGTGCTGCCCAGTGGCACGGCCCAGTGACACGACCCAGTGGCATGCAAGTTTGCGCTGCCAGTTGGCGTGGCCTGATGGCGTTGCCAGTTTGCGCGCAGTTGGCGCATAGTGTGCGTGTGGGTAGTTGGCGCAGCGGTGCGCGATTGCGCGCGCTGTGCGCTGTGCGCTGTTAGCGCGCGCTATGCGCTAATTTGCACGCGCTGTACGCCAGTTGGCTCAATCGTGTTTGTGCACAATTTGAGCGGTTACGAAACGTTCGGAACGGTTTTTCTCACGTCCTGAACGTTCTGCATACCGAACAGTTACTAGACGCACCTTATATAAAGTTCCTCTCTTCTCTCTCAGGGGACAGTACTAAGTATCAGAAATTTTCTTACGAAATTCTCTAAGTTCAAAGTAGAGAAGTGAGGTTCTTTGTGAGCAGAGTTCCGCGCCATCTGAGGAGTCAGAAGAGCGGAGTGTTCCGAAATTCTCCGTCGAACTTGCTGGTTTCCGGAAGCTGTTCATGTGGGACGAATCAAGCTTTGAGCGCCGGTGATCATTTATCCCAGCATGCCATTTCACCATTTCTGTTCATTCACTTTTATCTCGTTCTAAACAAGAACGTTTCTGATCTACTCAGAAAATGTTAGTGGACTTTCGCTACTGCTGCTACGAATTTTTCCCTGCCTTCTTCGAAGTGACACATTAGTATTCGTTTTCTCAGAATTCTTCGGGATCTCTCTCATACACCTTCTTTGAAGTGTTGCATAATTTCAGTTTTTCATCAAAAAATTACGTCCCGAGACTAACAATCTCAAAGCTTGATTTCACAAAATGGAAAACTTTCGTGCTTCTCATGAATCCTAACTTCTGCAAGTTAGAGCAATTTGATGGAGGGCACTATCAAGTCCAAAGAGGAAGGTTAGCCTAAATCTTCAACTTTCTGAAGTTGGCCACGTACTAACCGAGGAAGAACCGACTATTCCAGAAACTGGGTCTGCAGCCGCAATTACTGTTGCTACTAAAAGTCAGACCAAATGGAGAAGGGATAATAGTCTCTGTAGGCTTCTCATTCTAAATGCTATGGAGGACTCCCTGACAGAATCATATTCTAAGAAGACAACTGCCAGAGAGATATGAGAGTCTCTGGAAAAACTGTACGAAGATGACAAAAACAGGAGCAAAATATTTGTGGTTAAAAATATCACAAGTGGCTCTTTGAAGACGAAAAGACTATGCTGTCGCAGGTGAAGGAGTTCCTGAAGCTGCGACAGAAGTTGGAAGATGAGGCAATGCCCTCACTGACAAGTTTGTTGTTGGAGGGATCGTCTCCAAGCTCCTTGCTGGTTAGAGCAAGTTCTATGCAAACATGCATAGGAAGAAATTAGAGACCAGTCTCGAAGATATCCTGCAAGAAATCTATGTTGAGGACCAGATGATGGCTCAATTGAAGGTAGACGTTTTGTTGAAACAGATGGCTAACGTCAATTTGGTTCACACCAAGGAATCCAAGGGAAAGCAGACGGCTTCCTACAACAAGAAGAAGGATCCCAATAATCTGAAAGTGAAGGGAACTTCTTTCAAACAACAGAAGCCAAAGTCCCATTTGGCTTGTTTCAAGTGTTGCAAGAAGGGCCACTTCAAGAGTGAATGCAAATTTAAGCCCAAGCAATCAGAGCAAGGTGAGCCTAGTAAGGTTTCAATCATCACTGACGTAGTTGCAATGATTACGCAGGTCGCTGCAGTAGGGGCTGATTCTGACTGGTGGGTAGACACTGGTGCCACCTGCCATGTCTGCTCAAGCAAGGAATGATTCACCACCTACACACCAACTTCTTAAGTTGTTATGGTGGCAAATCAGGCACAAGCTGAAGTGCGAGGGATCGGGACGGTGGTGTTGAAACTGACTTCTGGAAAGTCTCCGACGCTTCAAGGTGTGAAGTATGTACCTGCTATCGCAAAGAACCTGATCTTTGGAGGCCTACTCTGTAATACAAGCTTAAGGATGGACATCAATGCTGGCCAGATGGTGATATCCATAAAGGGAACATACTTCGGCGTTTTATACTGAAGGAATGTTCAACATTCAGCTTGTAAATCAATCTAATGTTGTTAATGTAATCGCTCATTATGCTTTTACTCTTGAGTTGTGGCATAATAGACTAGGACATGTTCATTGTAAAAGAATAAACAGAATGTCTAGTCTAGGACTTGTCTCTAAATGTAGGGGTAATGTAGAGAAATGTGAAGTTTGTGCTCAAACGAATATCACAAGGAAACCCTTTCCTCGGGTTAATCGAAGCACAGATCTTCTGGAGTTGGTACACTCTGATATCTGTGACTTCAAACAATTCTCTTCAAAGACCGGGATGAAATATTTCATAACCTTCATCAATGACTTCTCAAAGTACACGTTCGTTTACTTGCTGAAGGCTAAAGATGAAGCGTTCGAGAAGTTCAAAGAGTTCAGGGCCGAGGCTGAACGACAAACTGGACAACAACTCAAGAGAATAAGAAGTGATCGAGGTGGAGAGTATCGGTCTCATGAATTCGTATTGTTCTGCAAAGAACATGTAATTATCAACGAGACTACTGCTCCGTACTCTCTCCTCAATCTAACGGAGTAGCAGAAAGGAAGAACAGAACGTTAACAAAAATGATAAACTCAATGCTGTTGACTGCGGGTCTTCCAAAATGCTACTTGGGAGAACATGCATTGATGGCCACTTTTATTCTAAATAGAGTGCCTTATGCAACTTCAGACGTGACTCCTCATGAACTTTGGTTCAAAGTCAAACCTAACTTGAATGTCATTCGAATGTGGGGGTGTCTGGCATATGTGAAGCTTCTAGATCTGAAGATTCAGAAGCTCGAAACAAGGACTACAAAGACAATCTTCTTGGGTTATGCCGAGAAGAGTAATGTTCAAAGATTTCTTGATATTGAGTCAAATCATATCATTGAATCTCGCGACGCAGAATATTTTGAAGACAAGTTTGCAAGGCACAAGAACATTGTTCTTGCGGATATTCCGGAGAACAATGATGGTGTGCAGGAAACTGAAGCTTCCAATGAGAATATAGTCCAAGAAGAAGTTGTTGAAACAACTGTTGAACCAGAGCTCGCTGAGTCGTCAATTAAGCGAGTGAGGAGGCCGAAGGACTTCGGAAATGACTTTGTCACCTATCATGTGGAAGCAGATCCGCTTACCTATGATGAGGCGATGAAGACCAGAGATGCTGTTTTCTGGAAGGAGGCGATAGACAATGAAATTGATTCAATCACCTCTAATAACACTTAGGTGTTGGTTGATCTTCCTGAAGGAGCAAAATCCATTGGACGTAAATGGATCTTCAAGAAGAAGATGAAAGCAGATGGAATTATTGACAAGTTCAAGGCTAGGCTAGTAGTCAAGGGGTTTTCCTAGAAGCAGGAGATCGACTACTTTGACACGTATGTTCCAGTAGCCCGGATGACCACCATCAGAATGTTGATTGCTCTTGCAGCAATACATAAGTTGGTGATACATCAGATGGATGTAAAACGACTTTCCTAAATGGTGAGCTGACCGAAAAGATTTACATGCAACAGCCAGAGGGATTTGTCGTCAAGGGTCTTGAAGACAAAGTCTGCAAGTTGGTGAAATTCTTGTACGGTCTTAAACAGGCTCCCAAGATATGGCATGAAAAGTTTGACAAGGTTATAAGGTCAAATGGCTACAGGGTCAGCGAGAAGGACAAGTATGTTTACACAAAGTTCGCTGATGGAAGAAGCGTAATCGTTTGTCTGTACGTGAACGATATGCTGATCCTAGGTACGGATATGGGCTGTGTCACGGAGACAAAGAAGTTCATCTCGACTAAGTTCAGTTTGAAGGACTTGGAGGAAGCTGATGTGATCTTAGGGATCAAGATCATCCAGACAGAAACTAGACTGGCGCTGTCACAGTCTTGTTATATTGAGAAGATAATCACACGCTACGGGTATCGTGATCTTCCAATGATCGATACGCCTTACAGGTGTGATATGAAGCTGAAGCCTAATTCGAGGGAAAGCATCAGGCAGCTGGAGTATGCAAGTGTAATCGGAAGTTTGATGTATGCTACTACTGCCACAAGGCCTGACATAGCTTTTGTCGTGGAAATACTGAGTCGTTTCACGAGCAACCCAGGCATTGAGCACTGGAAAGCTGTGAAACGGGTAATGAGATATCTCAAGAAGACTCAAACATATGCACTACACTACAGCGGAGATCCGCCGGTAGTAGAAGGCTTCAGTGATGTCAGCTGGTACTCAGAGTTGGAGAGCGAGAGGTCCACAGGTGGATTTATTTTCACAATGGATGGAGTTGATATATTGTGGAAGTCGAAGAAGCAGACTATGCTCTCTTGTTCCTCTATGGAATCTGAGTTCTTTGCACTTGATACCGCAACAGAGGAAGCAGAATGGCTTCAGGAGCTCATGTATGATCTTCCAGTGGTTGGGGCACAAATACCGGGGATTTCGATATACTGCGACAACCAGGCGACTGCGGCGGTGACATAAAATGACCTCTTCAACGGGAAGAAGAGGACTGTGCGGTTAAAGCTCAGGGCAGTACACGATCTCATCAAGAGATGTCATTGTAGTGATTGATGTTCGGAGTCAGGAGAACCTGGCAGATCCGTTCACCAAGGGCCTCAAGTGCCAGCTGGTCGATGACACAGCTTGTAAAATGGGCTTGATGATATTCTGATATTATGTTATTGCAATCATACCATAAAGTTTTATGCTATTAGTTCAAAGAGAAATCTACTAGGCATCTAGCTTTTAGTTCAAGGGAGGACCACTAACTGAAAAAATATCAGGAACAGTGGGTACATGGCCTCTGTGGCATGGAAAGATTACATACCAATAACCACTGTTGTCTACTATATTTTTTTTTGCGAAAAACGGATCCTGTGATGAGGACGGCTTAAACGCCTTAATGAGTTCTCAGGCAGAGTGAATGCCTGGTGTGCTTTACAGGAAGCACGGTAGAGCAGCACTACAAGGAGTGAAACTCCATGCTACAGTGGGGTGACTCCACCATGAGGTTCCCAGGTAGGGATAATGTCTCGGCTTTGCTAGCCAAGTCACAGCGGCATAACACCGCAAATAGACAGGTAGTCTAATGCTGTATGATGAAATTAAAGAGTTGTAGACAATACTACAAAGAGGAGGATGTCCTTATGTTACAGTGGCATGACACCACGATGAGGTACCCAGATAGGGATAAAGTCTCGGTCTTGCAAGCCATGTCGTTGCGGCGTAACACCGCAAGGAAGCCTAAGGCTTCATGCTGGGTAGTTTGGCACTACAAAGAGGCTTGTGACCTCATGCTACAGTAGTATGACACTACGATGAGGTTTCCGGGTAGGGATAATGTCTCGGCTTTAGGCCATGTCATAGCGACGTAGCACGCAAGGGAAGCGCAAGGCTTCATGCTATGTCTCTTTAATAAAGAACTCACTTATAGCATATGGACAGAGATATCTGGCCGTCTCTTGAGGGTAAACTTGTAGACGCCCAAAATTATACACTGAAACCAGGCTGGCACAGGACCCTTAATGTGCAGCCAGAAGCACATGTAACTACATTATGTGGGTGGGAAGAATTGTAGCTATGGTGCAGAATTCAAGGCTTAGTCCATTCTTGTATTATAGTCTGTTGTTTGACCCATGCAAGAAGATTCAAGTCGTCAGTGACATGTCTCCTAATGTATGATGGACAGTTACTGTGGAGAACACTCAAACCCATATATCGAGATATGTGGGAGATTGTTGGAGCTTTTCCTTGAACATGTAGAGAGAGCTTACTCTCAACACATACCTAGTATTGTTTAGTCCCACATTGGAAAAGTACCATGAGTTGTATCTCAATATATACTTTGTATGTTGTTGAGATGTGCACATGGGATGGTGACCCTAAGGAGGGAACCATGTGAGTGATTTTACTAGGAGGTAAGGTTAAGACTCCATGGTAAAGCATTTATGCTTTTAGCTCTTGGAAATTAATTTCTATTGGAGCTAAGCTCCGTAGGGGCTTAGCGACTCGGACTCGAACTCGAACTCGGGGTCATGGGCTCATGAGGCGTAATGTGAAATTTTGTTGGCGCACTTTGTACTTAGCACGTTAGCATCATCGCTAGGCACATAGTGCGCTTAAGTTGCGCTCGTTGTGCGAGCCTCTGTGCAGCCGATCGTGCGTCCGTTCGCGTGGCTCGATCGTGCGGCCAGATGGCGCGACCAATTGGCACGACCAATTGGTGCTGTCCAGTGGCGCGCAAGTTGGCGCTGCTAGTTGGCACGGCCTGATGGCGCTGCCAGTTGGCGCACAGTGGGCGCATAGTGCGCGTGTGCGCAGTTGGCACCGCAGTGCGCGATTGCGCGCACTGTGCGCTGTTGGCGCGCGCTGTGCGCCAGTTGGCTCAATCGTGTTTGTGCACGATTTGAGCGGTTACGGAATGTTCGAAACGGTTTTTCCAACGTCATGAACGTTCTGCATACCGAGCAGTTACTAGGCGCACCTGTATAAAGTCCTCTTCTCTCTCAAGGGACATTACTAAGTATCAGAAATTTTCTTACAAAATTCTCTAAGTTCAGAGTAGAGAAGAGAGGTTATTTGTGAGTAAAGTTCTGCGCCATCCGAGGAGTCAGAAGAGCGGAGTGTTCCGAAGTTCTCCGTCGAACTTGCTGGTTCCTGGAAGCTGTTCGTGTGGGACGAATCAAGTTTTGAGCGCCGGTGATCATTCACTCCAGTAGACCATTTCACCATTTCTATTCATTTACTTTTATCTCGTTCTAAACGAGAACGTTTCTAATCTAATCAGAAAATGTTAGTAGACTTTCGCTACTGCTGCTACGAATTCTTCTGTGCCTTCTTCGAAGTGACACATTCGTATTCGTTTTCTCAGAATCCTCTGGGATCTCTCTCGTGCACCTTCTTTGAAGTGTTGCATAATTTTAGTTTTCCATCAAAAAATTACGCCCCGGTACTAACAAGATTGGATGTGACTGGAAGACTACTGCATCAGCTAAATTGAAACCTAGATAATCGGCTCATTTGACCAAGAATTGTGGTGAACAACTAAATTGAAATATTAATTGCAGGCTTTATTAGTGTTATGGTAGTATTTACCTCAAGAAGTAAGGTTTCTCATTTAATAATGTAATTCAATTTAAAGAAGACAGAACTTTCAAATTTTTTTTAATGACATCGATCTATCAAAAATAAGGTTTTGGGACCCTTGCAGCCTCTAACCAAATTACTTGCCATGTAATATTCTCGATTACTTCAACAACAATAACAAATGCTTTATCTAGAACTTTTGGCGTGAGCTGCAAGAGTTCTTATCTTGTAAGGGCAATCTCCTTTCTTACATCGTCAAAAGCCATTTCTTTTCCACAGCCCCGACCCAAGTTCCCTTAGGTTTACCCTGGACCTAGTAGCTTCTTTAACTAATAACCTATAATTCCTCCTTACTGATGCATGTAACGGTCTATTGGTTGTCATTGGAGATATAATGTTCTCAATTAATTTTCTGAATTAATGTTCGTACTTGGGCTCAAAGAAACTAACTCAAAATGGGAATTACTTAATAGGACCATTTACCTATTATGGAACGTAAATTAGATTGATGACTTAAAAATAAACCCAAAACTAAAGTAAACCAAATCCAACTCAAATATACCAAAATTGAATATCAACTCAAAGATACAAATGCTTTTGGCTGGTCTCTTCAAATTACTTTTGAAGTCTACTTGTTTTCTTAATTTTTATCCTTTTGTAGATGACTGCATACGTTGCCAACACACATCAAGCCCTCTTGGCAACGGCGCTATTGTTGAAACAATTGACGAAAGGATTCTTGTATTGAAAAGGAGCAAAAACGTGGGAGAATTCCCAGGATACTTTGTTTTCCCTGGAGGTCATTCAGAGGTAATGATACAAACCTATCTTTCTTTTTAGTGTAAAAACAGATGATTTTAGCTAGCTTGGTATACATTGTTCCATGATCCAGAAGAAAGAAAACTTTGTTCATTGAGATACACTAACTACAAAGTTCATCTATATATATAAAGAAAGTTTGTTTGGGGCGCTATTGAGTGGGTTTTATCTTGAATCCTATCAATGTAAAATTTATATTTTATATTACAAATTTAAATTTTGTACCATCTAACATGATTTTTAATATTTGAACTAATAATAAACCACTATTCAGAAGACTGAAACTTTTGTACGTATTCATTAAGAAAATAGAGAGCAAAAAGAATAGTTAGAATAAGTTGGAGAGATCCATACCATAGGACAGTTAGATTGGTGATCAACCACTAGGTCATGGTCTAGGTATAGAGAAACCAGCGTATACCAAATTCTAGTGGACTATAAACATTCTATATGTTCATCTGGGCAACTTGATGTTAAAAATAGGTCATTATTTGGCTACTTGATGGATATTATAAAGGTTCCAAATTGTCTGAATTTTGGTTTATAAATAGTTCAAATAGTATAAATCATGTTAGATAGTAAAATACTAATATAGTAAATATTTTCAATTTGAAGTACAAAACATAGAATATGATTCGAATTCACATTCTATAGATAGCAGCTCAAACCATCTCATACATAGTTCTTGTACTTGAGCACGGGCTGAAGCGGCCACCTTAGTAGTCAGTACCTGGCTGTCTAAATATGTCTAAGTGCCATGTCACTTTGAGGTGCCTACTGGGAAAGGTGACCACTTTTAGCAACCTTGCTTGCAAATCATTTGAAGCTTGCATAGTTACAGAAAGGGAGGAAGATGACTACCTGATTGCGTAAGTATCATGGCTTTGGTTCTCATGATATTAAAGAGAGGTTCAACTTTATCATGGTTTTTTACTTTGTCAATATAGAAAGTAAAAAAACTACATTTTGACTGAAAGGGATATCCTGATTGATTGCTTTGAATATATATATATATATATATATATATATATATATATATATATATAAACAAAAAAAAAAAAAAAAAAAAAAAATATATATATATATATATATATATATATATATATATATATATATATATATATATATATATATACAGGTACTATACTGATTTATATTTTCAGACTGACTACCTGTCCGTGTTCCCAGAGGTTGTTACGAAGCGGTTGGTGACTCCATTTGGGAATAGCATCCTACTTGCCCCTGTCACATTGGAGGTGGAATCTATTGTCAAGGGGGCGGACCCCAACAAGGCCCCCGGTCCGGATGGCTTCAGCAGTGGTTTCTTCAAGCGCCATTGGGATATTCTGAAGCTGCAGGTTGTGGAGGTGGTCCAGGAGTTCTTCACTAAGGGGAAGCTTTTGAAGGAGCTGAATCACACTTTCCTGACCTTGGTGCCTAAGAAGGAGGGCGCGACTGCATTGGCAGATTTCAGACCTATTGCTTGTTGTAATTATCTTTATAAGATAATTACACACCTTATGTGCCGTCGGATGGAGGGAATCATGCAGGACTTAGTTTCTCCAAACCAGGCTGCGTTCATCAAGGGGAGGTCGATTGCAGAGCATAGCCTCCTGGCGCATGAGATGGTGAGGGGATTCAGCAGACCTGGTGGGGAGAAAGCTTGTGTTAAACTGGACCTGAGGAAGGCGTATGACATGGTCAATCGGGACTTCCTCTGCCATCTGATGTCTGCCATGGGATTTGCGGATCACTGGGTTGCGTTGATCAGGGAGTGCATCACGTCCCCTACTTTCTCAGTTCTCATCCAGGGCGTTCCTTATGGGTACTTCCAGAGCAACCGTGGACTTAGGCAAGGTGACCTATTGTCCCCTTACCTGTTCACGCTTGTGATGGAATACTTGTTTGATGGACCTGGCAGTGCACCGTGGACGGCTGGTGCCTCTGTTTCGGAGGATGGTCCCTTCATTTACCCACCTTATATATGTTGATGATCTTCTGGTCTTCATCCAGCCTACGACGATGGGGTTGCCGACGCTTGCGGGTATTATGGAAGATTTGAAGTCCTTCTCGGGTCTCCAGCTGAACAGGGATAAGAGTCGGGTCTATTTCAGTTCGCGATGTTCCCAGAAGGAGGAGCGGGATGATGTCCTGGGTATAGCGAGGAGTGATCTTCCGGTGCGTATTTAGGGGTGCCCCTCACAGTCAATTATGCGCGGGATCAGGACTGCCAGGGCCTGGTGGAGTATGTCCAGCGGAGAGTAGAAGGCTGGCAAGCTGCCGGTCTGTCTTTTGGCGGACGCATAGAGCTGATCAGATCTGTGATCTCGGCTGTGGCCCAATTTTGGCTACAGTCCATCCTCCTCCCGGTGGCCACTATTCGGCGAGTGGAGCGTCTATGTGCTGATTTCCTTTGGAGGGGGGGTATGCATGTGATCTCGTGGGAGCAGCTCTGCCGTCCCAGGAAGGAGGGAGGTGTGGGGCTCAGGCCGTTACTGGAGATCAAGGAGGCCTCTGCGCTCAAGCTGGCCTGGAGATTCATTAGCGGAGGGTCTCTCTGGGCGGACTGGATGCACAGCAGATACGTGAAGCAGGGCAATTTTTGGACGTGTTCTCATGATAACAACCATTCTGTCACGTTCAAGATTGTCCTGAGACACAGAGGTGTGCTCAAGTCTGCTATCCGGAGGGTCATGAAGGATGGGTCGGATACGGACCTCTGGCGGGACCCTTGGATTGATCGGAGGTCGTTGCTAGACATCAGGGGACCCCCGACTCACACAGAGGACAGGCGAGGTCTGAGGTGTAGTCGGATCTTACGAGATGGAGAGTGGAGGCCGGAATCGTATCGGTACACAGAGGAGCTGGGAGGGTTCATTAGGGCTACAGTCATTGATCCGGCTTTGCCTGCGGATCGGTGGATTTGGGAGCCGACTGGTGCTTCTTCGGGCTCGGGGGAGTTCCAGTTCCGTAGTTGCTACAACCTTATCCGGCACACTTTTCCTCTGAGTTCTGATTACGAGTTCGTCTGGTGTACGGGTCTGGCCAGGAAGATGCACTGTGTGTTTACAAGCTTCTTCTGGGGCGCCTCTTGACGAGGGATAGACTGAGTTCTTTTGGAGTGCCAGTGCCGGATCCCATTTGTGTGCTTTGCTGCTTGGAGCCTGAGTCTATTAAACATATATTTTTCGAATGCACTCTGGCATGGCAGATATGGTCGGAGCAGAGTCGGGTTTTGGGAGTGTATGCCTCTGGTAAATGCATTGGGGACATCATCCAGGTGATTCGAGATAGTAGGGGTCGAGGTCAGGACTGGTTCCGCACAGCCAGAGTTCGTCTGGCGGCTTCGGTTTGGCATGTTTGGCGGGAGCGAAACCGCCGGATCTTTGAGGGACTAGTCACACCTCCGGTTGGCATTCTCCATAATATTGAGTTTGATGTAAATGCTATGGAGAATGGTTGAGTGTTGAGTGGGAGTCCCACTCAATTTGTATGTTGTACGATTATGGCTTTTCATTTGGAATAAAATTTACCTTTTTCCAAAAATATATATATATATATATATATATATATATATATATATATATATATATGTTGGGAAGAAGGTACTTTGTATATATAAAAATTAGAGGAGTCTACAAGGCAGATCTTAGTGGAGACTTAAAAGTTCTCTATCATTTTACATCAAATTTTATATTGTGTATCACCCCAATAGTGGGCGTAATAACCAACTCAAAAATTCTATTGTTTCTCTCCTTCCATATATGCCAGACCGCAGCCGCCAACCGAATCCTTGCTGTATTGTACCACTAAGAACCCCGATTCCTTTCGGCTATGATATCTGTCACCTCCTCCCTTCAGCTTCGAGAGCCATGAGTCTGTAAGCTGAGCTGAGAGCACTGATGTTGCCAAACGGATGATGAGAAGGAACATCTAAAGAATATGTGCTCCATAGATTCATGGTCGTGCTTGCATAGCTCACACATTGGTGATGGAATCTGCACACCAAACCTCACTAGACAGTCCCAAGTAAGTAACTTCCCAAGACAAAGCTTGTACAGACAAAATTGTATTTTGGAGGCTACCCCTTTGTTCCACACCACCTGTGCCAGCTCCATTGGAGGGTGAACCTCCCTAATAGCCACGTAGACGATCGATTGGGGAAAGGCATGCTATCCAGTATCTGTCCACACCCATCGATCCCTATCTGTACTCTCAGTATCCACATTGATCGCTTCAATCTCCTGCCAAAACTGTCTCGTCATAGGGTGGAGGTCCGCTCGCCACACACCTTCCCGCAGAATAGCGCTCACCGGACCCTCCTTTCCGCCGTTGGCAGCGCTTGCCTACCAACTCGATCCGCCAAGCTCAGATAGTTGATCCAAGGATCCTATCAAAGGTCAGTAGTCTCTCCATCTGTCATCGATCTGGAAATAAGTCCCTTTAAAGTAGTCCGATGGGATTGAAGGTTTTTCCAAGTAACGTAGTCGTTGCTATTGGCTCTGATCTCCCAAAAGGACTGGTCCTTCATATACCTCTCCTTCATTCATATCGTCCACAAGGAATCATGGTCGAGAAATCGTCAAGCCTGTCTCACTCCCGCAGTCTTGCGCAGGATCCGCAAGGACTGTAGGCCGACACCTCCCTCCTTCCGAGGTCTGCATAAAGTCGTCCAACCTATAAAGTGGAGGCCTCCTCTCCAAATGAAGTTGGCACAGAGTCTTTCAATTTTACTAATGGTCGCAGACGGCAACATGAGGGTCTGCAACCAGAATTGAGCAATGACATAGATGACGGATCGAACTAGCTCAATGCGCTCTCCAATGGATAAGCTCTGGGCATGCCACCCCTCTAGACGTCGCTGTGCGTAGTCCACCAGACTTTGGCATTCGGTCTCTTTGGCGTAGTTGATAGATAACGGGATTCCCAGATATTTGACTGATAACTCTCCCTTCTCAATACCAAGAAGTAAAGCCGTCTCTTCCTTCTGCTGACAATGCTTGTTGAAATAGGCCATACTTTTATCCTTGTTCAGCTGCAAACCAGTCAGCGAGCCAAAACATTCCATAATCCCGTTTAAAGCCACAATCCCATGCCGCAAAGGAACCAGAAAGACTAGCAGGTCATCCGCATATATAAGATGGGATACCTGCGGATGCACCCGCTTGTACAGCAGGATGATCTGGCCTATATAGACCGCCACGTCCATGAGCGATGTAAAAAATTCCATGACCAAGGTGAAGAGGTATGGCGATAGCGGATCCCCTTGCCGAAGTCCTCTAAAACTGCTGAAGAAGCCATACGGCTGGCCCCTGACAAGGACATAGAACGAGGGAGTGGAAATGCAAACCCGTATCCTATCCACCCAAGTACGATCAAATCCCATAACAAGCATAATATGGCACACGAACTCTTTATTGACAGAGTCATATGCCTTCCGCAAATCCAGCTTGACACATACTTTATCTCATTCCGGTTTGTTGAAGTCCCGAATCATCTCATGGGCAAGCAGACTGTTATCAACAATAGACCGCCCCTTCACAAAGGCCGCTTGGTTACTAGATACCAGGCCTTGCATAATCTGCTCCATACGTTTGCACATCAAGTGAGTGATAACTTTATATATAAAGTTGCAGCAGGAGACAGGCCGAAAATCACTAAGAGACGTCGCTCCTTCCTTCTTCGGTATAAGTGTTAGAAAAGTATGGTTGAGCTCTTTAAGTAGCTTGCCGTTGTCGAAGAAGTCTCAGACAATCTCCAGCACCTCCTCCTTCAGAATATCTCAATGGACTTTATAGAACTGACTCCCAAAACCATCCGGTCCAGGAGATTTATTCGGGTCCGCATGACGTACAATAGCTTAAATTTCCTCCATAGTCTCTGGTGCCAGGAGTACATTGTTACCCAGAGAGGTAACCAGCCTCTTGCAAATAATCTCCGAAACGTCAGATAGATAAGAAGTTTGATTGTAAAGCTCAGTATAGTGTCACGCCCCGCTCCCGTAGGAGCGATCGTCCTCGCTAAGGCGTGATGCCGCACGAGCCTAGATTGCGCTCGTGCAGGCGGATTCCATAACGGCCGATTCCAACGACTGCGACGGGGTCGTCGCACAGAAGTCCCAAACAGAGACATTGAACACGCAGCGGAAGTTAAGAACAAAACACAACTCATTCAAAAGAAGCTCTTTATTGATATCGAAACAACTGTTACATTGGGGGCGCAAGGCCGAGATTACAATCACTCAAATTCACTCATCTCACATTACAAATCACTCTGCTCTTTCTCATCTCTCAATACTTGTCTCGAGCCAACGGATGCTTCGGATAGGCGATGTCCATACATTATGTTCCGTATAAGTCTTCGATTCCATACGGCCGCACGCTTCGAATCGCCAAGGAACTCCGTACCTCGACGCATCCAAGCGAGATCCGCGCCACGAGCTTCTGCCTGTGCCTGCACATGGAAACTGTATGGGTGTCAGTACTCAACTGTACTGGTGGAGTGAGCTCCTCGCCCACCCATACAAAACCAATACGTTTATATTACTTTGTGCGATACAAGCCCCTTTACGATTGTCTTTCTAGTCTTGCCTTAGGATCGATTTTAGGACCGACGCCTTGGTCTATTTTGTGTATTTTAGACCATTACCGTGCCTTGCACTAATAGTGTACTCATACTTTACCGCTAGACCTTCTCGTTCCAATAACGTCAACTTATCGCCTCGTGCTTGCCTTTCGGACCATACTCTGGGACGTAACGACTCGGTCGTGCTATGAACTCGATTTGTGCTTTAGTATCACCGAGGCAGTGCCTTCTCGTTTAGTCTTGCCAATACTCGTGTTGTGACAACGCGGCCATGCCTCACATCTCGAGGTCGTGCCCAGAAACTCAACATGACCTAACCAAACTTGCCCTACGGCCCTTCTCGACTTAACTCGCAACGACTAACCCGACTTGTGGAACCGATGTTGGGAACTCAAGCACGACGTCGTATCTCGTGCCGAAGCACGTGTCTTTACGTATAGCCGAATCGTAGGCTTTATAATATCTTGGGTGCTACCGAGCACACATTTCACCATTCAACGCATACCGTGCTTACACTTTCTTTGTTATGACCGACACCGTGCATGCGGATTCGCCGCTTAGCACGCCAATTATCTATATAAAAGGCCACTGGCATGACAAGCCATCGCGGACATAGCTCGGGTAGGCGGCGGGTCCTTCAGCGCAGGTAGCGAGCCCCGTTGAAAGCCCCCGACTACCCACGCAATAAAAGCATGCGCTGCTATAACGTCTACCTCCTAGGACGACTGGGCCCGGTGCCCCGGCGTATAACCAGTCTAGGCAGAAATCCTTGTCGACAAGGTGTCCAATGACCACGCACCTACGAGACATCTAGACTAACGTAAATGCATGGCCTAATTTGTTGGTACGACTGGAACAATACTTAGCAACTCGTGCTCTGAACCACCCTTTGCATTACGTGCATCGGGACCGCGAGACTCCCGACTGAGGGACCGCCTCGAACTTCTTAACGTGGATAGGAACGCGAGACTCCCAACCGAGGGACCGCCTCGAACTTCTTTGAACTCGAGGGAACGACTACTACATAGCTTCCAGCTTAACTTGAACAAAACGTGTTCCTTAAGTGCCATAGACCATGGCTAACTTTACATCGTGCCAACCATGGCTCGTGCCTTTAACTGACTTACGTACTACGCGACGCTATCACCCAAGTCATATGTTACATGACGGCCCTTGAGATCGTGGGACTATTTGACTTGACAACCGCAGAAAGAACGGGACGATACTTGGAATGACTTAGGTCGATCGGCATAACTTTGCCTAACTTACTCAAGCCTACAACTTAACCCGAGGGACGAGCCAAGGCTATGCCAAGCCTTGCGCAGTGGAAACGTGCATGCTTTATCGAGCATTTACGCGAGCGACGCCTATGACTTAGGCTAACTCCTCGTTTGTGTCGAATACCAACTTTTCCTTCTCCCAAGCCGCGGGACGAAGGATCGAGTGTCATTTTCAAAGCACGCTGAGCACCAACTCTAATCAGACCGTGGGACGTTTTCCATGTTCTAAACTCGATTCGATCCGTCGGGATAATTCCCTTTAGCTATGTGAATTCGTCTCTTTTATTATTAAGTCTACTTGTGCAAGTTGAAAATACGCGATTTATTATGTGAAGGCAAAGATGAGACAAGTTCACCGAAACTACCCCACCTGAGCGATGTCTTCGAGTCGCCGTTGTAAGGCCAAGTCCGAACGCCGTCGGCGTTTCGATTCCTCCGATTGACTTTGCGGGACGGGGCATTATATAGTACCTGACTCCTTTCTCCAGTAGTGCAGTAACGTTAACCACCTCTTTGCCATCAATGCCATATAGCTTAGAGATATGCTTACGATGTTGACGAGCTCGGATGATATCATAGAAGAACTTGGAGCACTTGTCGCCATCCCGCAGCCAGCTGCATTTGGCTCGTTGAGGCAGTTCGATCTCTTCCAGTGTGCGTAACGCTCCAACTTTCTTACACAGGTCCTGCTCCACGGCTGCAAGGTCGCTATTGAGAATATCCTCCTGTAAAGCAATCTGTGCCTCTCAAAGCTGGTCCTCCTTATCTGTGAGAGGGGTATGCCGTGAACCTTTCGCCAAGAATTTCAAATCCGCCTTAACCCGCTTCAGCCTCTGAACCATGCGGAATTGAGGATTTTCCTTAACAGGAGAGCCCCAACCCGTCTGGAAAATCTCCATATAGTAAGGCATACAGCTCTATTTGTTGTTGTACCTGAATGGGCGTGCCTTGTGGGAGACAACCGTCGATAAATGGATGCGACCTGGCGAATGATCACTCGTGTCGGCTGGGAGGCACTCAACAACCATATTCGGAAACATTGTAAACCACTTCCGATTCCCCAAAGCACGATCAAGTTGGCAAGCAACTCGTTTGTGTATGGTCTTATTATGCCAAGACCAGATGTGACCCGTTCTCTTCTCCGCCTGCAAACCAGAACGCAAAAGGCACCTTTGGAAGTCTTGCAGGACTCCGTCTGGGATACACCAACCTTCCATTTTTTCGTGACTGAAAGTAGGGCATTAAAGTCCCCTATCAACAGCAACGGCACATGGAACTGACTCTCAGCTACAACACTAACTTGGAAAATCTCCTCCCATAAAGCTTCTCGCAGCCGCCTGTCGTTGTTACCATACACTGCTCCAAAGATGAAAGCCATCCCCCCTTATTAGTGAAAGATACGACAATCAGCTGGTCTGACAAATGAATTACCTGACCATTCCAGCATTTGCTATCCCAGCTCACCCAGATTCGCGCCACCCCTCCTACCTCCAAGTTATGCACCTGACACTATTGATGTTGGGTCCTACGATGTAGAAATCTAGGAGGCTTAATTTTAGTCTCTAGTAGCGCTATAATAGAACAAGCTTCCCGTCTCAGCACCTCTCTGATCTCCTTCCATCTCTCTATTACACATGCGCCTCGGACATTCCAAGTTAATATAAACATTTAATATCCATGGGGTGACCCCTCAACATCTTCAGAGTCGCCATTAGGGGGAAATAGCCTGCTCCGTCATCTGACCTTCAGCCTTTGCGTCTTCCGGGGACGTCTCAAGAGGTGGGCTAAGCCCGCTGAGATCTCCTCCACTGTCACAATGGACCTTCCATCTGGGGTTTGCAACAAAAAGATCTGAGGTGCTCGTAGTCGGACTTTCCATCACCTCCTGCCCTCCATCCTCTCTAGGTATTACCGTCCGGCGCTTCCTGCTTGTGCTCTCCTTCGGCTGGTTGGTACGGTTTTCTATCACCTTCTTTCCGCCGTGCCCCCCCCCCCCCCCCCCCCCCCCCCGGCTGGCCTAGAGACTTCCGAAGGTGAATCCGCTCATGACAGCAGTAGCGCCTTCTCCCAAGGTCTGGCCATCTCTCTCCATCTCCATTCCGCTCTCGATTCCCGCTTCAATACCATGATGGTCGCTAGTATCAGTCATTTCTCCATGAGTCTGCATTACCCGGTCCGTCTACTGAGAGAAAGGATTAGCATGGACTGTATCAGCCCCTCCTGCACTGGGTTGGACCCCCTCCATCATAAATGTGGTCGCCTCCTGCCGGCAAGATACCCCACTGCCTGCATGTAGTCCTCTATCACCAGAAGTATCAGTCTCCCCCTGGCCTCCCATATCCCGGACTTGCCCTACCGGACACTCTTTTGAGGGGTGCCCAAAACATTTACAATAGCAGCAAACAGGAGGTACGAACTCATACTCCACTGTCTGGCGAAAAATTCTACCAGAGACACCTCATACTCAACGAAAGGCGGTAGATCGGCACTTGCATCTACTTCAACAAAAATCCGAGCATATCCCATACGAGTTCTGTATGTCGTGGCTTCATCGGCCTTGATTGGCTTGCCGATGACACTGGCTATCTTAATCATCATAGAGATGCTCCAATGATTAGCTGGTAAATCCGGTAATCTGATCCAGATCGGGACCGTAAGTAGTTCTTCTCGCTCATAAGTCGACTTAGGCGTCAAAGCCTTCATAATAATAAGTCGGCCATCAAAGGTCTACGGTCCTTCCTGGAGAACCCGCTCCATGTCCTCCTGTAAACAGAACCGCACAAGGTAGAACCCATTTTTCCGTGAGAAGAACTCCATACCGCCTCTCGGTCTCCACACTCTCGTGCGTACGCACGGATCTATCCATAGAATGGTCTCGAGCCAAGCATATATAGAATAACAAAGTTGAGCTAGTAGTCCGCAGTCTTAGCAAGATCTTCCTCCGTCAAGGTTGTCCGAAGTGTTGTGCCCACCATCTTCGGCTGAACATAAGACATCTGCGATGGCAAGTTAGCCACCCCTCCATTCAACATATCCGCGTAGGATTTCGGGACCCCGGCCCTATGTTGTTCTCCAACAACCTGCTTGCCTTTATCCACAATCAACCATTGTTGTTGAGGCACATGTGGTATGGATACGTTGTTCGGCATTTGGCGAGAACTCACGTCCTGTCTCCTAGCCATCCCCGAGCCTGCACCGTTAACGTGTCTCCGCAACACGTGTCGATGGTCGCCACCCTATGGTGGTTCCCTCCCAGAGCCCTACCTATCCGATGGACTTCGCCAACCCCTTTGAAATTATGCCTTTTGATCACCGTTGTCCATCCCGCCTCTTCCTCCAGGTCCCTATTATTTGGGTCCCGTCGATCGCCGTCACCAACGATACCGCTGCCCCGGCCGGAGCCCGAACATGCCCTCCACTGCCTCCGGCCACCCGAAGGGGGTCGCGCCACCCCTAGCCGCCCCGCTGTTGGTCGCCCCACCTCTTCCCGGCCCATATCTAGCCGCACCTCCTGCGGTCGTGCCTCTCCCAGGCACGCACCGCTGTCGGCGATGCCCCCGACCTCGACATGTCCGCCCCCAGCTGAGCCACTGCCAGCCAAAGCGTTCTCGATTACCGCGCGCTCAGCCGAACCGCCACCGCCCGCACCGCCACCGCCGACGTCGCCGTCGCCCGCACCGCCAGTGCCCGCTCCGCCTATGGCCGGCTCACTCCAGACCACCTTGCCACTGGACGCGCCAGGGTCCCAGGTTAGGGACCCCCTAGGGTTTGCCTCCTGGATCGCCCGATCGCACGCGTGGGATCAACCATTATATATATATATATATATATGAAAAATATATATATATGATAGGACGGGCCTCTCCTTTCATATCCAAGTAATGTGGGACTAAACATTGACTATTCACAGTCAAAAATACACAATATCTAACACCCCGACGCTCCTTGCGATGCTCCGAACATTTCAACATCTCTCTTGGGACGTTTCTGACGTGCCGTCCGACTGCCCGATCGCCGACCGGCCTCTCGCGCGCGCCTCCCATCGGTAGCCCCGCGCGCCATGCCCGTGTGAGCGCCGTTCCCTATGTCCCCGCGTGCGTCCTTGCGTCGTCTTGATCTCGTTCCGCGTGTCCCCGCGTGCGTCCGTGCGCTATCCCGATCCCGTTCGCGTGCCCTGTGCGCGTGTCTCGTCGTTTCGTACGACTCGAGGCCGAGGCCTCCCCTCGGTTCTCCTTTAACCTTTCTGGTAAGACTTTCTGCCAGAGTTCTGTTCTTTTCTCAGAGTAGGAAATTAGATAGAAAACTCATACATGTCCGACCGGAATTGACAGGATAAAGCTCTGTAAATTCCGGAATAATTATTTCTTAATTTGTGTGCATGACTGTTAATATTCTTAATTATTAATAATGGTTGGATTACTATTGCTAGTAATAACATTTGTGCCATTATAATCGTCGGTTTATTTATATAAGTATTCAGAATTAAATATTAGTTTTTATTAATAAAAGACTGTAACTAATTTTAATAAATTATAGGCAAAAGAAATTAGATTCATAGAGGTATGAATGATATCTTAGGAAATAAATGTTTGTTATTTTCCTTATTAAATCACTTAATTATTCCCGTAATTAAAGGTTTTCTCATTAAGTATTAATACAATTGTTTTGTAATAAATTTCGTTAAAATGATTTGTTAGCAATTAATATTATTAGTGTCTTATTAAATAAGTTTTAAGACGTATTTAATTACTACCCTTATGTATATATTTCTAAAATCTTAGGTATTACAAAATAAATGATTTTCGTATTTTAAATTATTAAAATGGTATTTTTATATTGAAAAGTATCTATTAGAATACTATAGTTAGTTTATGTAAATAAAACAATATTTAATTCCGAAAGTATTTTCGGATATTTTATATAAATAAATTCGAAATGGAATATTAGTTTATGGAAAATCGTTTACTATGTACTAATAAATAAAATATAGTATTTCTCGCTTTATTTATAAAAATAATAGTTTTATTAGAAAATAGTTTTTACCAATTATTATACGTGATTAAAAGTATTAAATAATTGTAGCTTTACTTTTCTAAAATGTAAGCGTTGTTAATAATAAATTGATTATTAGGTAATAGTTGGCGTTATTAATTAAAACCTTAGAATGGCTTCTAAACCAGATTATTAAATTAATGTAGGTTGCAGGAACTAAGTCTAAGGCCGTATTTTCCTGTCTCCTTATCAGCACCGGAAAAACCAAAACAAGTTTCATACTATTCATGTTTGTGTTTTAATTAATAATTAAATGTACTGTATCAATAGGACTATATACATTGTATCGACATTGATTCACGGGGTCCTTCTTGGACTCCAAATTGATTGCTTGATTGACTCATTGACTCAGGGATTGGGGGAGTAGTATAGCAACTGTGACCAAAGTCATGATACTAATATTGCCTCTCTCGCGCTAACCTCTATTGCACAGGGGGTTGAGCCGTATCGTATACTAGCATTTGGCCAAAATGTTAGTATACACATTAAATCTACCAGCCGGTCACAGATTTGCTATACGCTCAAATCACTATTGAATCATTGTCGATTGCATCATTGTTGCTCTTGAGATTCCATTGCCTGGCTGACTCTTTATTATTATTTAGAAAAATATATTAATGCTTTTAAACTGCCATTGCATGTTTTTATTATTTATTAGAATGTGGATGTGAATATATGTTCTTGCTCCCCTCCTGACTGGAGACCAATATTTTAGGTGATTGCGACGACGAGGAGCTGGCCTTTAGCTCTTATTACGGACCCGACTTGGGTTCTGAGGAGTTAGTCAAACCCGGACAGGGAGCCCCGGAGTCCTAGCTGCATTTGGTCGTTTAGTTTCTTTCTTGAAATAGGAGTTGCAATAAAAAACAATGTAATAACTTAATACTCTCTTGCCTGTGTATTTTGTTCCTTTAGACTCATGGTTCCAATTTAATGTTTTAAAATAAAGTTTCATTTTTCGTATTTAGAATGTTCTGCTTGTGTACTACTGCTCGATACAGCTTACTACCGCCGTCTGACAACAGTGCAGGCTGGACATTATCCGACTGGACCTAGTATCTTGGGATCGGGTCGTGATATGTTTTCAGTGATGGCCCATGCAGGTCCAGTTCTGCAAATTGGTCTAGTCAACTTAGTCTAGACAAATATGCAGTCCTGCAATCTGACTTTAGACTCAAGAATTACTTTAGTAAAACAGATTCTAGAAACAATTAGCACACTTAGACTATTTCCAACCCATCGCAACATAGGACCGAATTTATTTATTTATATAATCTATTTTTGCTTGCTTATAGTTTCGTAGGTTACCTTGCTTATGTTTGTTACTTATCTTTCTTCCTTCCATTCCAGAGAATGGTTGATGAAGGACTTACTCGATCTTGATTAACTAGAAACCTTACCCAGTTAGACCAAATATTTTAAGTTGTGTTTGACATTATATTCTTAATAATAATGTTGTATAAAATCATAGGATTAGTTGGAAGTTGAGGCTATAGTTACCATCCCAATTGTCTTAGAATCTATACCTGCCATTAATACCAGTCACTAAGCTTTAACCCATTCCTTCTACTTTCCTAAATCAGATTTCATTATCAGAATACCTTGATCAAATTGTGATGTTTTCATTTTGACTTGTGAAACATAACCTTTACTCTATTTGACTTAATCAACCCAGAATCCTTGCAACTACTGGTGTATTCACACTAGTATGATCTTTATCCATTTCAGACCATCCAACTTTATAATTTCTACAAACATTTTTGCTTCAAATGTGACATCCCTATTTTACCCCAAGAAAAAAGTTACATTCATCATAATAACATTTCGTTGACGCGTTTACCCTTTGAAAATCTTATGGATTTTGTTGAAAGAGTATTCAACAAACCACCATGGCATTACAGATGTGCACTGTAGCTATTTACCCAATTCACGAAACTGTAAGTTTACTGCAGCCAGATGCATGCTGGCGGGGCATAAACTTTAGTTGAAGTAATTACAGGTACATATTAATTTTTGAGTATTGTTAATACTACGTCCTAGACCCCTTATGTTTTAATCTGAGTCATAATGCCAAAGACTTACTGCAACTAGATATATATGCACTAGCGAGGCATATGTTCTTAATCGTTATGGTAATAGATTAAAATATGATTACTATCAGTTTGTATTGCTTTCAGACAACATTGACTTCTCGGGTCAAACCAATGTTACCAGAATTGTCGGTCGCTTTAGTACGTGATACGGGTACGCGGTACGGTACCTCAGCCGGTACGCGGTGCGGTGGGGGTAGGCTTATTCGGTACGCTATTTGGGATCGTCATTCGTTTTTACCTGGGTCGTCTTTTGTACCATATACAATTATATAGAAGTATACACTATATATAAATAAAATAAAAATGATTAATTAACCAACAAATATTTAAAATATATGGAATATATGAAAATAAAATAAAAATGATTAATTAACCAAAAAATTTGTACATCTTAATAATTTTAGCAAGATAACTATTAATAAATAAAATATTAATAACAATAATAATAGATATAATAATAACAATAGTACCAATAATAATAGTAATAATAATACTAATAACAATATTAATACTAACACTAATAACCAGCCCAACATCACCCCAACTATACATCTCACTGGCTCAGCCCATGGCTTTCTGGGCCTGGACTGCTACTGCTTTTTTTTCTTCTTCCATTTTTGTTCTTTTTTTAATTAGCAAATCCCATGGCCTGGGGCCCAAACCCGACCCACAGCTCTAATACTTAAACCCTAAGTTCCCTGACTCTCTCCTTCACTCATTTACACAGCCGTCCAAAACTCTCTGAAGGAAACCCTAACTTCCCTCTCCTCTCTTGCATCTCTCCTCACCACCACTACCACCAACACCACATCACCACTACCACAGCATCACCACCACCACCACCACATTACCACTACCACCGCCACTACCACCACCACCATCGCCGCCACCACCAGCAGCAACGCCACTACCACCACTACCGGAGCCGTTTCCAGCAGCCGCAACGCTGCCACCACCACTACCAGAGCCGCCACCGCCGGCGGCCGAAATTCGACGCAGTAATTTTTTTTTGGGTCGCTAAATTCAACGATCTTGGTCCCGAACGCACCCCATTCTGGGTCGTTCGTCCCAATTCGTGGGACGTAGGGGGTGACGAATTAGGCATATATGGATCAAACTCTTATTCTTATACTTGGTCCTTTCATCTATTTTATCAAATTCATTATCTCAATAGTGCCATTAGCATTTCAGATTGCAAATCATTCATAACATTACTGAGTTCGAACTTTCTTCGCACATTTATCATTTCAAACACCCTTGTATTATAATTAGACCCTATTATCTACAGTAAGATAACGAGACCCAAGTTCAATGGGTTGTGGAAGAAGATGAAGCAGTAGCAGTTGGAGACTGCCCCCACACGAAGGACCAAGATTTTGAGAACTAGTGCTAAGAGCAGGGGCGGACCCACACAGGGTCAAGTGGGGTCACGTGACCCTACTGAATTGTTACCCAAAAAAATATATTTTTTTTTACTTCCAGCGACTTGTCCCGCAGCCAGAAGAATAAGAAGAGATTGAAAAAAAGTAAAAAGAAGAAAGAGAAGAAGAGGTCAGAAGAAAAAGAAGAAGTAGAAGACGAAAAAGAAGAAGGAGCAGCAGCCAAGAAGAGTAGAAGAAAAAGAAGAAGAAGAAGAAGAAGAGTAGAAGAAAAAGAAGAAGAAGAGGTACGTCTACTCTCTTCCCTCTCTCTTCATCTCTCTCTTACTATCTTTCTCTCTCAAATTAAAATTTCTAAACTAAGTATTTTTAAGTTTTAGCAAAAATTAGGGTAAGAAACCACATTTTTAAAGGAATTTTAGGGCAAAAATCAGGGTAAAAAATCAGTAATTTTAAGAAACCACATTTTTTAGGACAAAAATAAGGGTAAGTTTTAGCAAAAATTAGGGCAAAAATCAGTGCTCAAAATGTTTGCTTCTCTTTCCTTTGTAGTGTCACATACACATCATAATATAATGGTCCACTTGATCAAATTGTAATTTTTTTTGTATGCTGGTGTGATGTGTACTCCTTGTTTTGTATGTTACAACTATGCAAATTGTGAAAAATGTGTATACTCGAAATGGTGTAGGATTAATTTGATAGAATTTGCTTCAAATTATTTTCGCTAGAATTTGCTACTAACAAAAGACCTAGTCATTTGCTTGTATGTATGTTGTTATGCTCATTTGCTAGAATTCCTCTTTTCCGTTGCTAGTTGTAACAAGATACAGAACATACTAGTTTTGTGAAAATGAAAGATGATGCCAATGGGTGAGTGAATGATCTAAAACCACCTGCCTAGTTGGCAATATATTTCTTGGTGAAGATAGCTTTCCTTGTAAGAAATGGCTAGGTTGTTTGATACTAGTGTTGATCTCTTGGGGCTGGACTCAACCAGTTGGAACCCATCCTACGCAATTTAATAGTTGGAAATAACAACTCTGTTACTGCTCATTTCCATAAAATCGTTAAGGCCTATTGGATACCTAACAAATGCATTGCTGAACGTTTGGATAACAACTCTGTTACTGCGCAGTTTAATAGGTTATTGATTTTCAGCTAGCTTCTCTTTTATTTACTCCAGAATCAGGATGCAAAGATTTTTTTTTCTAAGGTGTCAACGCCAAAGTCTGCAAATGAGAGTACGTCTTCAGAAATCAACAAGACGTTCATCACTCCACTCCTAATCCCGTTCTCCCTCTGGCCACTCGTATTATAGACTTGAATGAGCTCCCTGCCGATCCTGGATTAAGAAAGAATATCCATGAGTATGACATTAATGACAGGGAGAATGTCCGACGGTTGTATCTACAAAAAGGACCATGTCAACCCAGAAATCATCATTTTTCGGGGACTATTTTCTGGAGTCAATCGCAGTTTCGTTGGTGCTTGGTTTGAAGAGTATGATTGGTTGGAGTACAACATATCAAAAGATGCTGCCTATTGTTTGGTTTGTTATCTATTCAAGCCCAACTACGGACACCAAGGCAGTGGTGATGCATTTGTTGGAAAGGGATTTAGAAATTGGAAGAAGAAGAGTCGGTTCAGTATTCATGTTGGAGCCCATAATAATACTCATAATCAATGTTCAAGAGCTTGCAGTGATCTATTACTTTAACGACAACACATAGAAGTTTGCTTGTCTAATCAATTCCAACAAATTCAAGCAGATTGTCGCATTCGGTTGACTGCCTCTATTGATTGCATTAGGTTTCTTTTGAGTCAAGGTTTGGCTTTTCGTGGTCATGATGAATCTGAGAATTCAGAAAATCAGGGTAACTTTCTTGAACTCCTAAGCTTTCTTGCCAACCACAATGAAGAAATCAACAATGTTGTATTGAAGAATGCTCCCGAAAATCATAAATTGACGTCGCCTAGAATCCAAAAAGATATTGTTAGTGCCATTGCAAGTGAGACTACAAATGCAATCATTAGAGAGGTTGGTGATGGCTTGTTTGCTATTCTAGTTGACGAGGCACGAGATATCTCTGTGAAAGAACAAATGGCGGTTGCTTTACGTTTTGTGGATGACAGAGGATGCATATTTGAGCGCTTTCTTGGTATTGTACATGTCGGCGATACTACTGCCTTATCACTTAAGAAAGCTATCGAGGCCCTCTTTTCTTGTCATGGACTGAGTTTATCAAGTATTCGTGGACAAGGTTATGATGGAGCGAGCAATATGCGAGGTGAGTTCCATGGTCTTAGAGCTTTTTTTATGATGGAGAATCCAGCTGTCCATTATATTCATTGTTTTGCTCATCAATTACAACTAACACTTGTAGCTGTTGCTAAAAATCATACAAAGATTGGTGCATTCTTTGATATTGTAGCACTTTTGTCAAATGTTGTCGGAGCTTCCTGCAAACGGAGAGATCTTCTTCGAGAGAAACAATTTGAAAAACTTATTCAAAGAATTGGGGATGGTGAAATATTGACGGGGGGAGGTTTGAATTAAGAAACAACATTGCAACGACCGGGCGATACTCGTTGGGGTTCACATTTTGGCACAATAGTGAGTTTGATTAACTTATTTTTCTCAGTGATCGATGTGCTCTTGGTTATAGGAGAAGATGCACATGAGGTAGCTCACAGAATTCAAGCAGATGATCTATGTGAGAGAATTCAATCTTTTCAATTTGTCTTCTGCTTACACTTAATGAAAATGATCTTGGGAATTACTAATGACTTGTCACAAGCATTACAAAGAAAAGACCAAGACATTGTTAATGCTATGGATATTGTGAAAATAACAAAGCAAACACTCCAAAGAATGAGAGATGGTGGATGGAATCATTGTTGAATGAAGTATCTTTATTTTGTACAAAATTTGGAATCGAAATCCCAAACATGGAAGCCAAGTTTGAAGTTCATGGAAGATCACGTCGTAATGTTGAAGAATGCACAAATCTTCTGTTAGTGCCGGGGCACAATTTTTCGATGGAAAACTGAGAAAATGAAACAATTGTAAAAACAATATTTCAAATCAACACTTCAAGGAAGGTGATTCTGAATTACGAGAATCTAAAAAGATTTCGTAATCAACAGCAATCAGATCGTAGTACTTCTAAAAAGAAGATACAATCAGAATTTACTGGCAGCAACGAAGAAGGTGACTGGCGAAAGATGGAAGAACTCCTGCTGGGGTGAATAATCATCGTTGCTCAAAGCTTTATTCGCCCTACACGAACAGCTTCCAGGAACCAGCAAGTTCGTCGGAGAACTTGGAACACTCCTGCTCTTCTGACTCCTCGGATGTACACGAACTCTCGTGCAAAAGCAACGCTGGTGCGGCGCCTTTCCTCTCGCTCTCGAAGGCTACTGGAAGATCAGAACTGTGTTAAAGAACACGTCTGAAATCTCTGTTTACTTGTGTTAAAAAACACTTCGTAAACTTTCTGTGGTGGCTTCTCTTTTTCTATTCTGTATGTACTGAGCCTTGAGAGAGAGAGGATGCCTTATATAGGCCCTGCAGCAACTGTTCGGTTGCCACAAAGTTAGGGACGTGGTAAAAACCACCCAGAACATGTAGCAACCGCCCAGAACGTGCAAACGCACGTTCTGCTGCAAGTTGTGCCAACTGCGCACACCCCGCGCTCCTTGCACTCTGCGCGACAGAGCGCGCACTGAACTGCGCACACTGCGCGCACTCCATGCACTGCGCACACGGCGCACGCAGCGCAACCAGCGCAACCCAGCGCAACCCGAGCAACCCGCGCAACTCAGCGCAACCCAGCGCAACCCAGCGCAACCTGAGCGCAACCTGGGCGTGCACCTGGGCAGCGCAACTGGGCATGCGCACCTGGGCAGCGCAACTGGGCTTGCGCAACGTGGCAGCGCAAGTGGCTCGCGCAACGAGCGCAACTAAAGCGCACTATGCGCCTAGCGACGATGCTTGCGTGCTAAGTGCAAAGTGCGCCAACAAAACGCCACATTACGCCTCATGAGCCCATGAGCCCGAGTCCGAGTCCGAGTCCGAGTCGCTAAGCCCCTACGGGGCTTAGCTCCCATGGAAATAAATTTTCCAAGAGCAAAAAGCATGAATGCTTTAATTGTTGATTTTAGCCTTTTTTCTATTAGAAAAATAACCCCACATGGCAAACCCATGTGCACCTCCACACCACATGTGCATCTCCAATAATAGCAAAGCTAATATATAGAGATACAATCTCTTTGTTTTTTCCGATGTGGGACTAAAGCTTTCTAAAGGAAAAACCAAAACTCCAACAATCTCCCACATATCTCTATATATATGGGTATAAGTGTTCCCCACAGTAACTGTCCATCATGCATTAGGAGAGATGTCGCTGACGACTTGAATCTTCCCGCATGGATCAAAAATCAGACTATAATACAAGAATGGACTAAGCCTTGAATTCTGCATCATAGCTGAAATTCTTTTCACTCACATAATGTAGTTACATGTGCTTCTGGCTACACATTAAAGGTCCTGTGTCAGCCTGGTTTCAGTGTATAATTTTGGGCGTCTACAAGTTTACCCTCAAGAGACGGCCTGATATCTCTTTGTCCATACACTATAGGTGAGTTCATTATAAAGAGACATGGCATGAAGCGCTTTGCGCTTCCCTTGCGGTGCTATGCCGCCATGACATGGCTTAAAGCCGAGGCCTTATCCTGTACCGGGAACCTCATCGTAGTGTCATACTACTGTAGCATGAGGCAACCGCCTCTTTGTAGTGCCAAACTACCCAGCATGAACCCTTAGGCTCCCTTGCGGTGTTACGCCGCAACGACATGGCTTGCAAGGCCGAGGCTTTATCCCTAGCCGGGTACCTCATCGTGGTGTCGTGCCACTGTAATATAAGGAACTCCTCTTTGTAGTGCTGACTACACCCCTCTTTATTTTTAACATACAGCATTAGGCTAACTGCCTATTTGCGGTGCTACGCCGCTGTGACTTGGCCTGCAAAGCCGAGGCTTTATCCTATTACTGGGCAGCACCCCACATATAGGAACCTCATTGTGGAGTCACCCCACTGTAGCATGGAGTTTCACTCCTTGTAGTGCTGCTCTACCGTGCCTCCTGTAAAGCACACCAGGCATTCACTCTGCCTGAGAACTCATTAAGGCAATTAAGCCAACCTTCTCACAGGAACCGTTTTCCGCAGAAAACAACAGTAGACAACAGTGGTTATAGGTCCGTAACCTCTCCATGCCCAATAGAACATGTACCCACCGTTCCTGATATTCTTCCGATTAGTGGTCCTCCCTTGAACCAAAAGCTAGATGCCTAGTAGATAAATCTTTGAACTAATAGCATAAAATTTTATGGTAGGAATACAATAATATAATATCAGAATGCCTTCAAGCCCATTTTACAAGCTGTGTCATCAACCAGCTGGCGCTTGAGGCCCTTGGTGAACGGATCCGCCAGGTTCTCCTGACTCCGAACATCAATTACTGCAATAACACCTCTCTTGATAAGATCGTGTACTGTCCTGTGCTTCAACCGCACAGTCCTCTTCTTCCCGTTGAAGAGGTCATTTGATGCCACCGCCGCAGTCGTCTGGTTGTCGCAGTATATCGGTATCGCCGGTATTTGCGCCCCAACCATTGGAAGATCATACATGAGCTCCCGAAGCCATTCTGCTTCCTCGGCTGCGGTAGCAAGTGCAAAGAACTCAGATTCCATGGATGACCGCGAGAACATAGTCTGCTTCTTCGACTTCCACGATATAGCAGCTCCACCCATTGTGAAAATGAATCCACCTGTGGACCTCTCGCTCTCTACCTCTGAGCACCAGCTGGCATCACTGAAGCCTTCTACTACCGGCGGATCTCTGCTGTAGTACAGTGCATATGTCTGAGTCTTCTTGAGATATCTCATAACCCGTTTCACAGCTTTCCAGTGTTCAGCACCTGGGTTGCTCGTGTAACGACTCAGCATTCCCACGGCGAAAGCTATGTCAGGCCTTGTGGCATTAGTAGCATACATCAAACTTCCGATTACGCTTGCATACTCCAGCTGCCTGACGCTTTTCCCTGAATTAGGCTTCAGCTTCAGATCATACCTGTACGGCGTATCGATCCCTGGAAGATCCCGATACCCATAACGAGTGATCATTTTCTCAATATAATGAGACTGTGACAGCGCTAGTCCAGTGTCTGTCCGGATGATCTTGATCCCTAAGATCACATCAGCTTCCCCCAAGTCCTTCATACTGAACTTGCTTGAGATGAATTTCTTTGTCTCCGTGACACAGGTAATATCCGTACCCAGGATAAGCATGTCGTCCACGTACAGACCAACGATCACACCTCTTCCATCAGCGAACTTCGTGTAAACACACTTGTCCGTATCGCTGACCATGTAGCCATTTGACCTTATAACTTTGTCAAATTTCTCATGCCACATCTTAGGAGCCTGTTTAAGACCGTACAAGGATTTCACCAACTTGCAGACTTTGTCTTCAAGACCCCTGATGACAAATCCCTCTGGCTGTTGCATGTAAATCTCTTCGGTCAGCTCGCCATTTAGGAAAGCCGTATTCACATCCATCTGATGTATCACCATCTTATGTATTGCTGCGAGAGCAATCAACATTCTGATGGTGGTCATCCGGGCTACTGGAGCATACGTGTCAAAATAGTCAATTCCATGCTTCTGAGAAAACCCCTTGGCTACCAACCTAGCCTTGAACTTGTCAATAGTTCCGTCTGCTTTCATCTTCTTCTTGAAGATCCATTTGCATCCGATGGGTTTCGCTCATTCAGGAAGATCAACCAACACCCAAGTGTTATTTGAGGTGATGGAATCAATTTCATTGTCAATCGCCTTCTTCCAGAAAACCGCGTCTCTGGTCTTCATCGCCTCATCATAGGTAAGCGGATCTGCTTCCACATGATAGGTGACAAAGTCACTTCCGAAGTCCTTCGGCCTCCTCACTCGCTTCGTTGACGGCTCAGCGAGATCTGGTTCAACCGTTGTTTCAACATCTTCTTGGACCACATCTTCATTGAAGACCTGCGCACCCTCATTGTTCTCCGGAATATCCGCAAGAACAATTTTCTTGTGCCTTGCAAATTTGTCTTCAAAATATTCTGCGTCGCGAGATTCAATGATATGATTTGACTCAATATCAAGAAATCTCCGAGCATCACTCTTCTCGGCATACCCCAAGAAGATCGTCTTAGTAGTCCTTGTCCCAAGCTTCTGAATCTTCAGATCTGGTAGCTTGACATATGCCAGACACCCCCATACTCGAATGACATTCAAGTTAGGTCTGACCTTGAACCAGAGTTCATGAGGAGTAATGTCTGAAGTTGCATGAGGCACTCTATTTAGAATAAAAGTGGCCGTCAATGCAGCTTCTCCCCAGTAGCACTTAGGAAGACCAACAGTCAACAACATTGAGTTAATCATTTCTGTTAACGTTCTGTTCTTCCTCTCTGCTACTCCGTTTGATTGAGGAGAGTACGGAGCCGTAGTCTCATTGACAATTCCATGTTCTTTGCAGAACGATGCGAATTCATGAGACCTGTACTCCCCACCTTGATCACTTCTTATCCTTTTGAGTTGTTGTCCAGTCTGCCGCTCAGCTTCGGCTCTGAACTCCTTGAACTTCTCGAATGCTTCGTCTTTTAGCCTTCAGCAAGTAGACGAATGCATACTTTGAGAAGTCATCGATGAAGGTTATTAAATACTTCATCCCGGCCTTTGTAGAGAACTGTTTGAAGTCACAGATATCGGAGTGTACCAACTCCAGAAGATCTGTACTTCGATTAACCCGAGGAAAGGGTTTCCTTGTGATCTTTGTTTGAGCACAAACTTCACATTTCTCTACCTTACCCCCACACTTGGAGATAAGTCCTAGACTAGACATTCTGTTTATTCGTTTACAATGAACATGTCCTAGCCTATTATGCCACAACTCAAGAGTATAAGCAGAATGAGTGATTTCATTAATCACATTAATTACATTGGACTGATTTACAAGCTGAATTTTGAACATTCCTTCGGTATAAAAAGCTTTTCCGAAATATGTTCCTTTGATAGACATCACCATCTGGCCAGCATTGATGTCCATCCTGATGCCTGCTTTGCAGAGTAAGCCTCCTGAGATCAGGTTCTTGGCGATAGCAGGTACGTGCTTCACGCCTTGAAGCGTCAGAGACTTCCCCGAAGTCAGCTTCAACACCACCGTCCCGATCCCGAGCACTTCAGCTTGTGCTTGGTTCGCCATCATAACCACTTCAGAAGTAGGTGTATAGGTGGTGAACCACTCCTTACTGGAGCAGACATGGCAGGAGGCTCCAGTGTCTACCCACCAGTCAGAGTCAGTCCTTACCGCATCAACCTGTGCAATCATAGCAACAATGTCAGTGATCATAGATACCTTACTAGGCTCTCCTTGCTCTGATTGATTGGTTTTTGCTTTGCACTCATTCTTAAAGTGGCCCTTCTTGCCACACTTGAAGCAAGGCATTTGAGACTTTGGCTTCTTTTTCTTGATAGAAGTTCCCTTGACTTTTAGATTGTCAGGGTCCTTCTTGCTGTGGGAAGCCGCCTGCTTTCCCCTTGGTTCCTTGGTATGAACCATATTGGCGTTAGTCAATTGCTTGGACAGTGCGTCCACCTTCAGTTGAGCCCGCATCTGGTCCTCAACATAGATTTCCTGTAGGAGAACTTCAAGGGTGATCTCCAGCTTCTTCCTATGCATGTTTGCATATAACTTGCTCCACCCAGCGGGGAGCTTTGAGACAATCCCTCCAACAACAAACTTGTCGGGGAGGGGCATTGCCTCGTCTTCCAACTTCTGTCGCAGTTTCAGGAACTCCTTCACCTGCGGCAGCATAGACTTTTCGTCCTCAAAGAACCACTTGTGATATTTTTCAACCACAAATATTTTACTGCGGTTCTTGTCTTCTTCGTATAGTTTTTTCAGAGACTCCCATATGTCTCTGGCAATTGTCTTCTTACTGTAGGATTCTGCTAGGGAATCCTCCATAGCATTCAGGATAAGCAGCCTGCAAATGCTATTTTCTTTTCTCCACTTGGCCTGAAGTTTAGTAGCCGCAGTGATTGCGGCAGCAGACCCAGTATCTGGAACGGTAGGTTCTTCCTCCAGAAGCACATGATCTACGTCTTTGAGTTGAAGGGTGAGATATACCTTCCTCTTCCAGACTTGGTAATGTTCTCCATCAAACTTTTCTAACTTGCAAAAGTCAGAATTGAAGAGTGAAACATTAACGTTTTCCATCGTAGCGATAAAGCTTTGAGATTGTTAGTACCGGGGCACAATTTTTCGATGGAAAACTGAGAAAATGAAACAATTGTAAAAACAATGTTTCAAATCAACACTTCAAGGAAGGTGATTCTGAATTACGAGAATCTAAAAAGATTTCGTAATCAACAGCAATCAGATCGTAGTACTTCTAAAAAGAAGATACAATCAGAATTACTGGCAGCAACGAAGAAGGTGACTAGCGAAAGATGGAAGAACTCCTGCTGGGGTGAATAATCACCGTTGCTCAAAGCTTTATTCGCCCTACACGAACAGCTTCCAGGAACCAGCAAGTTCGTCGGAGAACTTGGAACACTCCTGCTCTTCTGACTCCTCGGATGTATACGAACTCCCGTGCAAAAGCAACGCTGGTGCGGCGCCTTTCCTCTCTCTCGAAGGCTACTGGAAGATCAGAACTGTGTTAAAGAACACGTCTGAAATCTCTGTTTACTTGTGTTAAAAAACACTTCATAAACTTTCTGTGGTGGCTTCTCTTTTTCTATTCTGTATGTACTGAGCCTTGAGAGAGAGAGGATGCCTTATATAGGCCCTGCAGCAACTGTTCGGTTGCCACAAAGTTAGGGATGTGGTAAAAACCACCCCGAACATGTAGCAACCGCCCAGAACGTGCAAACGCACGTTCTGCTGCAAGTTGCGCTAACTGCGCACACCCCGCGCTCCTTGCACTCTGCGCGACAGAGCGCGCACTGAACTGCGCCCACTGCGCGCACTCCACGCACTGCGTACACGGCGCACGCAGCGCAACCAGCGTAACCCAGCACAACCCGAGCAACCCGCGCAACTCAGCGCAACCCAGCGCAACCTAAGCGCAACCTGGGCTCGCACCTGGGCAGCGCAACTGGGCTTCCGCAACTGGGCATGCGCACCTGGGCAGCGCAACTGGGCTTGCGCAACGTGGCAGCGCAACGAGCGCAACTAAAGCGCACTATGCGCCTAGCGACGATGCTTACGTGCTAAGTGCAAAGTGCGCCAACAAAACGCCACATTACGCCTCATGAGCCCATGAGCCCGAGTCCGAGTCCGAGTCCGAGTCGCTAAGCCCCTACGGGACTTAGCTCCCATGGAAATAAATTTTCCAAGAGCAAAAGCATGAATGCTTTAATTGATAATTTTAGCCTTTTTTCCATTAGAAAAATAATCCCACATGGCAAACCCATGTGCACCTCCACACCACATGTGCATCTCTAATAATAGCAAAGCTAATATATAGAGATACAATCTCTTTGTTTTTTCCGATGTGGGACTAAAGCTTTTTAAAGGAAAAACCAAAACTCCAACATCTTCACTATTATCGTGTTGAATTATTCTACTCCGTTATAGATTTACAACTTCAAGAGTTGAATAATCGATTTACCGAGGTGAATACAGAGTTGTTGTTGTGTATGTCATGTCTTGATCCAGCTGATTCTTTTTCAGCATTTGATATGGATAAGTTAATACGATTTGCTGAGTTTTATCCCTCTGATTTTGATGAAGATGATATTTCATGTATTGGCTATCAACTTTCAAACTATATTAAGGACGTCCGTACCAGCGAGCATTTTTCTGATGTTATAGGTATTAGTGGACTTGCTAGAAAAATGGTTCAAACCAAGAGGCATCGACAATATTCATTGGTATTTCTGCTTATGAAGTTGGCATTGATCTTACCCGTCGCAACAGCAACTGTCGAGAGAGTATTTTCAGCTATGAAAATTATCAAGACTCAGCTACGCAATCGACTTGGAGATGAGTTTATGAATGACTGTTTGATTACTTATATTGAGAAAGACATGTCTGGTACTGTAAGCAATGAAGACATTATTCAACGATTTCAAAAGATGTGCAATCACAGAGGAGTATTGTAATCTGAAATTAGTTGTTGTAATATGAGATTACTTATCTTGTGTTTTGTAAGACATTATTCAATGAACACATGTATGTGTTTTGAAAATTATCTTGTGTTTTTTAGAATGTGATTTTATTTTTACACTCTTTATGTTTAAGACCGATCCCCCTCTCTTGAATTCCTGCGTCCGCCCCTAGCTAAGAGAATCTAGAGTTATTAGTAGCACTAGGTGGTTCTTTGTGAAGTTGTAACCGAATAACTTTAGAAGAAGTCTAGGAGAATCTTCCTATAATTCCCTGATGATGTGAAATGAATCCTTAGTTATACTCTTATTTTGGCGAATGTCTTTCATGATGTCATGTTTTCCCTATAATACAATTTCTGATAACTTATGGATTTCAATTTTAGGGAGAAGGTAGGTAAAAATTATTGAGATAGGACTTGTCATATATATATATATATATATATATATATATATATATATATATTTGGAAAAAGGGTAAATTTTATTTCAAAAGAGAAGCAATAATCTTACAACATACAATCAAAGTGGGACTCCCACTCATCAATCCGCCATAGCATTTACATCAAAATCGATGTTATGGAGAATGCCTACCGGAGGGGTGACCAGTCCCTCAAATATCCTACGATTTCGTTTCCGCCATACATGCCAGACTGAAGCAGCCATGCGAACTCTGGCGGTCCGGAACCAGTCCTGCCCTCGACCCCTGCTATCCCGGAGCACCGTGATGATGTCCCCAACTCCCTTCCCGGAGGCGTACACTCCCAACACTCTATTCTGCTCCGACCAGATCTCCCATGCCAGTGCACACTCGAAAAAAATATGCTTAATAGATTCCTGCTCCATACAGCATAGCACACACTTGGGATCCGGAACCGGCACTCCAAACGAACTCAGGCGACCCTCGTCAAAAGGCGGCCCATGAGAAGCTTGTAGACACATAGCTGCATCTTCTTGGCCAGACCCTTGCACCAGATGAACTCGTAGTCAGGACTCTGAGGGAAGGTGCGCCGAATGATGTTGTAGCAGCTCCGGAATTAGAACTCCCCAGTTCCCGGAGTTGCTTCTGACGGCTCCCAAATCCACCGATCAGCCGGCAAAGCTGGATCAATGACAATAGTACTAATGATCTCACCCAGCTCCTCAGTAAACCGATATGACTCCGCTCTCCACTCCCCATCGCGTATGATGCGACTACACTTCAGACCACGTCCGTCCTCCTGATGTGTCGGAGCTCCCCTGATGTCCAAAAGCGAACGCCGATCTATCCAAGGATTCCGCCATAGGTCTGTTCCAGACCCATCCTTCATGACCTTCCGGATTGCAGTCTTGAGCACCCCCCTGTGTCGCAGGACAGTCTGTCACTGAGTGATTGTTGTCAGTAGCACACGTCCAAAAGTTGTCCTGCTTCACGTATCTGCTGTGCATCCAGTCCGCCCAGAGGGACCCCCTGTTGATGAATCTCCAAACCAGCTTAAGCGCGGAGGCCTCCCTGATCTCCAGCAACAGCCTGAGCCCCACTCCTCCCTCCTTCCTGGGTCGACAGAGCTGCTCCCAGGAGACCGCATGCATACGGCCCGAGTGGTCAGGAGTTCGAATTCCAGTGAGAGCGATTCCAGAAACAATTTACCCGGTTCCCAATATATATATATATATATATATATATATATATATATATATATTTTCCCAATATATATATATATATATATATATATATATATATATATATATATATAAAATATATATATATATATATTGATGTTAAGGTTTGGAAGAATATAATTTTTATCTAAACCCTTAGATATATGTTGATAGGCGAAGGTACTTATGATTATTGGAGGCGATATCATATTTTCCGTAACACCATTCTTGTATGGATTAGTGACAAGCCTATGACTGTAATTTTGTCAAATCAGTGTAACTACTATTTAGTTTGTCTTTTTCAATTCTTGGATATTGTAGCAATATTGAGTTTTTCATAAATAGGATATTGGTAGAGAGAGGAAGACTACGACAAGAAAGAACATGTATGAGTATGGAATAATTTCGACAATGATTGTTCATCATGATATTTAAGGTTTACCACTTAGAGAAGGAATTATACGAGTTTAAATGGTGATTATGAATTGATTAGGATGTTATTGGTAAATGGACGAATGTTATATCATTGAGAAATTTTTTTTGAGGACATCATCTATCATGTTCTATTTCATTCTCCTCGTACTATGACATGATGCACCCCATAAATTTCTCTTAATTAAGACACCTTTAGGCATGTTGTGTGTTACATATATTGTTATGTGTATTGTATAGTTAATAGTCAGACTATGTCATTCCTTGGTGGGATTAGCATCTTTGAAGACTTAGAGCATAATTGATGTTCGGATGGAACACGAATATTAGAAAAAAAAATCTTGATCGATAAATATAACGTTCTAGAGTGATTGGAGAAAAAAATATTGCGAGAATATTATGTATGCTTGGTAAGCAACGATAAAATGACTAAATTTGCACAAATTTTTTCGTAATTGATAAATCAGAAATAGAAGCAGAAATCCACCATTGTGGACATTGACTATGTTTCTAAGGAGGGAAGAATGTTATTTTAGAGGGAGTGCATGAATTGACCAAGATGTTTTTCAATCGTAGATTAGTCATGGGACAGCTAACGTACTTTCGTTTGAGGCTGTTAAGAGAGTAATGTCTTTGCTTGCTGAGACTTGATTATACCTCTATCTCTACTCATAGAATTTCGAGGATAAAATTTTCTAAGGAGGGAAGGTTGTAAAACCCTAATTCTAAATAGGTTAATTAAATTGGGATTTGCAAAAATAAAAATCATTTGGCTTTTCTTTCCTATTTTAGTTTTTTATTATTATTATTATTATTATTATTATTATTATTATTATTATTATTATTTTATTAGTCGAAAATTAGATTTCGATTTATAATATTAATTATTGCATGGTGTTCTTGTACGGACCCTTCAACCGAAACCCTTTAACCCAAACCCATTTAACTAAATCCCTATCCGTTCAATCCCACTGCCCCAATCACCCGACTACCCCGCACGAACCACCTACTGCCGGATCTATCTTCTCTCCCTCGTACAAACACTCAGAAACTCCACAGAGACTCTCCCCTCTCTACCTTCACAAACTCCACCACAACTTCCTCCACACTCCTCTCCCAAACCTGATCACACCCCGACGCTCCCCGCGACGTCCTGAACATTTCAAAATCTCTCTTGGGGCGTTTCTAACGCGCCGCCCGACTACCGACCGGCCTCCCGCGCACGCCTTCTGCCGGCAGCCCCGCGCACCCACCCCGCGTGCGCGCGCCATTCTGCGTGTCCCCGCATGCATCCATGCGCCGTCCCGATCCCGTTCGCGCATGCCCTACGCGCGTGTCCCGTCGTTTCGTACGACCCGAAGCTGAGGCCTCCCCTCGGTTCTCCTTCTTCAACCTTTCCGGTAAAACTTTCTGTCAGAGTTCTGTTCATTTTCCAGAGTAGGAAATTAGATAGAAAACTCATTTATGTCCGACCGGAATTGAAAAAATAAAGCTCTACCAATTATTATACGTGGTTAAAAGTATTAAATAATTGTAGCTTTACTTTTTTAAAATGTAAGCCTTGTTAATAATAAATTGATCATTAGGTAATAGTTTGCGTTATTAATTAAAATCCTTAGAATGGTTTCTAAACCAGATTAGTAAATTAATGTAGGTTCCAGGACCTAAGTCTGAGGCCGTATTTTCCTGTCTCCCTACCAGCACCAGAAAAACCAAGACAAGTTTCATACTATTCATGTTCATGTTTTAATTAACAATTAAATGTACTGTATTAATAGGACTATATACATTGTATCGACACTAATTCACGGGGTGCCCCTCAGACCCCAAATTGATTGCTTGATTGACTCATTGACTCGGGGATTGGGAGAGTAGTATAGCAACTGTGACCAAACCATGTTTCTAATATTGCCTCTCTTGCGCTAACCCCCTATTGCACATGGGGTTGAGCCGTATTGTATACTAGCATTTGGTCAAAATGTTAGAATATACATTGAATCTACCAGCCGGTCACAGATCTGCTATACGCTCAAATCGCTATTCAATCATTGTAGATTGCATCATTGTAGCTCTTGAGATTCCATTGCCTGACTGACTCTTTATTATTACTTAGAAAAATATATTAATGCTTTTAAACTGCCCTTGCATGTTTATATTATTTATTAGAATGTGGATGTGGATATATGTTCTTGCTCTCCTCCTGACTAGAGACCAATATTTTAGGTGATTGTGACGACGATGAGCTAACCTTTAGTTCTTATTACGGATCCAACTTGGGTTCCGAGGAGTTAGTCGAACCCGGACAGGGAGCCCCGGAGTCCTAGCTGCATTTGGTCGTTTAGTTTCTTTCTTGAAATAGAAGTTGTAATAAGAACAATGTAATAACTTAATACTCTCTTACCTTTGTATTTTGTTCCTTTAGACTCCTGGTTCCTATTTAATGTTTTAAAATAAAGTTTCATTTTCTTTTTTTAGAATGTTCTGCTTGTGTACTACTGCTCGATACAGTTTACTGTCGCAACGATGCAGGCTGGACATGATCCGACTGGAACCAGTATCTTGGAATCGGGTCGTGACAAGATCATGCCATAAAAATCTAGACGCCTATTTGATAGATAGGTAGACCTACCTTTTGGATAAGAGTTTAAGCTCATGCGACCCAGGAGCATCCTCCAAGTTCCTCTAGACTATAAAGAGTCTAGATGAAGAGGTAAGATGATAACTTTGTTATAGGAAATTGCATTTATGTCCATGACACATACTAAAGAGTGAAGAAATGACATTCCAAATAAGTGTTTATCTCACCATGACCAAAAAAAAGGAATCCTTGTTGTAAAATTAGTTGTGAAAGAATATACTGATTCAATGCATTAAAGTAGTTCTGGATTGATGTACATTGTTCGACATCTAGTTACAATCAGTTTACTAGTAAGATTGACTTGGTGTTATGGCTATTGTAAGTGTTCAACTCAAGTATGGTAATTATATAGAACAGTAAGGTCATGAAGCAATTCATGCAATTTTAGTTGCTGAAGGATTGTCATATTTTTCATTGCAGCCGCAGGAAGTCGGGATTTCATCCCATCAAATTGCAAGCAGCTTATCAGAATCTGGACTATTGAATGAAAAGGTTTCCCAAGAGATGTTTGATGGCATCGTCCGTGAAGTAGTTGAAGAAATTGGGGCTCCTGCACGATCCTTAGTTAGTTGACTACCATATACTGCTAGTTGTTGTGCTAATGTTGTTAAATTTTTTGATGACAATTCTATTACAATATGGCATAATATACATATTTTTCTTTTGTTATATGCTAAGAGGTGGAAACATTACCAACTTAAGATACAATGGAACATAGATAATGCTGCTTGTCAGAAATTATAATTTTTATCTAAAATTCAATTTTAAATTCATCACAGGCACAAGAAAGCAATTAGCTTTAGCATGAAAGTTGTTTATATTAAAGTAACAACAATTTTGTAGACAGGTGAACTTGATGATATGCACGAACTAAGAATAATTCATCTGAGTTTATCGTGTTATTTATACAGGGATGTAATATAAGCATTACTTATGTGTTCGTCTGTTGACCGTATACCTATTTCTAGCAATGACACACTATATGTAGTTAGTTTTTTTTTAGTTGAATTGAAAAGACTAGATCGTAACTTCCTATCAAAGAACAAGCATGAAATTTAATCTTGACAATGTGACAGATGAGATTGATAAGAAATTCACGAGTGTGCTTTGTGATTTGTATTTGTGTATCGAGTGATATAAGTATCTTTCATGTTCACACTGATGTGCAGAAATTGTGGTCTGTGCACGTGAACTAGACTAGCACTTGACATATGTAGAAGAATTTGTTATGTTTTAGGTCTATTTTAGGATTACTATGTTATTTGGGTCTATTAGATCTAGTCTATTTATAGATCGACTCAAGAGTCACCTTTAATGTGGAGTTCCTATATTTGGTCTATGAATATATATATTTATTTTGGACTTGTTAGAGTCTTTTCATATTTGCACTTGTAAGCTATTATAAATAAGACTAAACTTTTCTGTGAGACCATGATGTTACTCCACATATTACTTTCTTCCACAAATTATGGTTAGCCAGTGTCTCTTCTCTTCCTATTTCTCCCATGTCTACTAATTTCTGAATATCAACCTGGTATCATGAAACTCAACAACATGCACTGGTATGGCGCTATAGGCGGCATATCTTAGATGTACGTAAGTAGCACATCTGATATATTATGATACCTGGCTGTTTCTCTTCTAGTACATGAATAAATCTCTTGCTTAAATGCATTTGAATCATAATTTTATCTACATGATTTATTTCTTTATTATATTGAGTTTCCTGTTTAATTGCATGCAGAGTGTTCCTCTTTTTATGGGAGTATCTCGCAGGGACCTAAATGCTAGACCAACAGCCTTTTTCTACATAAAATGTGATTTGGTCTCTGAGGCAATCCACCAGTTGTATGCCCAAGCTCAGGATGGTTATGAATCCACTCATCTTTATGCAGTATCAAGGGTCAGCTATAATTGCCTTTGCTAAATATAAAATATTTTCAATTAATATGTGTATAGTTTGAGTTTTCACTTCTTCCATTGCTGATGTGCCTGTTGATTATCAGGATGAGTTAAAGGAAATGGCAGAAAGGATGCCTGGCTGCCATAGAGGTGGATATGCCCTCTATGAGTTGATGGTTGAAACTGCCAAGAGTTGTTCCTAACAGTAGTAATGTAACTGTCATTCACGTTCGTCTTTTTATATATTTGGCGTTTCTGAAAACAAGAAGCATTTTGTTGTTACCAAATTATGGTCCTTGTGCCTTTTTTCCTGGACGGGTGATATCAGATATTAGTGCAACTCTCCACATTTGCTTCTTTCTATATTAGCTGATTCTGAAAACTACATGCATTATCAAGTTCTGGTGCTTTTCTTATGCCTTATTTACTAGACAGGTAAGTCATATTGTCAAAGAACTCGCTTACGACCTTTCCCCTTCCAGAACTCCATTTACAACGACTGTATTTTCAGGGAGCTCGGTTTTCCATCATTTGGGCAAGTATAGGTCTAGCTAAATGTACTCAATTAGGCATTCATAGCGGTTTTACCGAGTTCTTGACATTTAGGTAGGTATTCATGTGAGAGATACGACAATCAGTGTACCCCACACCATCTCCACTTTTAGGATATGTTATTTCTTTTCACTCACAGGCCTACTGTTTCATATTATGACTTACCTGAAGATTGTATCAACTTAACTGAAGGTCTAGACACCCTTTCCAGCCTAGGGGAAGTTGAAGGCGCTCTTTGGTTGCATGAACTTAAACTGCATGACCAAAAAGTTAGGTCTATCTAACTGCCAACTAGCCCTCTAGATTTCATGGCACGGCCCTCTCTTGCGCATAGTTGCCTTGGCTAGGAATTTGGCACCAACTTAGAGGGTTACAGGTCAGGTTGATGGCCGAACATAGAAACTTTATCAATTCTCTTATGGAGCTTTCTTATACTCCACTCAGATGGGATAAGGCTTTGATGATGACAACAATGTTGAGGTATCCAAGCAAGTATCCAACATTATTGATATCAGAAGCATCACAGTTCATCTGTGACTAGCCTGAAGAAAATTTTGTCCCTGTGGTTCCATAGAGTCACTAAGATGGATATAGCTTCAGCATGGCTGCTTGATACCTTCAAGGAACTTGGGTGCTACTTCACAACCTAGTATTTTTGGACTTCGAACAATTGACATGTACTTGCATGGACTGCTTGTAAAAAAATTTAGAACAGGTTTGGTGTAAAACTTCTGTTAGTGATGATCATCTCTACAGGCTAATAGAAAACCTCATCCTAAGTCTATGAATTGGACTGATATCCTACGTTTTGGACCCTTGCACCGTCAAATAACCCACTATATACGGTCAGCAAGTCGTACATGAGGATACATTGTTAATATATGTTTGACATTATCTTCATTCGTCATAGCCAGTACTACTAGTTGATGAAAATTTAACACCATATTTTGATGAAAATTATTAGTCACAGCCTTTCTGAAAATAGCAAGTACCGCAACTCCTTTTTCATCCAACAACTTCCATTTTGTATGTCTTCTAGTAGTAGTTTAAGTATATTTTGGGCCATCATCCCACTTGTTTATATAATTGCCAGCCGTGAGCCATCTCGTACTTTTGTAGTCTACTTCACAACAACATTTAACTAATCACTGTTTGGTTTTGCAGGACAATTTTCTTCTTGATCTGATGGGGCTTTCTTCGTCAGACCTTATTGTTGAATACCAACATGTTGCGAGTTGATTATCTTTCTTTCTTCCCAATAAAAAGAGACCCAAAGTAGTCCGATGGCATATATACGGTGTTTAAAACTTGGATTATTCAACATTGATGAGAATACTTACCAAGATAGTAGCATGTCTTTTTCATTCGAAACTGAATCTGCAGCTACCTCTTTCTATTTCCTTTTATATAAACAAAGTTGTACTCGTCTTCGGCACATGACATAAAAGTCTGAGACTACTGGGTGTTAATCTAGATCGTCTGTCCGTGCAGTCTGCAATTTACACTTCCATTTTTAAGCTTTTGAATTATGCACGAACCATATATGGTCTCATTACCTGCACAGGAAAAAAATAGTATATAGAACCATCTATATGTGTATAAATTGTTGGTCGTGCTGCAAATTTTGATTATTCGATCTTATTTTTCTATCATTGCTAAGTGTGAGCTTACAAAGTATACGTGCAAGAGGTGCACTTGTATCTTTTGGACTTTTTTTTCCTGGAAATTCCATCCAAACGAAGAAAGTGCAAGAAGTGCACTTCTGGAAACTAAGAAAGTGCACTTAATGGTTGTTTGGTCTGATAGTAAGTGGAAATAAAATGTTTGGTTCGCTGTCAATAATGACGTCGTGGGATTTACAAATAATGTGTTTGGTTGGTACATTCCAATGCTTTCTTGCAACTATTCTTTTATGTGAAAATTGTTTGGTTGGGGCTTGTGACATTGAAAATTGGAGAGAAAATTGTTATTCCCTGGGTGTAAAGTCAGAATTAAACTCTTGTGACACGATTGCAGCACTTCAAAGGAAGGTGAAAAGCAGAAATCCTAGAAAGACTCTGTAAACGAAAAATCTAAAAATATTTTCCGTTAAAGGCAGCGTACGAATAGTCTAAAAAGACTTTCGAAAATTCAACAATAGTGGAAAAGCCCGCTGGGGTGTCAAGAACACCAGTGCTCAAAGCTAGATCCGTCCTCACGGCCAGCTTCTAGGAACCAGCAAGTTCAAAAGAACTCTGAAACGTTCTGTTGATCTGCTCAAGGACGGACTGCTCGGAAAGACAAGAAAAATTGGTGGCGCGGGGAGCGACAGGGGGCGCTGGAACACGAATGGGTCGAGAAACTCTCTCTGCTCTCGTATAGAATTTTTCGTCTGAAAAGAATCAAGTTGTATTATATTTTTTCTGAGAGAAGAGAGTTTCCTATATATAGTGTCCTGCTGTAACCGCTCAAATCGGTAACGTGCGCGACGATATGATGTCAGATCCGAAATCCCCGGATCAGTTATTGCACGTTACGAAACGGTCAGAACGTGGACAGTCAAGATCTGTGCGAAACAGCGCCACTGAACGAGTTGCGCGTGCCCAGCGCGCCCCGCGCTACCCGCCCGCCCTGCGCAACCAGCGCGCCCTGCGCACCTAGTGCAACCTACGCAACCAGTGCGCCCTGCGCGAGCTGCGCGCCTTGCACGCCCTGCGTACCCAGCGCAACCAGGACGCTCACCAGGGTCGCGCACCTAGGGGCGCAACAGGGCCGCACAACTTAGCAGCGCACCTGGGCCGCGTAGTCGGCTGCGCAAGAGGCTCGCGCAACTTAAGCGCACTATGCGCCTAGCGACGATGCTGACGTGCTAAGTGCAAACCGTGCCAACAAAACGCCACATTACGCCTCATGAGCCCATGAGTCCGAGTCCGAGTCCCTAAGCCCTTACGGGGCTTAGCTCCAATGAAAATTAATTTTCCAAGAGCAAAAAGCATGAATGCTTAACTTGGAGCCTTATCCTTACCTCCTAATAAAATCACCCACATGGTTCCCTCCTTAGGGTCACCACGCCATGTGTATATTCCAACAACACATACAAGTATATATGTTGAGATAACACATGGTGCACTTTTCGTTTGGGACTAAACTTTAATAGGCATGTTGAGAGCAAGCTCTCTTCATGTCAAGGAGTAAGAGCACCAACAATATATATATATATATATATATATATATATATATATATATATATATCTGTGTGTGTGTGTGTGTGTGTGTGTGTGTGTGTGTGTGTCTAGGGTTGAGCGTTCCTCACAGTAACTGTCCATTTTGCATTAGGATAGATGTCGCTGACGACTTGAAACTTCCCGCATGGGTTGAATAACAATGTGATACAAAAATGGACTACGCCTTAAATTCTGTACCACAATTGTAATTCTTCCCACTCACAAAGTGTAGTTACATGTGCTTCTGGCTGCACATTAAAGGCCCTGTGCCAGCCTGGTTTCAGTGTATAATTTTGGGCGTCTACAAGTTTACCCTCAAAAGACGGTCTGATATTTCGTTCCATACACTGGAGGTGAGTTCTTTATTAAAGAGACATGGCATGAAGCCTTGCGCTTCCTTGCGGTGCTACGCCGCTATGACATGGCCTAAAGCCGAGGCATTACCCCTACCCGGGAACCTCATCGTAGTGTCATACTACTACAACATGAGGTCACAGCCTCTTTGTAGTTCCATTCTACCCAGCATGAAGCCTAAGGCTTCCTTGCGGTATTACGCCGCAACGACATGGCTTGCAAGGCAGAGGCTTTACCCCTACCCGGGTACCTCATCGTGGTGTCGTGCCACTGTAACATGGGGACACCCTCCCCTTTTGTAGTGCTGTCTACAACTCTTTAATTTCATCATACAACATTAGGCTACCTACCTATTTGCGGTGCTACGCTGCTATGACTTGGCTTGCAAAGCCGAGACATTACCCCTACCTGGGAACTTCATGGTGGAGTCATCCCACTGTAGCATGGAGTTTTACTCCTTGTAGTGCTGCGCTACCGTGCGTCCTGTAAAGCACACCAGGCATTCACTCTGCCTGAGAACTCATTAAGGCGTTTTAAGCCAACCTTCCCACAGGATCTGTTTTTCGCAGAAAAAACATAGTAGACAACAGTAGTTATGGGTCCGTAACCCTTCCATGTTCTATAGAACAAGTACCCACTGTTACTGGATAGTTTTCTAGTCAGTGGTCCTCCCTTGAACCAAAAGTTAGATGTCTAGTAGATTTCTCTTTGAACTAATAGCATAAATCTTTATGGTAGGATTACAAAGACACACTATCAGCATACCTTCAAGCCCATCTTTCCTGCTGTGTCTTCGACCAGCTGGCGCTTGAGGCCCTTCGTGAACGGATCCGTCAAGTTCTCCTGACTCCGAACATCTATTGCTGCAATAACGCCTCTTTGATGAGATCGTTCACTGTCCTGTGTTTTAATCGCACGGTTTTCTTCTTCCCGTTGAAGAGATCATTTGATGGCACCGCCGCAGTTGCCTGGTTGTCGCAGTATATCAGAATTGACGGTATTTGCGTCCCAACTACTGGAAGATCATACATGAGCTCCCGAAGCCATTCTGCTTCCTCTGCTACGGTATGTAGTACAAAGAACTCAGATTCCATGGATGACCGCGAGAGCATAGTTTGCTTTTTCGACTTCCACGATATAGCAGCTCCACCTAATGTGAATATAAATCCACCTGTGGACCTCTCGCTCTCCATCTCTGAGACCAGCTGGTATCACTGAAGCCTTCTATTACCTACGGCTCTCCGCTAAAGTGCAGTGCATATGTATGAGTTTTATTGAGATATCTCATAACACGTTTTACAGCTTTCAGTGCTCAACGCCTGGATTGCAAGTGAAACGACTCAGCATTCCCACTGCGAAAGCTATGTCAGGCCAAGTTGTAACGTCCCAAGAACCAAAATACTGGAGAGCGGGGGCGTACATAGCCAGCTACGTATATTGAAGTACAATCCACCTCGCTATACGGTCACGGCTGTCTAGATACATGAGGGTTTAACTACAATCCATCAGTCACCTATGGTCATGAACAAGCCTATTGTCTCAATCTCAAGCAAGCAATAATAGTCACAAGATGTCAGAGCACCAAATGTACAATAGTAAGGCATCCCATACATTACATATTCGGATGATCATAAAGCTAGTCATACAAAATGTCAAGACTAGCAAGAGTTTCCGTCATACATGATCAACCCTAGGATTTGTCAATCATGTTACAGCCCGTAGGCAGACAGTAAATAAAGGTGCAATACGAGCTAACACGTGCTCGCCGGCTAAACGCCTCAAAAGAATAATTTTACAATAAAGTGGAAGGACAAAAAGAAACCCACTCGTTGCCAGGGTTATGCCTGGTGGTCACCATCTTGCTGGAAGGTAGGTAGATCCTCTGGTGCTGCTCCGATATCTGGCCATACAAAACCAGCTGGGTCAGACCCCAGAAAGAGCAAAGTGCCACAAAGGAGGCTTCACTTAGGAACTAAAACCAGCATATCACAATAGAATATTAAAGATGATTATAAATGAAACTGATAATAATAAAGATAACAACAATAATTTGAGTACGAAGAAACCATTCAAGTAGTCAGGTCACAACCCTTAAACCAAACAAGGACCTGGGTTGGAACCCTTCACCTGAATAGAAACCCGTCTCAACTACTTGTTGGTAAAGTAAAACATGATGAGCTTGACATAAGGTAAAATAAGACAATAAACGAAGAGAGGACATAGAACTACTACGGGAGCCAGGTTACAACCCTTAAACCAAACAAGGACCGGGGTTGTAACCCTTTGCCTGAACAGAATTGGACCCCTGATCTTTATTGTTAAGGCCAGTATAAATAATCATGCTATTGAAGAAAGGTAAAACATGACAAGCATGGCATGGGGAGCAATAAGACAATAAACGAAGAGAGGACACAGAACTGCTCCGGGAGCCAGGTTACAACCCTTAAACCAAACAAGGACCGGGATTGTAACCCTTTGCCTGAACAGGACTGGACCCCTTATCGTTATTGTTGAGGCAAGCATAAGTAATCGTGTCATGTCATAATCTTGTACAGGATTAGGACAAGACTAAGCTGGGTTAGATCCCATCCAATCAATCACGGCCAAGCAAAGAGTACGGCTTAATACTTTAACTAACTAGGGTTATCACAGGCCTAGTTACTAGCAAGATACAATGAGATTATCCCAACAGCCACAAGCCCTGCAGACCATCCAGGTTATCCAGTTCGAATGTCCATTTATGAAGGATGCAACACGTGACAGTGTGCTGAAAATGTGCCCTACTCGTCGGTAGGCTACAAGTCCACTTGGTGTGCCCAGATAACGGGATTGCCTGTAGCTGGGAACTCTCTCCATGACTACTGGATTATTCTAGTTTATTAGCCTTAGTCAATTGCAGTAGGTATCCCTGACCGTGGTACTCAGGGATCCCTATCCTAGACATGATGCAAGACAGTACTGGTTTATTTGTACAAACACAATCGTCCACGGTGTCCAGGTCATTCATACTTGTCATGTCAGGCTAGCTGTCGTAACAGCATGTCGTGATATATCATGTCAGTTTACTTGTTAAGAGTGCGCCACGGCGGGCCACTATCGTGTCCATGGAACATATCAGAACTTACATGACATAAGCATAAATGCAACATTCCATATAATGTTAATAATAATATAATAATAAAAGGGACGACTATTGAAGGAGCCATGCGACAGCGGGATGGTAATAATTGGATTCATGCGGTAGGAAGGAATGCGCGCTCATGCGGCTGGAAGTGGACGGGCGCATGCGGCTCAGGAAGGATGGACTTATGCGGCTGCGGGGGAGCAGCGCCATGCGGCTGGAAAGAAATGGGGGCCTATGCGGCTGGGGATCAAGGGCAGCTCATGCGGCTAAGGACCAAGGCCTTATGCGGCTGCGGGGAAAACGGGTCATATGCGGTTGCGGATGATCGAGTTCATGTGGTTGGAAGTTGCCACGGCTTTATGCGGCTAAGGAGGCTGGTATTCATGCGGCTAGATTATCATGCGGCCATCATTGCCCTGCGGCTGAGATGAATGATTTATGCGGCTGACAAGAACGAAAGTTCATACGGCTGCGAAAATGGAGTCTTATGCGGCAGTGGCAAGGAGCCCATGGCCTATGCGGCTGGGAAAGCTTGCCGCATGGAAGTCCATGCGGTCAAGTACTGCCATGCGGCCAGGAAGGCTATGCGGCCATGAACTGCCATGCGGCTGCACTGTTCTTCTTCTCCACTGATCCGAGAAGAAGAGTCATGGACTCCATTCTTTAAAGCTTCATAAATCCTTCGTCCCAAGTTTAAATCCAGACTTTCATAGGTCATAATGGGACAGAACGAGGTTCTCTACAACATGGAACCATCAGAACTTGGAAATAACAATGTTAAGTAGATCAAAATCCAAGAAATCCAAAAGCACAATAAACTTAAATCTACAACAAATGAGCCATGGAAATTAGAAATGCTAAGTATTAAAGTGTGATAGAATCTCGTGAGGAAGAGAATGGAACAATAAAATGGAGTTCCTCCATGAAGCAAGCTGCACTTGCCTAAGCTCCCTCTCTCCCTGGTAGGTGAAGAAGTAATGGTCAAGAAGAAGAAGAGTGAATTAAGAGATTTAATGAAGAGAGAGAGTTGGGCGGCTATAAATGGAAAGGAGTGGGGGTAGGTGGGGGTTGGTTCATATAAAACCAATCCAAACCGAACCAGCAAGTTGAACCGAACCAAGCAATCATGCAATGAGACATGCAATATACGTACACGTATACCCAAAATACGTAATACGAACCATGGTCATTACAACTCTACCCACCTTAAAAGAATTCCGTCCTCGGAATTTAATTAAGAGGCTAGAGCAGCAAGGACAAGCTATACTAATCACAGGCAAGCTATAACAAGCAGTCTATCATGCGGTCATTCATTCAAACAAGGATTTGAAAGCATAAGGCATAAGGAAGTCACTATACCTTACGAGTCAAACAGGTCGGAATATCGCGATCGAATATCATCCTCACGTTTCCATGTTGACTCATCCAAAGAGTGATGACCCCAAGCAATACGGACCAAACTAATAGTCTTGTTCTTGAGTATCTTTTCTCTCCGGTCCAATATAGACACGGGCCTCTCCTCATACGAAAGGTTGGTACCAACAACCAATTCCGAATACTCCAGGATGTGGCTCGGGTCCGGAATATACCGTCGTAGTTGGGATATATGGAATACGTCATGCACCTCACGTAACGATGCGGAAGAGCGAGACAATAGGATACATCACCTACTCGCTCCAGAATGTCGAATGGCCCTATATACCTAGGACTAAGCTTTCCCCGTACGCCGAAACGAATGACGCTACGGTTAGGCAAAATTCTCAGAAATACATGGTCGCCGACAGAAAACTCAAGAGGACGCCGATGAGAATCGGCCAAATGATGCTGGCGAGCTTGGGCAACTCGGAGATGATCTCTGACTCTCCTGACCACTTCAACAGTCTGAGCAATCATTTCCGGACCAAGCATCTGTCTCTCTCCAACATCATCCCATGCTAGCGGGGATCTGCACTTCCTACCATACAGTGCCTCGAACGGTGCCATCTGGATACTGGCCTGGAAACTGTTGTTGTACGAGAACTCCACCAGGTGCAGGTGATCTTTCCACGAACCACCGAAGTCGAACGTACAAGATCTCAACATGTATTCCAAAGTTCGTATGGTATGCTATGACTGACCATCTGTCTGCGGATGATAAGCTGAGCTGAACTGGAGGTGAGTTTCCAAACTCTCTTGTAAGCTACGCCAAAAGTGTGATATAAATCTTAAATCTCTGTCCGAGGTGATACTGACTGGTACACCGTAGAATCTGACGATCTGCCTGAGGTACATCTCCGCTAGCTGAGCCGTCGACTGACCAACTCTGAACGGAAGAAAGTGAGCCACCTTCGTGAGCCTATCTATAATAACCCAAATAGCATCTCTACCGACCGGGGATCGAGGTAATCCAGTCACGAAATCTATGGTTATATGTTTCCACTTCCATTCTGGAATTGGCAAGGGCTGAAGTAGTCCAGCTGGCATCTGATGTTCAGCTTTAACTTGTTGGCAAACTGTAAGCCCCATGAATTTCAGGGTTTATTTTAAATTTTCTAAATGAATTATTTTTAATAAATATTTTATTATTTAATTGTTTTGATCATTAAATGTTCCTTTCCATGACTTTAACTTCTGAAGCGTCAGGGATGCCAATCTCTGTAAACTCTCTTAATGGATTTTGAAGTAGACAAGATTATCTTCGTTTTGATATATCATGTCCCACCTAAACTCATTCTCTTGTGCTCTTTTTATATCGCGCAACTTTGGGTCAACTTAGACCAATTAATCGTTGAATTATTATTCTCACTTTTATCTTTGATCATCGTTTGCACATTACCGTGACTTTTAATTTAGGAGCACAAGACCAGTCGTTTTCTCAGAACCAACTTCTCATGAATGATCTACTCGAGACGCTCTTTACCCATGACTTTCGTGTCCCACTCAGACACTCTATTTTGTGCTTCATTTCCTTCGTACAACTTTCGGGTCAATTTAGGCCAATTAATTATCTACCGTAAAACCTAATTTATTTTCTAATTAAATTTCGGGACCCGATATCGCTCCAACCTAGTCGACCCAAAGTATGGACATGGCCCACATGAAGCGTACTACGCACATGATACTTGTGTCCTATTTATTTGAGTCCCCACATGTTACTTATTTACCCATGATTATAAATACTCATTTAAATTTAATTATTGCACCCTGTCCGATTTTGACCCGACCCGGCTCGACCGAACCCGAACCCAAGCTCCATGTTGCCCTTTCATGACTACACAAATACCCCACACAATATTTCTCTTTTTTTTCTATTTAAAAATACCTCTTTCTCTCTCTACTTTACAAATATCCTATACACACACACACACACACACACACACACACACACACACACACACACACACACATATATATATATATATATATATATATATATATATATATATATATATATAACTCTCTCTCTCTTTTCTTACAACACTCCCACACCACACCCCCTCACACCCTATCCCCATGCCAGCACAACCCCCCTCTCTCTAAACCGACCTCTCTCTCTCTCTCTCTCTCTCTTTTCAAATATCTCACTCTCGCTCTCTATTCTCACACTCTTTCTATATATATATATTAATATAAATACACACACACAAACATAATTAACTCTCTCTCCCTCTCACTACACCAGCTCCCCATCCCCCCCATGTCGGTCGAGCACCACTGCAGCCACCACCTCCATCTTCTTCTCCTCCTCTTCTTCATCATCTACATCATCATTACCCTCACCACATCTTCACCACCCTCACCAACACCATCTTCACCACCATCACTACAAACCACCACCACCATTAACCATCTCCACCACCACCGCACAGCCTAGCCACCCCCGTCGTACCCCCGCCTGGCCTTTCTGTGCCGTGCACGTGCGCTGCACAGCAGCTCAGCAAAGCAGCAGCAGCGGCAGCGCATGGCAGCGATAGCCGCAGCCGTGCCACTGCCTCCGTCGTGCGCCACCACGTGGCCGGCCCGCCCCCGCGAGCTCTCCACGCCTCCGGCGAACCTGGGCGACCACCCTGGGAGAGTCTTCGGTCTCCTCGACGTGTGAAACAAACGATTCGTGCGTTTGGCACGAGATCCCGTCGGCGCGCGCGAGTTTGGAACTCAAAATTCGTGTCTCGTCGCAGCGACTTTGCGCACATTTTTTGAGAGATCTGAGGGTTGGATCGGCGAACTCTTTGCTCCTTCACAATCTTGGTATATCCATCTTCACTCTCCTCAAGTTTCGTCCGTTAATTACGTCGTTTGATACATCAAAACTGGCCACCAAGTTGACACTTTAAATTGTACTATTTTTGGACAGTTTTGTGGAGCCGACTTCGTCAGCTCGTAACTCCGCCGTCGCAGCCCCGGTTGGTGCGCTACCAGTTCCTGTGCGCAGATGGTATAACCCTCTTCCTGTCCCTTAAGTTTCGTTTTATTGTAAGCACATTTGGTTGGTCGAATTCGGCACCAAAGTTGGCAGTCCGAATTCTTAATTTTGTACTTGTTAAATTCTATTTTTGAACCAGGGACTCCGGATTCAATTTCTGACACCACCAGTAGACTCGTGGCATCATTCTAGCACGTTTTCATATAAAGTTTGCTTGATTTGGAGAACGTGGGGCCTGGCACGCATTTCAGTGCGAAGCGGGTCCCACATTCCGAGTCAACGGGTCACTTTGAGATCGGCTCATCAGAATTCAGTTCCGGATATACCGTTGAGTTCGTATCGTCATTCTGGACTCATTGACATATAATTTGCTGAGTTTTGAAGACATTTGCTCCGGAACGTATTTTGGTGTAAACCAGATTCCAAATGTCCGGATCAACGTGTCATTTTGAGATCGGCTCATCGGAATCCAGTTCCAGATATATCGTTGAGTTTGTGTTGTCATTCTGAACTCGTTGACATATAGTTTGTTAGATTTTATGGACTTTGGCTTCGACACGCATTTTCGTGCAAATCAAATACCAATATCCAGGTCAACGGACCATTTTGTGATCGGGTCATCGGAATTCCATTTCGGACATACCGTTGTGTTCGTATCATTATTCTAAATTCATGGACATATAATTTGCTAGATTTTGTAGACTTCTATCCTGACACGTTTTTTGGTGCAAAGTGTGTCCAACGGCGGACATCATTTTGATCCGAAATTACTATTTTGCCCCTGTATCCAAATTGGACTTATGGGTAGGTTATCCTAGCAAATTTGGCCATTCTGGACGCGTTGGTGATATTTGTTTTATCATCCGACAACATCTGTAGATTTTGCTTATGTATCATCCTTAATTTGTAATTAACTATTTTCCAGAAATTGTTACTTGCTGTTTTTGAATTTTTATATATATTTTAATTGCTGTAAAAATCTCAAAAAAATTGTACTTAAATAATATGTTAATTTAGATAATTTATTATAAATTTTCCAGTATTTAATAAGTAATTTTGGTATTTTATAAAAATAGGAAAACAGAACTCATTTTCAGGATACATATGTTTGCTGATTTTTAATAAATATCTATGAGGGTTTATAAATTCCAAAAAAATTAGTATAAATTTTATTAATTAACAAGGATCATTATGGTACTTTATTTTATATATAATTGAGCTTTTTGTCTATCTCAAAAATTGTTGGAACACAGTGTACAGTTTAATTTATTTATCGAATAGTTACGACTTGTAAAGTTTTGTGTTGATTTGAGTTATTGTAGTATCAGACCTCACCCTACACTAGTGTAAAGGACCTAGAAAATTAGTTTGGATATAGTGTCACCCCATATTGGAATTTTATGCTAGGTTCCTACTTTGCTAGTGTCCAGTTAGGAGTCGTGTCTCACCACTAGTGTAAAATCTTGAACATAACTTAGAGGTTGAGTTTGTATATCATTTTGATAGGACACCTGTAGCTCTCCTTCCCGAAAATTATAAAATATTTTCATTATTAATTCATTTTATTTTAATGATGATTTTTAGACTATACATAAAGGGTATATACACCATTAAAGATCTATTGCATCTTGATTATTATTTTTATTATTAAGTTATCGAGGTTATATAATATTAATATTATATTGTGGTTATTAAATAAATAAATTATTATTAATAGTTACTATTATTTTATCAGATATATATATAATATGTGTGTTTGTGTATATAAATATATACGTATATATATATATATATATATATATATTTTATATATATATATATATATATATATATATATATATATATATATATATATATATATATATATATATATATGTGTATATAGAAATTAGTTTGTTACATGTGTATAAAATATATAATTATATATATGTGTGTGTATATATAAATAAGTATTAAGTAGGTATAGGCGTATGTATACATATAAATATTATTTTGTGAAAATATATATGTTACGTATATATAAATATGTGTATGTGTATTTATATAAATATATACGGGAGTATATGTGTATGAATATATTAATATACATGAATATATGTATATATATGAATATATATAAACATATATAGGTTTTAAATGATATTAATAAAGAAAACTTGGGAGCCAACCCAACCGGCCAGCCCAGGCCCAAGCCCGGCCAGCCAGGTCTGAGCCTATGCACAGCTCAAATTTTTTCTAAAGCCGATCATAAACCGATCCCAGGTTTTGCGCTGTGTATACATATAGACATCGAGAGCAGTTTCTTTATAAAAACCCTAAAAACCAACTAGGCCACCACCCCCTTGACTCCCTGGCGACCCCATCCTGGCCCTGTGCGTGGCCGAGGACGGTCGCAGATGGCCGGAGGCCGGCCACGAGGCTGCGCACGTCGCGCACAACGGGAAGAGCGGCAGTAACAGCCGTGCCCGACCCCGACTTCGTGCCCGACTCCTGCGCCGTACGCTCCGCCATTTCGCGTTCCGTCTTCTCAGGTACGAAGATGAACTATACGGCTATAAGTCTCTTCAAACACTTTCATTTTAGATGATTTGTACTGTCCCAGAAATCGAAGCCAAAACTGGCGTTCGATTAGTCGAAAACCGAGCAGGTTCGTACTTGAACACCCCACATTGGAAGACGGTTTTCCGTCGATCCTTCAAAGGTTTTGAGATTGTGTCTGAACAAAGTCATTGACAACATATACGGGATGGAAACCCTATTTATAGATTTATTTTTCATCAATTATATTGCTGTTAAATTATCTTCAAAGTTCGGGAAAAACCTGTTTTCGAAATTATGAAATTTCAATAAAACCATCCACACGACGTGCGTCCCGCCATTCCGTGCGACGTGGTCGCACACCGAAAGCATCGAAAGCTGCATAACGGCTTCGTGGTCGTGTGGGCTTTGACGGAATTCAAATTGGTCGCGTGTGCGCGACGAATTTGATGCGTATCCGTCGAAATTTACCGTATCGTGCACTATGCGAATTTTCCAATTACTTTGTGCACGCTCGTCCGATCGAGACAAAACTTGCGCTAACAGGACCGTATCATTTTTTTGGTTCTGCATGCCAAGTTTGGTCCGATTCTGAGACTGTTGATAAAATCACCGTTTTGCGGGCCTCGCGGTTCCACTCAACAGGCAATTTTGTGCACGTCCCGCCGGAATCCAACTTTGGACATACGGTTGGGTTCGTATCGGAAAACCGGATCCGTAGACATATAGTTTGACGACTTTAGAGACCATTGACTCTGGCACGCTTTTCGGTGCAAAGCGGGTCCAACGGCGTACACCGTTTTTGTCCGAAATTACCGTTTTGCCCTGTGTCCAGAATTGGACCTAAGGACAGGTAATCCTAGCTAATTTGACTATTCTGAGAATGTTGGTACTATTTATTTTAGCATCCGGAGACTTCTATATGTGTTGACTGATTGTGGCTCATTGAGTAGTATGGTATTATTGGTTTCTCCAACTAAGGACCTCAGGCAAGTGCACTTTCTGATTGCTTTTCGATTTATAGTAGTCTTTTCATTTCATGTCTATACATATCTCTTGCTGCTTGTTGACACGCTCGTAACACGGAGTAGTCGGGAGGGGAAATATCTTAGTACACATGTGAACTACCCAGAAATATCCCCAAAATGTCTATTATTGCATGATAGCAGCTGCACACGACACGTGCAGTGAGCCGGATTAACCCCCTAGCCGTTCACATGTCGAAACATATATTTCACACCACCTAGATAGATGTCTTTTATTAGTTTTTCCTTGTTTACTTCTCTATCGTGCTATGTCATCAGTTATCTTCCAGTTTTAATTTCTCATATGCTATTCTCATGTCTTGTTAATTCTATTGTGTTTTGCATTGCCGTCGGTTTGTGTACTTGTTCCATTCCTGATTGGAAACCATCATTTTTCAGGTTTAGCCGCGATCATTCTTAGCACTGGGAAGATTTGGGTATGCTGAAGACAACCTAGAAATAGAAAGCAATTATATCAATTTCATTAATTGTAAAATCTTGTATTTTCTTTAATTGTAAATGTGTAATAAATCTAGAAATGTGAATGAGCAATAATGTTTATTTTTGAGCATTTATTTTCTTGCGGGCTTGACAGCGTTCTACCGCTGACTCTGCGGCGTAGGCTGGCTTGGACACGTCTCGTATCCGGAAAGCGGGTGCGGGTCGTGACAAGTTTTTGTGGTGGCCCATGCAGGTCAGTTTTCGCAAAAGATTACGAACTCGTGATGGTACGCTAGTCGTACTATTGCGAGCCTGCGTCCAAGAAATGCTCATTCACAACTAGGATTAAAATGGTTTAGGAGAATAACTAGGACTAAGAGTCCCTTGTTCAAATTGACTGTTGGGTAGTTAGGGTTATTAGATAGGCCATGCAATTTAGATAGCTTGCTAGATCCCTATAGGTACACTATACTTTTGATATGACAATGTGATCCAATGTGGATATAATATTCGCTTGGTATGTTAGACTTGCCTAGAATTAAGGTGTTAACTTTGATAAACTGTTTAAATTTCTGTTGCTTTATTAGATATAAATCTTATAGCATAAGTTAGAATTGTCTATTTTAAAATCTTTTTTTTGCTGTAAAGAATTGGATTGTAATTTTTGATTATGTTATTTGTGTACAAATCTCGAGTTAGATTTTGATTCTCACAAAACACGAACTATTTATTCCTCCTTTCAAAAATCTCGCATATTTATATTTTGACTCTCTTGACCAATGCTGCTATTACAGCTTAGTTTTTGCAAGCTTACTCTTTTATCGAGCTTGATTCAAGACATATGTTTATTTGGGGACGCCCGCTAACATATTGTCTAATCAGAATTATTGTATTACGGTCTGATCAACCATGATGCATTTGGTTCGCTCTTCATTTAATTACACTACGTGGAATGAGATATAGAGGTATCTAGGATCTCATCCGCGACTGCTTTGACAATCCCTCTTGAAATAATACCTTCGCCTTTGAATCACGTAATTGTACTCAGTGACCCCTCTCTTCAACTCCCTATTGATTTCGTCTTTCACTGATTTGGAAAGACGAAAGCTCGTAATTGATGGATAGATACAGAGTACTCCCCATGGCTATGATAGTCGTATATGCAAGTGTAGCTACCATCGGCCAGCCCTGTGACAGGAACCTTACAACCATATCCTAGCTTCTAAGGTGGGTAGACTGTAAGCCTTCTAAGAATTTTAGGATATAGGAAGATTACCGATTGATCGGAATAACTTCCATTAGGATGATGATTAGTGCCCTTGAACTCCCACTTGTCATTTAGATCATTTTGTGTCCCCGGCCGTGTCATTAATATTCGGAGCACTAGACCAACTGTTATCTTCCAACAAATTTCATATACAAGATCTAGACGAGTCCACCTCAATCTAGGTATATCATGTCCCACTCAAACCCGTCCCCTTGTACTCTATTTTTGTGCTACGACTTTCAGATTAAAAGGATTAGCTATAACCCTTACCATAATGCCGGTATATTTTCCGATTTCCATTAGAGCCTCAACCCTAACTCAATTCCTTCAATCCAATATGTGGTTGAAATCAACTCTAAACTGCCCTAATCTAGTAAACATAGTTTTTATCTTGGGATGTTGTTCAGTCAATATAGATTGAAATTCCAGGTTCGTCCAACCAGCGAGTGATGTCCAAAATAGAGAACTCATTAAGACCCAGTAGAACCCATCCAAGCACACCACCAAATTGGATTACAAGACCGAACTAATTGAGATAGGTCCCTATACCTATTATGTAGTCCCCACCTCTTATACTGTGAAGACATTCGTAACCCTTACTTGGAAGTTACGATACGATCTTGTATTATATTCATATCCTTGCTCGTATGTTTAGACAACTACAAGAAAGATCAAATCTAGGTTTCTCAAACACCATTCTATTTCTAAACCTTGTTTAGAATTCCGAGATTGGAACTTTTGTATTCCAGATTGCAAGCTCTCCTAAAGAACGAATGATTTTTAGATTTAGCCAATGACTAGACTAGAGTAGCCCAATCTAACAAGACTATATGTTCAAAAACTTTCTTTCTATCTGCAGCATTGAATACACTCTACCACCCTTGAAATTTTTATATTTACCCTTGGTTATTCTTCCTTATCTTCTATCCCTTCCTATTGCAGAGAGAGAAAGGTCATACTTATTAGCATTCACCAAAATTTCTTAGCTACTTGTGTAAATTGGTTGCTTGTTAAATCTTGAGTTGCTTGATAAATATGAGATGATTACAGATACCATATGCCTAGAAATTTATTGGTAGGATTGTTAGCAAACAGTTAGAAGAATTTTAAGACTTTAGTTTGAGGAGTCGTATGACCAAAGGTGGGTAGAAGTCCTAGAGTTTATGTAGTTACAAATAGCTGGGAGGAGGATATAAACTATTTTGAGGAATTAAAATTTAAGGGGATTAAGGTTCATGTAGACCTTCTTTTTGAATTTTAAGAATAGTTACGAATTAGAATTTCGAAGACGAAATTATTTTAAGGTGGGTAGATTTGTAGCTCCCCTTCCCGAAAATTATAAAAAATTTTCATTATTAATTCATTTTATTTTAATGATGATTTTTAGACTATACATAAAGGGTATATACACCATTAAAGATCTATTGCATCTTGATTATTATTTTTATTATTAAGTTATCGAGGTTATATAATATTAATATTATATTGTGGTTATTAAATAAATAAATTATTATTAATAGTTATTATTATTTTATCAGATATATATATATATATAATATGTGTGTTTGTGTATATATATATATATATATATATATATATATATATATATATATATATATATATATATATTTAAATATATATATATATATATATATATATATATATATATATATATATATATATATATATATATATATATATGTGTGTGTGTGTGTGTGTGTGTGTGTGTGTGTGTGTGTGTGTGTATAGAAATTAGTTTGTTACATGTGTATAAAATATATAATTATATATATGTGTGTGTATATATAAATAAGTATTAAGTAGGTATAGGTGTATGTATACATATAAATATTATTTTGTGTAAATATATATGTTACGTATATATAAATATGTGTATGTGTATTTATATAAATATATACGGGAGTATATGTGTATGAATGTATTAATATACATGAATATATGTATATATATATGAATATATATAAACATATATAGGTTTTAAATGATATTAATAAAGAAAACATGGGAGCCAACCCAACCGGCCAGCCCAGGCCCAAGCCCGGCCAGCCAGGTCTGAGCCTATGCACAGCTCAAATTTTTTCTAAAGCCGATCATAAACCGATCCCAGGTTTTGCGCTGTGTATACATATAGACATCGAGAGCAGTTTCTTTATAAAAACCCTAAAAACCAACCACGCCACCACCCCCTTGACTCCCTGGCGACCCCATCCTGGCCCTGTGCGTGGCCGAGGACAGCCGCAGATAGCCGGAGGCCGGCCACGAGGCCGCGCACGCCGCGCGCAATGGAAAGAGCGGCAGCAACAGCCGTGCCCGACCCCGACTTCGTGCCCGACTCCTGCGTCGCACGCTCCGCCATTTCGCGTTCCGTCTTCTCAGGTACGAAGACGAACTATACGGCTATAAGTCTCTTCAAACACTTTCATTTTAGATGATTTGTACTGTCCCCGAAATTGAAGCCAAAACTGGCGTTCGATTAGTCGAAAACCGAGCAGGTTCATACTTGAACACCCCACATTGGAAGACGGTTTTTCGTCGATCCTTCAAAGATTTTGAGATTGTGTCTGAACAAAGTTATTGACAACATATACGGGATTGAAACCCTATTTATAGATTTATTTTTCATCAATTATATTGCTGTTAAATTATCTTCAAAGTTCGAGAAAAACCTGTTTTCGAAATTATGAAATTTCAATAAAACCATCCACACGACGTGCGTCCCGCCATTTCGGGCGACGTGGTCGCTCATCGAAAGCATCGAAAGCTGCATAACGGCTTCGTGGTCGTGTGGGCTTTGACGGAATTCAAATTGGTCGCGTGTGCGCGACGAATTTGATACGTATCCGTCGAAATTCACCGTATCGTGCACTATGCGAATTTCCTAATTACTTTGTGCACGCTCGTCAGATCGAGACGAAACTTGCGCCAACAGGACCGTATCGTTTTTCTGGTCCTGCATGCCAAGTTTGGTCTGATTCTGAGACTGTTGATAAAATCACCGTTTTGCGGGTCCCGCGGTTCCACTCAACGGGCGATTTTGTGCACGGCCCGCCGGAATCCAACTTTGGACATACGGTTGGGTTCATATCGAAAAACTTGATCCGTAGACATGTAGTTTGACGACTTTAGAGACCATTGACTCTGGCACGCTTTTCGGTACAAAGCGGGTCCAACGGCGGATACCGTTTTTGCCCGAAATTACCGTTTTGCCCTGTGTCCAGAATTGGACTTAAGGACAGGCAATCCTAGCTAATTTGACTATTCTGAGAACGTTGGTACTATTTATTTCAGCATCCGGAGACTTCTACATGTGTTGACTGATTGTGGCTCATTGAGTGGTATGGTATTATTGGTTTCTCCAGCTAAGGACCTCAGGCAAGTGCACTTTCTGATTGCTTTCCGATTCATAGTAGTCTTTTCATTTCATGTCTATACATATCTCTTGCTGCTTGTTGACACGCTCATCACACGGAGTAGTCGGGAGGGGAAATATCTTAGTATACATGTGAACTATCCAGAAATATCCCCAAAATGTCTATTATTGCATGATAGCAGCTGCACACGTCACGTGCAGTGAGCCAGATTTACCCTCTAGCCGTTCACATGTCGAAACAGATATTTCACACCACCTAGATAGATGTCTTTTATTAGTTTTTCTTTGTTTACTTCTCTATCGTGCTATGTCATCAGTTATCTTCCAGTTTTTATTTCTCATATGCTATTCTCATGTCTTGTTAATTCTATTGTGTTTTGCATTACCGTCGGTTTGTGTACTTGTTCCATTCCTGACTGGAAACGATCATTTTTTAGGTTTAGCCGTGATCATTCTTAGCACTGGGAAGATTTGGGTATGCTGAAGACAACCTAGAAATAGAAATCAATTGTATCAATTTTATTAATTGTAAAATCTTGTATTTTCTTTAATTGTAAATGTGTAATAAATCTAGAAATGTGAATGAGCAATAATGTTTATTTTTGAGCATTTATTTTCTTGCGGGCTTGACAGCGTTCTACCGCCGACTCTGCGGCGTAGGCTGGCTTGGACACGTCTCATATCCGAAAAGCGGATGCGGGTCGTGACAAGTTTTTGTGGTGGCCCATGCAGGTCAGTTTTCGCAAAAGATTGCGAACTCGTGATGGTATGCTAGTCGTACTATTGCAAGCCTGTGCCCAAGAAATGCTCATTCACAACTTGGATTAAAATGGTTTAGGAGAATAACTAGGACTAGGAGTCCCTTGTTCAAATTGACTGTTGGGTAGTTAGGGTTATTAGATAGGCCATGCAATTTAGATAGCTTGCTAGATCCCTATAGGTACACTATACTTTTAATATGACAATGTGATCCAATGTGGATATAATATTCGCTTGGTATGTTAGACTTGCCTAGAATTAAGGCGTTAACTTTGATAAACTGTTTAAATTTCTGTTGCTTTATTAGATATAAATCTTATAGCATAAGTTAGAATTGTCTATTTTAAAATCTTTTTTTTGCTGTAAAGAATTGGTTTGTAATTTTTGATTCTGTTATTTGTGTAAATCTCGAGTTAGATTTTGATTCTCACAAAACACGAACTATTTATTCCTCCTTTCAAAAATCTCGCATATTTATATTTTGACTCTCTTGACCAATGCTGCTATTACAGCTTAGTTTTTGCAAGCTTACTCTTTTATCGAGCTTGATTCAAGACATATGTTTATTTGGGGACGCCCGCTAACATATTGTCTAATCAGAATCATTATATTACGGTCTGATCAACCATGATGCATTTGGTTCGCTCTTCGTTTAATTATACTACGTGGAATGAGATATAGAGGTATCTAGGATCTCATCCGTGACTGCTTTGACAATCTCTCTTGAAATAATACCTTCGTCTTTGAATCACGTAATTGTACTCAGTGACCCCTCTCTTGAACTCCCTATTGATTTCGTCATTCACTGATTTGGAAAGACGAAAGCTCGTAATTGATGGATAGATACAAAGTACTCCCCATGGCTATGATAGTCGTATATGCAAGTGTAGCTACCATCGGCCAGCCCTGTGACAGGAACCTTACAACCATATCCTAGCTTCTAAGGTGGGTAGACTGTAAGCCTTCTAAGAATTTTAGGATATAGGAAGATTACCGATTGATCGGAATAACTTCCATTAGGATGATGATTAGTGCCCTTGAACTCCCACTTTTCATTTAGATCATTTTGTGTCCCCGGCCGTGTCATTAATATTCGGAGCACTAGACCAGCTGTTATCTTCCAACAAATTTCATATACAAGATCTAGACGAGTCCACCTCAATCTAGGTATATCATGTCCCACTCAAACCCGTCCCCTTGTACTCTATTTTTGTGCTACAACTTTCAGATTAAAAGGATTAGCTATAACCCTTATCATAATGCCGGTATATTTTCCAACTTTCATTAGAGCCTCAACCCTAACTCAATTCCTTCAATCCAATATGTGGTTGAAATCAACTCTAAACTGCCCTAATCTAGTAGACATAGTTTTTATCTTGGGATGTTGTTCAGTCAATATAGATTGAAATTCCAGGTTCGTCCAACCAGCGAGTGATGTCCAAAATAGAGAACTCATTAAGATCCAGTAGAACCCATCCAAGCACACCACCAAATTGGATTACAAGACCGAACTAATTGAGATAGGTCCCTATACCTATTATGTAGTCCCCACCTCTTAGACTGTGAAGACATTCGTAACCCTTACTTGGAAGTTACGATACGATCTTGTATTATATTCATATCCTTGCTCGTGTGTTTAGATAACCACAAGAAAGATCAAATCTAGATTTCTCAAACACCATTCTATTTCTAAACCTTGTTTAGAATTCCGAGATTGGAACTTTTGTATTCCAGATTACAAGCTCTCCTAAAGAACGAATGATTTTTAGATTTAGCCAATGACTAGACTAGAGTAGCCCAATCTAACAAGACTATATGTTCAAAAACTTTCTTTCTATCTGCAGCATTGAATACACTCTACCGCCCTTGAAATTTTTATATTTACCCTTGGTTATTCTTCCTTATCTTCTATCCCTTCCTATTGCAGAGAGACGAAGGTCATACTTATTAGCATTCACCAAAATTTCTTAGCTACTTGTGTAAATTGGTTGCTTGTTAAATCTTGAGTTGCTTGATAAATAGGAGATTATTACAGATACCATATGCCTAGAAATTTATTGGTAGGATTGTTAGCAAACAGTTAGAAGAATTTTAAGACTTTAGTTTGAGGAGTAGTGTGACCAAAGGTGGGTAGAAGTCCTAGAGTTTATGTAGTTACAAATAGCTGGGAGGAGGATATAAACTATTTTGAGGAATTAAAATTTAAGGGGATTAAGGTTCATGTAGACCTTCTTTTTGAATTTTAAGAATCGTTACGAATTAGAATTTCGAGGACGAAATTATTTTAAGGTGGGTAGATTTGTAGCTCCCGTTCCCGAAAATTATAAAATATTTTCATTATTAATTCATTTTATTTTAATGATGATTTTTAGACTATACATAAAGGGTATATACACCATTAAAGATCAATTGCATCTTGATTATTATTTTTATTATTAAGTTATCGAGGTTATATAATATTACTATTAGATTGTGGTTATTAAATAAATAAATTATTATTAATAGTTATTATTATTTTATCAGAGATATATATATAATATGTGTGTTTGTGTATATATATATATATACATATATATATATTTTATATATATATATATATATATATATATATATTATATATATATATATATATATATATATATATATATATATATATATATATGTATATAGAAATTAGTTTCTTACATGTGTATAAAATATATAATTATATATATGTGTGTGTATATATAAATAAGTATTAAGTAGGTATAGGTGTATGTATACATATAAATATTATTTTGTGTAAATATATATGTTACGTATATATAAATATGTGTATGTGTATTTATATAAATATATACGGGAGTATATGTGTATGAATATATTAATATACATGAATATATGTATATATATATGAATATATATAAACATATATAGGTTTTAAATGATATTAATAAAGAAAACATGGGAGCCAACCCAACCGGCCAGCCCAGGCCCAAGCCCGGCCAGCCAGGTCTGAGCCTATGCACAGCTCAAATTTTTTCTAAAGCCGATCATAAACCGATCCCAGGTTTTGCGCTGTGTATACATATAGACATCGAGAGCAGTTTCTTTATAAAAACCCTAAAAACCAACCACGCCACCACCACCTTGACTCCCTGGCGACCCCATCCTGGCCCTGTGCGTGGCCGAGGACAGCCGCAGATGGCCGGAGGCCGGCCACGAGGCCGCGCACGCCACGCGCAACGGGAAGAGCGGCAGCAACAGCCGTGCCCGACCCCGACTTCGTGCCCGACTCCTGCGCCGCACGCTCCGCCATTTCGCGTTCCGTCTTCTCAGGTACGAAGACGAACTATATGGCTATAAGTCTCTTCAAACACTTTCATTTTAGATGATTTGTACTGTCCCAGAAATCGAAGCCAAAACTGGCGTTCGATTAGTCGAAAACCGAGCAGGTTCGTACTTGAACACCCCACATTGGAAGACGGTTTTCCGTCGATCCTTTAAAGGTTTTGAGATTGTGTCTGAACAAAGTTATTGACAACATATACGGGATGGAAACCCTATTTATAGATTTATTTTTCATCAATTATATTGCTATTAAATTATCTTCAAAGTTCGGGGAAAACCTGTTTTTGAAATTATGAAATTTCAATAAAACCATCCACACGACGTGCGTTCTGCCATTCCGGGCGACGTGGTCGCACACCGAAAGCATCGAAAGCTGCGTAATGGCTTCGTGGTCGTGTGGGCTTTGACGGAATTCAAATTGGTCGCGTGTGCGCGACGAATTTGATGCGTATCCGTCGAAATTCACCGTATCGTGCACTATGCGAATTTTCCAATTACTTTGTACATGCTCGTCAGATCGAGACAAAACTTGTGCCAACAGGACCGTATCGTTTTTCTGGTCCTGTATGCCAAGTTTGGTCCGATTCTGAGACTGTTGATAAAATCACCGTTTTGCGGGTCCCGCGGTTCCACTCAACGGGCGATTTTGTGCACGGCCTGCCGAAATCCAACTTTGGACATACGGTTGGGTTCGTATCGGAAAACTGGATCCGTAGACATGTAGTTTGACGACTTTAGAGACCATTGACTCTGGTACGCTTTTCGGTGCAAAGCGGGTCCAACGGTGGATACCGTTTTTGCCTGAAATTACCGTTTTGCCCTGTGTCCAGAATTGGACTTAAGGACAAGCAATCCTAGCTAATTTGACTATTCTGAGAACGTTGGTACTATTTATTTCAACATCCGGAGACTTCTACATGTGTTGACTGATTGTGGCTCATTGAGTGGTATGGTATTATTGGTTTCTCCAGCTAAGGACCTCAGGCAAGTGCATTGGGAAGATTTGCATTGCCGTCGGTTTGTGTACTTGTTCCATTCCTGACTGGAAACCATCATTTTTTAGGTTTAGCCGCGATCATTCTTAGCACTGGAAAGATTTGGGTATGCTGAAGACAACCTAGAAATAGAAAGCAATTGCATCAATTTCATTAATTGTAAAATATTGTATTTTTTTTAATTGTAAATGTGTAATAAATCTAGAAATGTGAATGAGCAATAATGTTTATTTTTGAGCATTTATTTTCTTGCAGGCTTGACAGCGTTCTACCGCCGCTTCTGCGGCGTAGGCTGGCTTGGACACGTCTCGTATCCGAAAAGCGGGTGCGGGTCGTGACAACACCGAACATCTATATCTTCGTACTAGTATTATTGCTTTGCTCGAGACAAGTACCCCTACAAGTTTATTTACTGCGTATAACAATAAACTATGATTAAATCATGTTAAAATACTGCTTTCTGGATAACTGCAAGTCATATCTTCACATGCTTCTTACTGGTTCTCAGTTTATGTTTCACCATGCTTTATACTGCTCTGAGTATCCACTATATTTTATACTGCTCTCAGTACCTACTATGCTTATACTGCTCCCAGTATCTTTCACATGTTTTATACTGTTATCGTATCACTCACATGTTAATAAAAATGGGTTAAGGGAAAACTGTTAGTAGAGTACGTGATCATGCCCCCATTCTCCGTATGTATTTACCACGCACGGTAACATTCTATATGTAACTTTGTCGTAGGTTCTGATCCTGCGTTTGTGTATGGATATACATCGATGCCGTTTGTGCACGTATGTGCATGCCAGAAAAAAACTTGATATGTACCACTGTACATCCTATTTACCTATTGACCGATCACGTACATGCTACAGTTTTAAACTTTAAAAAGAATATTTTATTGCCATGATAAGTTGTATCTAAAACTGGATAAATCAAGACATGCCATGATTACGTTATTTTATCTTTTTTCATCACATGATCAGTATGATATATTTGTAGTACAAGTACTTGCTCCCGTCCTGACAGGATAACGTTGTAGGTTCACTTTTCGAGAAGGAAATGCTATGTGATTGATATTATGGTACTGTATTTGAGGACCTGGCCTTAGCTCCAGAAGAGGCCCCAGCGGGGAACCTTGCTTAGATATCTTTCATGTGTTTTGAGATTTAGACTTTGGTTTGAACTTATATTTGGATACTGGACTTTGTCTCCAGTTAGATACTTTGGAAGTGTATTATTAAGTCTGTGCTTATTTTACTTTCGCTTATAGATGCTGTGTTGTGATGAACCTATTAAATGTGATATTAGAACTGTTAGCAGCTTAGATCCTTTATTGTCTGTTCTTAGAACAGCTTACTACGCTTTAACCAAGCGTAGGCTGGATATGGCTCGGCCCGGCCCAACAATTTAGGTAACGGGTCATGACATATTTTTAGTGGTGGCCCATGCAGGTCAAGACTTAAGTTGTTTGGTTATGTTATGGTACCAAGCATACCTGCAATTAGAATCTTAGGACAACTTGTTAACACTAGGGATAAACATTTAGAACACCTAGAGGATATCTAGGATTGCAACATAGGAAAACTCATCACAACATAGGACCGTTAACTATATTTAGTATCTTGCTTGAAATTCAGTGGATTACAATTTTGACCAAGATAGTACCCTTAGGATGACCCCTGAGGATCTCACTCTAATCTTTCCTCGAAATCTGTTTCCGCTTATTTCCATTTGCTTTTCCTTAATTCGTTGTTGAAATTGATTTCTGATTTTCGTTGTTGACTTTGGTCTTGCATCGTGATAAATTTTGTGGATTAAATTGTGATATATGTTGATAAGGTAAATGTCTTCTTTATTTATGGAGTTTAGAATTTATCGCAGCCATATTAGCTGGTATAACAAAAACATAGGGCCTGATTTTGGGTATACTTATCTTAGTTATGGAATTTAGATTTTCTCGCAGCCATACCGGTTGGCATGGTGAGAATTCTAGATGACATGATTATAAGGTGTATATCTTAGTGATGACTCTATCGTTTATTGCATATAAGCTTACTGGTGTGGCAAAAATTCTGGCAACATAATTTCAAGAAGACGTGTATGGTTATCAGATCATATCTCACCTTGGTTCACTTCGTTATGACCGAATGAGCAAGAATAAATTCTTATCATCATTCTTTCCCGTCTTGATTAACTCTGTCCTATCTACATCTACAACTAGGATTACAGGTTCTCTAGGACTCTCCAATTGGATTGCTTTCGCGTTATCTTTTGGACATAATTATTTTTGTGTTCCATCTTTCACATGACTTGACTAAACTCTTCTTCGTTAACCTCTTGGGTAATGCTTCTCGTTATGCATCTCATTGTCTTTTGTATCATTCTTGGAGATATTTTGACCAACTTTCCTGTCTTGCTTGACCCTTTAACTTGTTTGGACACTGTTATGGATTGCTTGACCCAGTCTTAGGCCTTGTTACCTTCTACTTGATAGACGACCGAAATAGCCAAACCTTGTTAACCGATTCTATAGTATAATTATAAATGTATTGTGTGTTTGTGATAAGTACTTTTCCTAGGGATTGCTTAGATTAAGCTTATAGGACAAGTATGGGTGACTGATTGTAGTAGACTTGGAAACCATTAAGAACGATTGTATTGATAGTATAAATTGATGATAGGATATCTAAGATGGAGAAATGAGATATTATATTATTGTGACTATGGATTGAGGATTAGAATCTTGTTCTTAGAATTTAAGGATTGTGTATTCGTAGGACTTTGATGACCAAGTAATTATTGGTTATCTATAAACTAATGACATGTGATTAGATGGTAGATCGATATGTGGAATGATATAGAATAAGTTAGAATGAGATATAATATTGCGTACGAGATCGAAAAGATATCACTTAAAAAGACAAGGAACAAGACAGAGACATGTACATTGGTAATTAATAAATCGGAAGTTTTGAAATCGAGGATTTATATTCGGAGGACTTGTTGAGTAAAAGAAGAAGGCTCTACGCCAAGGATAAGTATTGAACGTACAATTTCAAAGAGAAGTTGTAAAAAAAAAGAGGATTGACGACAAATGATGCTAAGGGCATGTGGATTGATAGAATATGGATACTTAGGATACGATAAGGAAATCCAGAATTTACAATTGAGGTTGAAAATAGGGTTGATGATTAAACATTTTAGGCTTATAAACATACCCAGAGAATGATCTATAGTTTAGGGTATACATAAATGTTCCATGTTAGTATGGAAGATTTTAAAGGATGTATGACGTAGTTTATGATAGAAGGATCTTGTTGAACCTAAACCAAAAAGATTGTAAGGAAAAACAGAAGAGATGATTACCAGGGTAGCAGTTTGAGTATCGTAGCCAGAGCAGCTACATGTTATAGTTTGGCCTATTGGATGACTTTTAATTTCGAGGACGAAATTCTTGTAAGGTGGGTAGGATGTAAGCCCCCTGAATTTCAGGGTTTATTTTAAATTTTCTAAATGAATTATTTTCAATAAATATTTTATTATTTAATTGTTTTGATCATTAAATGTTTCTTTCCATGACTTTGACTTCTGAAGCGTCAGGGATGCCAATCTCTGTAAACTCTCTTAATGGATTTTGAAGTAGACAAGATTATCTTCGTTATGATATATTATGTCCCACCTAAACTCGTTCTCTTGTGCTCTTTTTGTATCGCGGAACTTCGGGTCAACTTAGACTAATTAATCGTTGAATAATTATTCTCACTTTTATCTTTGATCATCGTTTGTACGTTACCGTGACTTTTAATTTAGGAGCACAAGACCAGTCGTTTTCTCAGAAATAACTTCTCATGAATGATCTACTCGAGACGCTCTTCACCCATGACCTTCGTGTCCCACTCAGACGCTCCATTTTGTGCTTCATTTTCTTCGCACAACTTTCGGGTCAATTTATGCCAATTAATTATCTACCGTAAAACTTGATTTAATTTCTAATTAAATTTCGGGACTCGACATCGGTCCAACCTAGTCGACCCAAAGTATGGACATGGCCCACATGAAGCCTACTACCCACAAGATACTTGTGTCCCATTTATTTGAGTCCCCATATGTTACTTATTTACTCATGATTATAAATACTCATAAATTCAATTATTGCACCCTATTCGATTTTGACCCGACTCGGCTCGACCGAACCCGAACCCAAGCTCCATGTTGCCCTTTCATGACTACACAAATACCCCACACAATATTTCTTTTTTTTTCCTATTTAAAAATACCTCTTTCTCTCTCTACTTTACAAATATCATATATATTTTTTTTTTACAAATATCATATATATATATATATTTTTTACAAATATCATATATATATATATATATATATATATATATATATATATATATATATATATATATATATATATATATATATATATATATAACTCTCTCTCTCCTTACAACACTCCCACACCACACCCCCTCACACCCCATCCCCATGCTAGCACAACCCCCCCTCTCTCTAAACCGACCACTCTCTCTCTCTTTTTTCAAATATCTCACTCTCTCTCTCTCTATTCTCACACTCTTTCTATATATATATATTAATATATATACACACACACAAACATAATTAACTCTCTCTCCCTCTCACTACACCAGCTTTCCATCCCCCCCCATGTCGGCCGAGGACCACTGCAGCCACCACCTCCATCTTCTTCTCCTCCTCTTTATCATCTACATCATCATCACCCTTACCACATCTTTACCACCCTCACCAACACCATCTTCACCACCATCACTACAAACCACCACCATTAACCATCTCCACCACCACCGCACAGCCTAGCCACCCCCGTCGTGCCCCTGCCTAGCGTCCCTGTGCCGTACGCGTGCGCTGCACAGCAGCTCAGCAAAGTAGCAACAGCGGCAGCGCAGGGCAGCGACAGCCGCAGCCGCGCCACTACCTCCGCCGTGCGCCACCACGTGGCCGGCTCACCCCCGCGAGCTCTCCACACCTCCGACGAACCTGGGCGACCACCCTGGGAGAGTTTTCGGCCTCCCCGACGTGTGAAACATACGATTCGTGCGTTTGGCACGAGATCCCGTCGGCGCGCGCGAGTTTGGAACTCAAAATTCGTGTCTCATCGCAGCGACTTCGCGCATGTTTTTCGATAGATCTGACCGTTAGATCGACGAACTCTTTGCTCCGTTACAATCTCGGTATATCTATCTTCACTTTTCTCAAGTTTCGTCCGTTAATTACGTCGTTTGATACATCAAAACTGGCCACCAAGTTGACACTTTAAATTTTACTATTTTTGGACAGTTTTGTGGAGCCGACTTTGTCTGCTCGTAACTCCGTCATCGCAGCTCCGGTTGGCGCGCTACCAGTTCTTGTGCGCAGATGGTATAACCCTCTTCCTGTCCCGTAAGTTTTGTTTCATTGTAAGCACGTTTGGTTGGTCGAATTCGGTGCCAAAGTTGGCCGTCCGAAATCTTAATTTTACACTTGTTAAATTCTATTTTTGAACCCGGGACTCCGGATTCAATTTCTGACACCACCAGTAGACTCGTGGCATCGTTCTAGCATGTTTTCATATAAAATTTGCTTGATTTGGAGAACGTGGGCCCTGGCACGCATTTCGATACAAAGCGGGTCCCACATTCCGAGTCAACGGGTCACTTTGAGATCGGCTCATCGGAATCCGGTTCCGGATATACCGTTGAGTTCGTATCATCATTCTGGACTCGTTGACATATAATTTGCTGAGTTTTGAAGACATTTGCTCCGGCACGCATTTTGGTGCAAACTAGATTCTAAATGTCCGGATCAACGTGTTATTTTGAGATCTGCTCATCGAAATCCAGTTCCGGATATACCGTTGAGTTCGTGTTGTCATTCTGAACTCGTTGACATATAGTTTGTTTGATTTTGTGGACTTTGGCTTCGACACGTATTTCCGTGCAAATCGAATACCAATATCCAAGTCAACGGACCATTTTGTGATCGGGTCATCGGAATTCCATTTCGGATATACCGTTGGGTTCGTATCATTATTCTGGATTCCTGGACATATAATTTGCTAGATTTTGTAGACTTCTATTCTGACACATTTTTCGGTGGAAAGTGCGTCCAACGGCGGACATCATTTTAACCCAAAATTATTATTTTGCCCCTGTATCCAAATTGGACTTATGGGTAGGCTATCCTAGCTAATTTGACCATTCTGGACGCGTTGGTGATATTTGTTTTGTCATCCGACAACATCTATAGATTTTGCTTATGTATCATCCTTAATTTGTAATTAACTATTTTTCAGAAATTGTTACTTGTTATTTTTGAATTTTATATATATTTTAATTGCTGTAAAAATCTGGAAAAAAATATATTTAAATACTATATTAATTTAGCTAATTTATTATAATTTTTCTAGTATTTAATAACTAGTTTTGGTATTTTATAAAAATAGGAAAACAGAACTCATTTTCAGGATACATATGTTTGCTGATTTTTAATAAATATCTATGAGGGTTTATAAATTCCAGAAAAATTAGTATAAATTTCTATAATTAATAAGGATCATTTTAGTAATTTATTTTATGTATAATTGAGCTTTTTGTCTATATCAAAAATTGTTGGAACACCGTGTACAGTTTGATTTATTTATCGAATAGTTACGACTTGTAAAGTTTTGTGTTGATTTGAGTTATTGTAGTATTGGACCTCACCCTACACTAGTGTAAAGGCCCTAAAAATTAGTTTGGATATAGTGTCACCCTATATTGGACTTTTATGCTAGGTTCACACTTTGCTAGTGTCCAGTTAGGAGTCGTGTCTCACCACTAGTGTAAAATCTTGAACATAACTTAGAGGCTGAGTTTGTATATCATTTTAACAGGACACCGGACATCTATATCTTCGTACTAGTATTAATGCTTTGCTCGAGGCAAGTACCCCTACAAGCTTATTTACTGCGTATAACAATAAACTGTGATTAAATCATGTTAAAATACTGCTTTCTAGATAACTGCAAGTCATATCTTCACATGCTTCTTACTGGTTCTCAGTACATGTTTTACCATGCTTTGTACTGCTCTGAGTATCCACTATGTTTTATACTGCTCTCAGTACCTACCATGCTTATACTGCTCCCAGTATCTTTCATATATTTTATACTATTCTCGTATCACTCACATGTTAATAAAAATGGGTTAAGGGAAAACTGTTAGTAGAGTATGTGATCATGCCCCCATTCTTCGTATGTATTTACCGCACACTGTAACATTCTATATGTAACTTTGCCGTAGGTTCTGATCCCGCATTTGTGTATGGATATACACCGATGCCGTGCGTGCACGTATGTGCATGCCAGAAAAAATTGATATGTACCACTGTATATCCTACTTACCTATTGACCGATCACGTACATGCTACAGTTTTAAACTTTAAAAGAATATTTTATTGCCATGATAAGTTGTATCTAAAATTGGATAAATTAAGACATGCCATGATTACGTTATTTCATCTTTTTCCATCACATGATCAGTATGATATGTTTGTAGTACAAGTACTTGCTCCCGTCCTGACAGGATAACGTTGTAGGTTCACTTTTCGAGAAGGAAATGCTATGTGATTGATATTATGGTACTGCATTTGAGGACATGGCCTTAGCTCCAGAAGAGGCCCCAGCGGGGAACCTTGTTTAGATACCTTTCATGTGTTTTGAGATTTAGACTTTGTTTTGAACTTATATTTGGATACTGGACTTTGTCTCCAGTTAGATACTTTGGAAGTGTATTATTAAGTCTGTGCTTATTTTACTTTCGCTTATAGATGCTGTGTTGTGATGAACCTATTAAATGTGATATTAGAACTGTTAGCAGCTTAGATCCTTTATTGTCTATTCTTAGAACAGCTTACTAAGCTTTAACCAAGCGTAGGATGGACATGGCTCGGCCCGGCCCAACAATTTGGGTAACGGGTCGTGACACAAACCAAACACCGAGAGACAAACCGGGCTATCTCCCTCTTCAATTGACATTCCACCAGAAGTGCTGACGAATATCACGGTACATCTTCGTGCCACCGGGATGAATGGAATACTGAGAACTGTGAGCCTCTGCCATGATCTTCTGTCTAATATCTCTACTGGGTACACAAAGACGCGTCCCATGTCGAAGTGTACCATCTTCAAGGATATATAACTCCGGTCTCCGTTCTGCCTCATACTCTGCTCTGAGTCATTGAAGCTTGGAATCTGCTGACTGCGCCATCCGAATCCTCTCGATTATAGTGGACTGTACTTGCATACTGGCCATCAATGCCAAACTGGAAGGAAGAACAACTTCTATACCCATCTTCTGAAGATCTGCTAACAGCTCTGGTTGTGCTGTTAGGAAATAAACTCCGGCTCTCCTGCTCAATGCATCTGCAACGACGTTGGCCTTCCCTGGATGATACTGCAGGTTAACATCATAATCCACAAGTAGCTCTAGCCATCTCCTCTGATGCATGTTAAGATCCTTCTGGATGAACATATACTTCAGGCTCTTGTGGTCGGTGAAAATCTCTACCCTATCTCCATACAAGTAGTGTCTCCACAATTTAAGTACAAACACTACTGCTGCCAGCTCCAAGTCATAGGTTAGGTAATTCTTCTCATGATCACGAAGTTGTCATGACGCATAAGCTATTACCTTCCCATGCTGCATCAGAACACACCCTAAGCCTCTGCCTGAAGCATCGCAATACACTGAGAATCCCCCGGTTCCATCTGGAAGCGTGAGAATGGGTGCCATCATCAAGCCTCACTTCAACTTCTCAAAAGAATCCTAGCACTCTGCTGTCTAAGCAAACTGCACATCCTTGCGGGTCAACTGGGTCAATGGCGCTGAAATCTGAGCAAAGTCTGAAACAAATCGCCGGTAGTAACCGGCCAAACCAAAGAAACTACGAACTTCTGCAACTGTGCTGGGTACTGGCCACGACTCAATAGCCACAATCTTCTGGGGATCCACTTCTACTCCTCCTCTGGTGATGATATGACCCAAGTACGAAATACGATCGAGCCAGAACTCGTATTTACCGAACATGGCATACAACTGGTGCTCTCTGAGAATCTGGAGAACAACCCAGAGATGCTGCTCATGCTCTGCCTTACTCTTGCTGTAGACCAAGATGTCGTCTTGGAACACAATCACGAACTGATCCAAGTAAGGCATGAAGATGCGATTCATGAGGTCCATTAATACAGCCGGCGCATTGGTTGCTCCAAATGGCATCACAAGGGACTCCCAATGCCAATATCTAGACCTGAAAGCTGTCTTCGGGATGTCCTGCTCTCTAACTCTGATCTGATGATATCTTGACCGCAAGTTAATCTTCGAGAATACTGCTACCCCCTTGAGTTGATCAAATAAGTCATCTATCCTCGGGAGAGGGTATATGTTCTTGATTGTCACTGAGTTCAAGGTATGATAATCTACACATAACCTGGACGTACCATCCTTCTTTTTCACAAGAAGCATCGGGGCTCCCCAAGGTGATCCACTAGCACGAATAAATCTCTTGGTTCTGAGTTCTTCAATCATCTTGTATAATATCTCTAGCTCTGACGGCGCCATCCTGTAGACTCTCTCGGACACTGGGGCTGTCCCGGGAATCATGTCGATGGTGAACTCGATCTCCCGTTCTGGCGGCATCCCTGGAAGCTCTTCTGGGAAAACATCTGGAAACTCTTCGACTATCCGGGGCAACTGCACTGCTGCTACTGCCATCCGCAACACTGGAGAAATGTGGCAGTCTATTCTAGCATACTGGTCCCTCAACCAATCTACCCTAAGACCACATCATAATTGGACATCGAGAACTCTATCAATCTAGCGGGGAACTCTCTACCGCTAACTACGATCCGATACGAGAAAAATACTCTATCTACTCCCACAAGTCCATTACCAGTAAGTACATTGAGTCTTACTGATAATGACTCGGGCTCCAGTCCTATCAGTGTCGCGAATCGTGCAGACATAAATGAATGCGAGGCACTAGAATCAAATAATACTGAAGCTGGAAAGGTGTTAACGAGAATATTACTTGCCACCACCTTACCTGGTGCTATTCCTTTCTCTCCCATGGTCAAAGCCAGCACTTGACCATGCCCACTGGGTACGGGTCCCCTCTGCTAAAAATTTCTCTGCCTGCTCTGGATCAGGGCTTGGGCCTGGGTATACTGCTACGGTCTCTGCTGCTGGAATGCCTGGGCCTGCGTCGGCAATGGCCTCAGAAACAGGTACTGCAGCTGTTGCTGGAACTGGTGCTGGTCCTCTAACTGAAAGACTAGAGAAGGCCGATGAACTTCTCCTGTTCGGGCAGTTCCCAATCCTGTTTTCTGGGACACCACAAACCAAGCACAAATCCTGTGCTCTGCGACACTCCGATACCACATTCCCTGGCTTCTCGCAGTGTGAACATCCCACTGCGGAAGACTGCTTCTGCTTCTGTTGCTGAGGGTGCGTCGAGGTTGAATGCTGAACTGACGTCACTAAGGCCGCCCGCCTCGGAGCTCCAATGGTCAAAGCCCTGGCTGCCGGGGCTGGTGCTAAAGATTAATTCATCTGGCCATAGGATCGCTTTCGACCCCCGGTCCTATCCACGATCTTCTGGGAGGTATACTCATGCCTCCTCGCTGCTCTCAATATCGCATCAAAAGTCTGATGCTCAAACTGCTCTACTGCCAACAAAATCTCCAGGTGGAGCCCATGCTGGAACCGCTAGGCTCTGTCGAACTCGGTCGCTACCAAGGTAGGAGCAAACCGACTGAGTCTCGAAAACTCGACCGCATATCCGTCGACCGTCCTGCCCATCTGCTTCAGATTGGTGAACCTTGTCTGTAGATCATATCGAGCTACAACATCAAAATACTTGGTCTAGAATCTCTCTCTGAATACTGCCCAAGCAATGGGTGCCATAATCTAACGGCCTGCGCCGTCCACCAGCTGCGGGCAAGATCCAATAACTGCAGGCGTACCACGACCACCTTCTCGTCTTCTGGAGTCCTGACTGCTTCTAGAATCACCTATATATCCTGAAGCCATGCATCAGCAGCGATCGCATCTTCTCTACCATCAAAGAATGGAGGGTTCAGGCGCTTGAAGCTGCTGGCCACGCTGTTACCCTGATGACCTCCTCTGGTCAAAGCATCTGCTACCGCCTGGTGCAAGGCATCTCCGCGATGATCCTAGAAAACTAATAATGGGAAGCTAATAATGACCTGATGAGACCCACCAAAGTGCCATCATCAGGCTCTACAGGCTGGACGGGCTGAACTGGTGGCTCTCCTCCAGTAGGCACAACCCTGGAGACTACTCCTGAATGCTGGGCTTGATCACCGAGTTGCTGCTTGTCCACGGGAGATGCTCTGCCTTGCCGATCGGATGGACCAGGAATAATGTCGCTGAAGAAGACGACATACGGAACAATAAGGAAGGACCAGGACAGATCAACGATACAAGCATGTGATCAGGACAAGAATTTTAGGGATTCAGAGGATACGAGCAGAGATCAAGGGCGAGTACTGATTGAGACATCTATTCGGTAAACCCTCACATATCTTGATTTACAAGACCTGTATGGGCCACCACTTAAACCATGTAACGCTCCAAGAACCAGAATACTGGAGAGCGGGGGCGTACATAGCCAGCTACGTATATTGAAGTGTAACCCACATCGCTAGACGGTCACGGCTGTCTAGATACATGAGGGTTTAACTATAATCCATCAGTCACCTATGGTCATGAACAAGCCTATTATCTCAATCTCAAGCAAGCAATAATAGTCACAAGATGTCAGAGCACCAAATATACAATAGTAAGGCGTCCCATATATTACATATTCGGATGATCATGAAGCTAATCGTACAAAATATCAAGAATAGCAAGAGTTTCAGTCATACATGATCAGCCCTAGGATTTGTCAATCAAGTTACAACCCGTAGGCAGACAGTAAATAAAGGTACAATACGAGCTAACACGTGCTCGCTGGCTAAACGCCTTAAAAGAATAATTTTACAATAAAGTGGGAGGACAAAAAGAAATCCACTCGTTGCCAGTGTTACGCCTGGTGGTCACCATCTGGCTGGAAGGTAGGTAGAACCTCTAGTGCTGCTCCGATATCTGGCCATACAAAACTAGCTGGGTCAGACCCCAGAAAGAGCAAGTGCCACAAAGAAGGCTTCACTTAGGAACTAAAACCAGCATATCATAATAGAATATTAAAGATGATTATAAACGAAACTGATAATAATAAAGATAACAACAGTAATTTGAGTACCAGGAAACCATTCAAGTAGCCAGGTCACAACCCTTAAACCAAACAAGGATCAGGGTTGGAACCCTTCACCTGAATAGAAACCCGTCTCAACTACTTGTTGGTAAAGTAAAACATGATGAGCTTGACATAAGGTGAAATAAGACAATAAACGAAGAGAGGACACAGAACTGCTCCGGGAGCCCGGTTACAACCCTTAAACCAAATAAGGACCGGGGTTGTAACCCTTCGCCTGAACAGAATTAGACCCCTGATCTTTGTTATTAAGGCCAGTATAAATAATCATGCTATTGAAGAAAAATAAAACATGACAAGCATGGCATGGGGAGCAATAAGACAATAAACGAAGAGAGGACACATAACTGCTCCGGGAGCCAGGTTACAACCCTTAAACCAAACAAGGACCGGGGTTGTAACCCTTCGCCTGAACAGGACTGGACCCCTGATCGTTATTGTTGAGGCAAGCATAAGTAATCGTGTCATGTCACAATCTTGTACAGGATCAGGACAGGACTAAGCTGGGTTAGACCCCATCCAATCAATCACGGCCAAGCAAAGAGTATGGCTTGATACTTTAACTAACTAGGGTTATCACAGGCCTAGTTACTAGCAAGATACAATGAGATTATCCCAACAGCCACAAGTCTGCAGACCATCCAGGTTATCCAGGTCGAATGTCCGTTTATGAAAGATGCAACACGTGACAGTATGCTGAAAATGTGCCCTACTCGTCGGTAGGCTACAAGTCCACTTGGTGTACCCAGATAACGGGATTGCCTGTAGCTGGGAACTCTCTCCATGACTACTGGATTATTCTAGTTTATTAGCCTTAGTCAATTTTAGTAGGTATCTCTGACGTGGTACTCAGGGATCCCTATCCTAGACATGATGCAAGACAGTACTGGTTTATTTATACAAACACAATCGTCCACGGTGTCCAGGTCATTCATACTTGTCATGTCAGGCTAGCTGTCGTAACAGCATGTCTTGATATATCATGTCAGTTTACTTGTTAAGAGTGCGCCACGGCGGGCCACTATCGTGTCCCTGGAACATATCAGAACTTATATGACATAAGCATAAATGCAACATTCTATATAATATTAATAATAATATAATAATAAAAGGGACGACTATTAAAGGAGCCATGCGGCAGCGGGATGGCAACAATTGGATTCATGCGGCAGGAAGGAATGCGCGCTCATGCGGCTGGAAGTGGGCGGGCACATGCAGCTCAGGAAGGATGGACTTATGCAGCTGTGGGGGAGCAGCGCCATGCGGCTGAAAAGAAATGGGGGCCTATGCGGCTGGGGATCAAGGGCAGCTCATGCGGCTAAGGATCAAGGCCTTATGCGGCTGCGGGGGAAACGGGTCATATGCGGCTGCGGATGATCGGGTTCATGCGGCTGGAAGTTGCCACGGCTTTATGCGGCTAAGGAGGCTGGTGTTCATGCGGCTAGATTGTCATGCGGCCATCATTGCCCTGCGGCTGAGATGAATAATTTATGCGGCTGACAAGAACGAAAGTTCATGCGGCTATGGAAATGGAGTCTTATGCGACAGTGGCAAGGAGCCCATGGCCTATGCGGCTGGGAAAGCTTGTCGCATGGAAGTGCATGCGGTCAAGTACTGCCATGCAGCCAGGAAGGCTATGCGGCCATGAACTCCAATGCAGCTGCACTGTTCTTCTTCTCCACTGATCCGAGAAGAAGAGTCATGGACTCCATTCTTTAAAGCTTCATAAATCCTTCGTTCCAAGTCTAAATCCAGACTTCCATAGGTTAAAATGGGGCAGAACGAGGTTCTCTACAATATGGAACCATCTAAACTTGGAAATAACAATGTTAAGTAGTTCAAAACCTAAGAAATCCGAAAATATTATAAACTTAAATCTACAACAAATGAGCCATGGAAATTAAAAATGCTAAGTATTAAAGTGTGATAGAATCTCGTGAGGAAGAGAATGGAACAATAAAATGGAGTTCCTCCATGAAGCAAGCTGCACTTGCCTAAGCTCTCTCCTCTTCCTGGTAGGTGAAGAAGTAATAGTGAAGAAAAAGAAGAGTGAATGAAGAGAATTAACGAAGAGAGAGAGTTGGGCGGCTATAAATGGAAAGGAGTGGGGGTAGGTGGGGATTGGTTCATATAAAACCAATCCAAACCGAACCAGCAAGTTGAACCGAACCAAGCAATCATGCAATAAGATATGCAATATACGTACATGTATACCAAAAATACATAATACGAACCATGGTCATTATACTAGTGGCAGTAGTAGCTTACATCAAGCTCCCGATGACGCTAGCATACTCCAATTGCCTGACACTTTTCTTCGAGTTTGGCTCCAGCTTCTGGTCATCTCGGTACGGCGTATCAATTATAGGAAGATCATGATATCCGTAGCGAGTTAGAATTTTCTCAACGTAATGAGACTGTGATAGTGCCAATCCAGTGTCTGTCCGGATGATCTTGAGTCCATGATAACATCAGTATCCCCCAAGTCCTTCATACTGAAATTTGTCGAGAGGAACTTCTTTGTCTTAGTGACATAGTTTATATCCGTGCCTAGGATTAGCATGTCGTCCACGTATAGATAAACGATGACTCCTCTTTCACCAGCAAATTTAGTATAGACACACTTGTCTGTTTCGCTGACCCTGTAGTCGTTTGACCTTAAAACTTTGTCAAACTTCTCATGCCATATTTTGGGAGCTTGTTTTAAGCCGTACAGAGATTTCACCAACTTGTAGACTTTGTCTTCTAAGCCTCCGACGACAAATCCTTCAGGCTGTTGTATATAAATCTTCTCGATCAGCTCGCCATTCAGGAATGCTGTTTTCACATCCATATGATGTATCACCAGCTTGTGTATTACCGTAAAAGCAATCAACAATCTGATGGTTGTCATCCGTGCTACTGGAGCATATGTGTCAAATTAGTCGATCTCCTGCTTTTGAGAAAACCCCTTTGCCACTAGCCTGGCTTTGAACTTGTCAATGGTTCCATCAACTTTCATCTTTTTCTAGAAGATCCACTTGCATCCGATGGATTTTGCTCCTTCGGGTAAATCAACTAACACCCATGTGTTATTGGAGGTAATTGTATCAATTTTGTTGTCTATTGCCTCCTTCCAGAAGATAGCATCTCTGGTCTTCATCGCCTCATCATAGGTAAGCGGATCTGCTTCCATATGATAGGTGACGAAGTCATATCCGAAGCTCTTCGGCCTCCTTGCTCCCTTCGTTGATGGCTCAACGAGTACTGGTTCAATTGTTGTTTCTCCACCAACAACTTTATCTTGGACTACTGGCTCATATGAGATCTCAGTCTCATTTGCATCTTCATCATTCTCCAGAATGTCAGGAAGAATAATGTTTTTGTGTCTTACAAACTTGTCCTCAAAGTATTCAATATCGCGAAATTCGATGATATGATTTGACTCAATGTCAAGAAATCTCTGGGCATCACTTTTTTCGCCATACCCCAAGAAGATCGCCTTCGTAGTCCTTGTCCCCAGCTTCTGAATCTTTAGATATGTGAGCTTCATATAAGCCAGACACCCCCACACTCGAATGATATTCAAGTTTGGTCTGATTTTGAACCAGAGTTCATGAGGAGTTATGTCAGAAGTTGCATATGGCACTCTATTCAGAATAAAAGTGGCCGTTAATTCAGCTTCTCTCCAGTAGCATTTTGGAAGACCTGCAGTTAGCAGCATTGAGTTCATCATTTCTGTCAATGTTCGGTTCTTCCTCTCTGCTACTCCGTTAGATTGAGGAGAATACAGAGCAGTAGTCTCGCAGATGATTCCATGTTCTTTGCAAAACGATACGAATTCATGAGACCGATATTCTCTGCCTCGATCACTTCTCAACCTCTTGAGTTGTTGTCCAGTTTGTCGTTCAGCTTCGGCCCTGAACTCTTTGAACTTCTTGAAAGCTTCGTCTTTAGACTTCAGTAAGTAAACGAACGCGTACTTCGAGAAATCATCGATGAAGGTTATGAAATACTTCATCTCGACTTTTGTAGAGAATTATTTGAAGTTACAGATATTGGAGTGCACCAACTCCAGAAGATCTATGCTTCGATTGATCCAATGAAAGGGTTTTCTTGTGATCTTCGTCTGAGCACATACTTCACACTTCTCTACCTTACCCCCATATTTGGAGATAAGTTCTAGACTAGACATTTTGTTTATTCTTTTACAATGAACATGTCCTAGCCTATTATGCCACAACTCAAGAGAATAATCAGAAAGAGTGACTGCATTAATTTTATTAGACTGGTTTATAAGTCGAATTTTAAACATCCTTTCGATTTGATAAGCCTTTCCGAAGTATGTTCCCTTCTTGGACATCACCATCTGACCAGTATTAATGTACATTCTCAAGCCTGCGTTGCTAAGCAGGCTCCCAGAGATCAGGTTCTTGGCAATCATCGAAACATGCTTCACTCCTTGGAGCGTCAGAGTGTTCCCGGAAGTGAGTTTCAGCTCCACAGTCCCGATCCCCAGAACTTTAGCTTGGGCATGGTTCGCCATGACAACTTTTTCAGACATTGGCTGGTATGTGACAAACCATTCCTTATCAGAACAGATATGGTACGTCGCACCGGTGTCTATCCACCAGTCAGAGTCAGCCCCCACAGTTGTGACCTGAGCGATCATAGCAACAATGTTAGAAACCAAAGAAACCTTACTAGGCTCACATTTTTTTGATTGTTTAGGCTTGGATCTGCATTCACTTTTGTAGTGGCCTTTCTTGCCATAATTAAAACAAGTCACGTGGGACTTGGACTTCTGATGCTTGAACGAAGTACCCTTCACTTTCAGATTAGTGGAGTCCTTTCTGTGATGAGAAGCCTCCTGCATCCCATTAGACTCTCTTGTCTGCACCAGATTGGCCTTAGCTAATTGTTTGGACAGAGTATCCATCTTCTGTTGAGAATGCATCTCGTCCTCAACATGGATCTCTTGTAGGAGATCTTCTGAGCTAATGTCCAGCTTCTTCCGATGCATTCTTGCATAGAAAATACTCCATCCAGCAGGAAGTTTCGATACGATCCCTCCAACGACAAACTTGTCGACGATGGATATTTTCTTGTCTTCTAGCTTCTGGTGCAACTTCAAGAACTCTTTCACCTGAGGCAGCATCGCCTTCTCGTCTTCGAAGAGCCACTTGTGGTACTTCTCGACGATGAAGATTTTCGACCTATTATCGTCGTCTTCACACAACTTTCCCAAGGACTCCCAGATGTCCCTGGCAGAAGTTTGCTTGGAGTATGACTCTGCCAGGGAGTCCTCCATTGCATTCAGAATTAATAGCCTACAAAGACTATTTTTTCTTTTGGTTTAGCCTCAATCAACACATGATCGACGTCCACTAGTTGAAGATTGACGGTGATTTTCCTCTTCCAGATTTGAAAGTGTTCTCCATCAAACTTCTCCAGTTTGTTAAACCTAGTATCGAGGAGAGAGACACGAGAGTTTTCCATCTTCTGATCTAGCTTTGAGATTGTTATTCCTTGGGCGTAAAGTCAGAAGTAAACTCTTGTGACACGATTGCAACACTTCAAAGGAAGGTACAAGGCAGAAATCCTGGAAGGACTCTGTAAATAAAAAATATAAAAAGATTTTTCGTTAAAGGCAGTGTACGAATAGTCTAAAAAGACTTTCAAAAATTTAACAATAGTGGAAAAGCCTGCTGGGGTGTCAAGAACACCAGTGCTCAAAGCTAGATCCACCCTCTCGGTCAGCTTCCAAGAACCAGCAAGTTCAAAAGAACTCTGGAATGCTCTGTTGATCAGCTCAAGGATGGACTGTTCGAAAAAACAAAGAAGAAAAATTGGTGGCACGAGGAGCAACAGGGGGCGCTGGAACACGAATGGGTCGAGGAACTCCCTCTGCTCTCGTATAGAATTTTTCGTCTAAAAAGAATCAAGTTGTATTATATTTTTTCTGGAAGAAGAGAGGCCCTATATATAGTGTCCTGCTGTAACCGCTCAGATCCGTAACGTGCACGACGATATGATGTCAGATCCGAAATCCCCGGATCAGTTATCATACGTTACGAAACGGTTAGAACGTCGACAGCCACGATCTGTGCAAAACAGCCCCACTGAACAAGTTGTGCATGCCCAACGTAACCAGTGCGCCCCACGCTCCCTGCGCGCCCTGTGCAACCAGCGCGTCCTACGTACCTAGCACAACCTGCACACCCCGTGCAGCCTGCGCAACCTGCGCACCCAGCGCAACCTGGGCATGCACCAGGGTTGCGCACCTAGGCGCGTAACAGGGCAGCGCAACTTGGCAGCGCACGTGGGTCACACATCTTGGCCATGCAGTCGGCTGCGTAAGAGACTCGCGCAACTTAAGCACACTATGCGTCTAGCGACAATGCTGACGTGCTAAGTGTAAAGTGTGCCAATAAAACGCAACATTATACCTCATAAGCCCATGAGCCCGAATTCGAGTCCAAGTCGCTAAGCCCCTACGGGGCTTCGCTCCAATGAAAATTAATTTCCCAAGAGCAAAAAGCATGAATGCTTAACTTGGAGCCTTATCCTTACCTTCTAGTAAAATCACCCACATGGTTTCTTCCTTAGGGTCACCATCCCATGTGTATATCCCAACAACACATACAAGTATATATGTTGAGATAACATATGGTGCACTTTCCGTTTAGAACTAAACTTTACTAGGCATGTTGAGAGCAAGCTCTCTTCATGTCAAGGAGCAAGAGCACCAACAAAAATAAGGTGTAATTAGGGTCTCTTTGGGTGGATACAAGTGTAGTGGAAGTGCCACTTGCACAACATATACAGGCAACATGTGTGGCTTTGAGCGTTTGGGTAGAGTTTGAAAGTGGGTGGAAATTTGTAACTACTGATAGAAAATAAGTTCATGTCCCCTGCATTTTTTTTAATATCTTCTGCAACAAAAAGGAGGAAGTGGAATGAAAGTGGTAGATCTTCTGCTCCTTTCATATTCTTTGCAAGTGTGGTTCTTCTCTGGAACTCCTCTCATCTTGTCATCGTCTTCTCCTGCCATTTACATTCGTTGTAAGATTTTTTCTTATTTTTACTATTTCTCGTACGAATTTGTGAAGAAGCTACAAGTTTCTGTTATTTTCGAAACATATCTAAGATGGAAGAACGTGAGTGGACAAAGTAATTCTCAGGAACGAATTTCGGTCACACAATCTGTATATGAGGAATTTCGAGAATTACTTTTCAAGAAGATCCTGAAGTCTCTGTCTCGAAGATGGAGGAAGAAGAAGATCCAACTCTGCTGGGGTGATGAAGATCATCGTTGTTCAAAGCAAGATTCGCCCTACTACGATCTACTTCCAGGAACTAACAAGTCCGAAGAACTTTTGGAACGCTCGCTGTCACCACCTGACTGAACTTGCAGAACTCCTTGGACTCTAATGGCAGCATCCCCTCTACTCTTTTCCTCTCTTTTGTTCTGAGTATGTCATCAAAGAAGGCATGAAGATAGTATTTATAGAGTTGGACTGAAACCATAATTCTGGCCGTACACTGATTGCAAAAAGATAGGAACGAATCATGGAAATATTTAACTGAATCAAATTTAAATCCCACAAATCGGATCTGTAATCGGACTCAATCTTCTAATAATCGTCCGAACCTTCCAACCAGTACCTAACAGTATCACAGATGCGTGTAAGCCCAGCAGTACGTGCAACTGAGCAGAAGCCCGTGCAAGCGCTCCGTAGCACAGCAGCGCGTGCGGACGCATAGCAGCACGCGCAACAGTGTACCACACACCAGCGAAAGCGCACGCGGCCACACCTAGCTCTCGCCAACGCCCGTGCCTATGCCCGCTCCTGTACATATGCATGCACCCACACCTAGCATCCATGCCTGCTTCCGTTCATGCGTCAAGCCCATGCGCCTAGCGCATGCGACTCACGCATAAGACGAGCGCACGAGCGCAATAACAGCGCACAAAGTGCCATACATCAATGCCGACGTGCTAAGTGCAAAGTACCCCAACAAAGTGCCACTTTGTGCTCTTTAGCCTGAGTCTGAGTCCCAGTCTGAGTCGCTAAACCCCTTTGGGGCAAGCTCCAATGGGAATAATCTCATGAGCATGACAAAAGCATAAATGCTTCTTTGTGGAGTTAGCCTTCTTTCCACTAGAAAAATACTCCCACATGGCACCTATGTAACTCTTTATACCTCATGTGCATCTTTCAACACAAGCAAAGCTTTATATAGAGATACAATCCATTTGGTGTAGGTAATGTGGGACTATCTTTCTAGTCACTAAAGCAAAATACCAACAATCTCCCACATATCTCTATATATGTGTTGAGCGTTCCCAACAGTGAGTGTCTATCTTGCATTATGATAGATGTCGCTACGACTTGAATCTTTTCGCATGGGTTAAATAACAACATGATACAATAACGGACTAGGTCTTGAATTCTGTACCATAACTATAATTTTTTTCCTCAAAAGACGACCTACATCTCTATCCATACACTCTAGGTGAGTTCTTTTAAAGAGTCTTGGCATGAAGCCTTTCGCTTTATTGTGGTGCTACGTCGCTATGACATAGTCCAAAGTCGAGACAGTGCCTGATATGGTGTCATACCACTATAGAATGTGCCTCAGCCTCTTTGTAGTGCCAAACTACCCAGCAAGAAGTCTTTCGCTTCCTTGTGGTGTTACACCGCCGTGACATGGCTCGCAAAGTCGATATTTTACCCTTTCTAAGTACCTCGTGTAGTGTCACCCACTGTAACATGAGGCCCAGCCTCTTTGTAGTGCTGCCTACCACTCTTCATTATACAGCATTAGGCCCACTTGCCTATGTGCGGTGCTACGCCACTGTGACTTGCTCCGAAGTCGAAGCTTTACCCTCTCTAGGTACCTCATGTGGTGTCACCCTACTGTAACATAGAGTACTATGCTCCTTTGTAGTGTTGTGCTACCCGTGCTTCCTATAAAGCACGTCAGACATTCTAAATGTCCGAGAACTCATTAAAGCTTCTAAGCCATCATTTCACAGGACTTTGTTCTATTCAAAAAACAAATAGTAGACGAAGTGGTTCTGGGTTCATAATCCCGTAGTATTCCAAAGGATTGCCCACTAACAGTGGTTTGGGGTCCGTGACCCAAGATCAGCATGTCGTTCACGTACAGACAAACGATAATTCCTCTTCCGTCAACGAACTTTGTCTACACACACTTGTCCGTCTCGCTGACGTTGTAGCTATTTGATCTTATAACTTTATCAAAGTTCTCATGCCACATCTTAGGAGCTTGCTTCAGACCATACAGAAATTTCACCAACTTGTATACTTTGCCTTCGAGATCCTTGACGACGAATCCTTCTGGTTGTTGCATGTAAATCTCTTTAGTTAACTCACCATTCAGGAAAGCAGTTTTGATATCCATCTGATGAATAACTAGCTTATAAATTGTACTCAGAGCAATCAACATCCTGATGGTCGTCATCCACGCTATTGGAGCATATGTATCAAAATAATCGATTCCCTGCTTCTAAGAAAATCCCTTGACTACCAACCTAGCCATGAACTTGTCAACAGTTCCATCGGCCTTCATCTTATTCTTGAAGATTTATTTACATCCGCTTGGTTTTTCTCTTTCAGGCGGATCGACCAACACCCATATGTTGTTGGAGGTTATAGAGTCATACTCATCATTAATAGCCTCATTCCAGAATATAGCGTCTCTGGTCTTCACCGTCTTATCATAGGTAAGCGGATCTGCTTCCACATGATAGGTGGCAAAATCATCTCCGAAGTTCTTTGTCTCCTCGCTCGCTTAGATGCTGGTTCTGCAAGATCTGGTTCAATCGTTGTTTCTGCAACATCTTCTTGGACTACATCTTTATTAGGAACTTGAGCCTCCTGTGCACCCACACTATTATCCGGAATGTTCGCGAGAACAATGTTCTTGTGCCCTACAAATTTTTCTTTAAAGAATTCTGCATTACGAGATTTAATGATAACATTTGATTCAATATCAAGAAACCTTCGAGCATCACTCTTATCAGCATAATCCAGGAATATAGTCTTCGTAGTCCTTGTAAACAGCTTCTCAATCTTCAAATCCGGAAGCTTCACATACGCCAGACACCCCACACTCGAAGGACATTCAAGTTTGGTCTGATCTAGAACCATAGTTCATGAGGAGTGACTTCCGAAGTAGCATACGGCACTCTATTCAGAATGAATGTAGCCGTAAGCGCCGCTTCACCCCAGAAGCAATTTGGAAGACCCGTAGTCAACAACATCGAGTTCATTATCTTTGCTAACATTCTATTCTTTCTTTCTGCAACACCATTTGATTGAGGTGAGTATGGAGCAGTCGTCTCGTTAATAATTTCATGTTCTCTGCAGAACGATGCAAATTTATGAGACCTATACTCTCCACCTCGATCACTTCTGAGTCTCTTGAGTTGTCCGGTTTGACGTTCAATTTCAGCCATAAAGTCCTTAAATTTCTCAAACGCTTCATCTTTAGACTTAAGCAGATAAACGAACGCATCCTTTGAGAAATCGTCAATGAAAGTAATGAAATACTTTATCTCGGCCTTTGTGGAGAACTGTTTGAAGTCACAGATATCTGAGTAAACCAGCTCCAGAAGATTTGTACTTCGATTTACCCGTTTGAACGATTTTCAAGTAATCTTCGTCTATGCACAGACCTCACATTTCTCTAACACTTTACTCCCACACTTGGAGATAAGCCATAGACTAGACATCTTATTTATTCTTTTACAATGAACATGTCCTAATCTATTATGCCACAACTCAAGAGAATAACCAGAAGAAGAGACTACATTTATAATCTCCATTGGAGTTACAAATTAAAGTTTGAACATCTCTTCGATACAAAAGGCCTTTCCAAAGTATGTTCTTTTATAAGACATAATGACCTGACCAGCGTTGATGTCCATCCTTAAGCCTGCATTGCAGAGCAGACTTCCTGAGACCAGGTTCTTGGCTATAGCAGGTACATGCTTTATACTCGGAAGCGTCAGTGACTTCCCCGAAGTCAGTTGTAGTACCACCGTCCCGATCCCAAGTACATTAGCTTGTGTCTGATTCGCCACCATAACCTTCTCAGAAACAACATTTGTACATGGTAAACCAGTCCTTCTTTGAGCAAACATGGCACGATACTCCAGTGTCTATCGACCAGTCCGTTTCAACACCAGCTGAGTCAACCTGCACAATCATAGCAACAAAGTTAGCCTCATCTTGCACTTTTTGTTTAGGTTTTTCCTTGCAGTCCCTCCTCTAGTGGCTTTTCCTGCTACAGTTGAAACATGTCCCAGGTTCTTTGGACTTGGGCTTGAACTGAGCCGACTTCACCTTCGAATAGTGAACATCTTTCTTCTTATGGTAGGGAGCCTTCTGCTTCCCTTTAGAGTTTTTTCCTTGCACTATGTTAACATTGGCCATGCTTGGACAAGGTGTCCACTTTGAGTTGAGCCCTCAGCTCATTTTCAATATGTATCCAGTACAAGAGGCGTTCTAGATCCACTTCCATCTTCTTGCGGTGCATGTCCGCGATAAAATTGCTCCAACTAGGTAGAAGCTTGGTAAAAATACCCCTGACGATAAAGGCATCGACTAAGGGCATGCCATTGTCTGCCAGCTTTTGACGTAGCTTTAGGAACTCCTTGACTTGAGGCAACATGGTTTTGTCGTCCTCAAATCGTATTCTCCAGACCTTTTTGGTCGTATGGATCTTGTTTCTGTTTTCATCTGCCTTCTAGGGATTCTGTACAGACTCCCAGACGTCCTTTGTACTGACCATCTTGCTGTAAGACTCCGCCAGAGAGTCCTCCATAGAGTTCAAGATAAGCAACTTGCAGAGGTTGTTCTCTCTCCTCCACCTCGACTGCAAGCAGTGGCTTCAGCAACCTTCGAGCATTTTTATCTTCTGAGGCTCAGGATCTGTCAACACGTAGTCGATTAATGAGTTGAAGATTAAGGCTGACTTTTCTCTTCCAAACATTGTAATGCTCCCCATCAAACTTCTCAAGTTTGTTAAAACTTGTGTCGAGAAGGTCTGCACGATTGTTTTCCATCAGATCTGAATCTTACTTTGAGATTGTTATTTCCGAAACAGTTATTAGATGAAAGAACGTGAGTGGACAGAGTGATTCTCGGGAAAGAATTCCGGTCACACACTCTGTATATGAGGAACGTCAAGAATTGTTTCTCAAGAAGATCCTGAAGTCTCTGTCTCGAAGATGGAGGAAAAATAAGATCCAACTCTGCTGGAGTGATAAAGGTCACCGTTGCTCAAAGCAAAATTCTTCTTACTGCAATATGCTCCCAGAAACTAGCAAGTTCAAATAACTTCTGGAATGCTCGATGTCACCTCCTGACTGAACTCGCAGAACTCCTTGGACTCCAATGGCAGCGGCCTCTCTACTCTTTTCATCTTTTTTTTTTGAGTAAGTCGTCAAAGAAGACACGAAGAGAGTATTTATAGAGTTGGTCTGAAACCCTAACTCTAATCCTGGCCGTACAATGATTGCTAAAAGATAGGAAAGATTCATGAAAAGATTTAACTGAATCAAATTCAAATCCCACAAAAATTAGATCAGTAATTTGACTCAATCTTTCTATAACCGCCCGAACCTTCCAACCAGTGCCTAACAGCATCACATGCGCACGTAAGCCTAGGAGCGCGTGCAGCTGAGCAAAAGCCGTGCACGCACTCAGTAGCACAGGCGCGCGCATACAACAAAGCAACACAGGCGAGCGCATGCACAGCAGCGCGCACAGCAGCGTACCACACGCCCAGTACGAGCGTACGCAGCCACGTCTAGCCCGCACCCGCACCTAGCACCCACGCTGCTTCCGCCCATACGACTCATGCATAAGACGAGCACACGATGCCGATGCCGACTTGCTAAGTGCAAAGTGCGCCAACAGAGCGCCACTTTGCGTCCTTGAGCACAAGTTCGAGCCCGAGTTCAATGGGAATAATCCCATAAGCATGACAAAAAGCATAAATACTTCTTTGTGGAGTTAGCCTTCTTCCCACTAGAAAAATACCCCCACATGGCACCCATGTGCCTTTCCAAATTCTATGTGCATCTCTCGACACAAGCAAAGCTTTATATAGATATACAATCCATTTGGTATAGGTAATGTGGGACTATCTTTCTAGTCACCAAGGTAAAACACTAACAGTTTCTTCACGTTCTCTCTCAATTTTTGGGATTTGATGATGCAAGTTTCGATAGTAGGTCTCCCATGCTCTTGCATATATAGCTATGGTAATATTCCTCCTTACATGGTCTTGCATGTATAGATTTGTCGAAAATGTTATTTTGAAAGAAAAAAAAGGCTACGGGTGTACACACGTTTGCTAGAATGCTTCATGCAATCAAATGGGTTTAAAGGCATTTGCTACTTCAGGTACCAAGATTATCAGGAAGCCATAGGTTACTTCTAGGATAAGGATGTGCTTGAACAAAGTAAAGTTATAGAGAAAGATATTGTTAATGGGCACCCAAATAACAATATTATTTTCACCGCTTTACGTAGGCCATGTCGGGAAACAAATGCGTGAACCGACGCCATGTGTCAGTTTTTCATTAGTCGAGTTTTTTTACCACGTTAACAAGGGGGATTTTGTTTTTTCCAGACAATCATGTTCTGACACGTGGTTGCGAATTTTTTGGGGCTGTCATGTCTTTTTCTTATTATTTTTTCTTGGTTGTCTTACATTACTTGCTTCTATCATTAATAGTCGTGTTAAGCATCGATTTTAAGGTACTCATTTCCACTCACCACATCTTATACTGTTTGGACGCTAAAGGCATATCGGTCGAGTTTGGCGTAGTGGTATTTGGTTAACCAGCAGTTAGATATCAATGGTAAACCACAACTCACGGACTGTGTGGTTATATCAGACTGACCACTGCCCATATGGACCCAGCAATAGCTTTAATTATGGTAGAGCTTCCCGACTAGGGATTTACTCGGTCATGAAGTATTGCTAGTTCAGTGAGTCATTCTATGAGTTTTCTCAGTTTGATGTGAGGCTTCGCTAAGTGAGAAATCAGATAGCGACTTTCGTGATATAAATATCCCTCTCGGTCCAGTACAGCGAGCTCCGAGCGAGCATATAAATAAACTCAAACATATAATTGAAGTGAAACTTCATGTATAGAGTCTAGTTAAGCATCCTATCTTATGTAATTTTTGTCTCGAGTGCACTTGATTATGAGGAAGTGGACAACTTTAATTTGTTAGAAGCATGAAGTTTTGTAATTAAGTATGGGCACAACTTTGTGGCACACAGACCTAGTATAAAGATGATGCATACTCCTAATAATTTTTTGAACTTCATAATTCCAGACCTTTTCTTGCTAGAATAGATTTGGTTTTGCTTGTTCTGCTTATCAATAATATCAACATGTAATAATGATGCATATTCTTTGCAGATGAGTATCAGTCCCTTGGTTCCCTCCCTACTAATTTGGTGATGGATGGATGTAGCCAACTATTAGCTAAAATTTAGACTATGATGAGTTTGAGTCTAAGATAAGAATTTGGCAATAATGAGTAGAATGGTGATTCCTTTGAGCAAGATAGTTTCAAATACTTAGAGACACATGTATCTGTTCCATCATCACAGATGAGTATCCATCCCTTGGTCATGTCCCTCGATTAGAAGTTAAAGTTGATGGCCTCCAGCCCCTACCAATTTAGGTATTGTTGGAGGTTGCCAATTCTTAGCTAAATTTTTGACTAAGATGAGTAAGGTAATTCCTTTGTGTCTAAAACGAAGAATTTTTTGGTGGATTATGTTTTTACATCTACTACTGTTGCAGAAAACTATGATGTTAAATTTTGTGTTTCTACTGTTGGGAAGGTTGTATTTCTGTTTTGTCTGCTATTGGATACTGCTATGATACTACTGGGTTTTGATACTGCTCTGATATTGCTGGGTTCTGATAGATATGCTCTGCATATGAACTATACTACTGTTTTGATACTGCTCTGATATTGCTTGCCTCTTCCTGCCTCATGGCTTCTTTATTGCTTCCTCTACCTGAAGGGCTCATTCTTTGTTGGAGATTGTCAAAGAGGTGCTACCCTCACCTGCTTTTGCTTATTTAACTCTAATATAAGTCTGACTGTCTGCTAATTGTCTGTATATGTTGTTGAACAGGTTGTTGCTGCACTACTTCCTCTGTTACTTGGCTCTGCAGTATAGTTTGATGGGAAAGTGGCATCCTTGTGGAAGCATCCCATGCTAAGCAAAACACTTTTCCTGGGCCATCATGGATCCTATTGTTGAAACAATTGATCCTGAATTGGAGCCTCAGGGGGACCAATCTCACATTCGGCACAAGTAATTAATGTTATTGCCGGGGCACAATTTTTCGATGGAAAACTGAGAAGATGAAACAATTGTAAAAACAATGTTCCAACGTAACACTTCTTGGATGGTTGCGCGAGTATAACGAAGATCTAAAAAGATCTTGTTATAATTATTACGAGAATCTAAAAAGATTTCGTAATCTACAGCAGCGTATGATATACGAGAATCTAAAAAGATTTCGTAATCTACAGCAACGTATGATATACGAGAATCTAAAAAGATTTCGTAATCACAGAAGCGAAGAAGATGACAGACGAAAGGTGGAAGATGGCCTGCTGGGATGAATGATCACCGTTGCTCAAAGCTTTATTCGCCCTACACGAACAGCTTCCAGGAACCAGCAAGTTCGTCGGAGAACTTGGAACACTCCTTCTCTTCTGACTCCTCGGATGGACACGAACTCCCGTGTAAGAGCAACGCTGGTACGGTGCCTTTTCTCTCTCTCGAAGGCTACTGGACAAACAGAACTGTGTTAAAAAACACGTCTGAATTCTCTGTTTACTTGTGCTAAAAAACACTTCGTAAACCTTTTGTGGTGGCCTCTCTTTTTCTTCTGTCATCAGTCTTGAGAGAGAGGATGCCTTATATAGGCCCTGCAGCAACTGGTCGGTTGCCACAAACTTAGGGACGTGGTAATAACTACCCCGAACATGTAGCAACCGCCCAGAACATGCAAACGCATGTTCTGCTGCCAACTGCGCACATCCAGCGCTCCTTACACTCTGCGCGATAGAGCGCGCACTGAACTGCGCACATTGTGTGCACTGCACGCACTGCACGCACTGCACGCACTGCACGTACTGTGCACACTGCACACACTGCACACGCAGCGCAACCAGCGCAACCAGCGCAACTCGAGCAACCCGCGCAACCCTGCGTAACCCAGCGCACCCAAGCGCAACCTGAGCGCAACCTGGGTACGCAGCTGGGCAGCGCAACTGGGCTTGCGCAACGTGGCAGCGCAAGTGGCTCGCACAACGAGCGCAACTAAAGCGCACTATGCGCCTAGTGACGATGCTGACGTGCTAAGTACAAAGTGTGCCAACAAAACGCCACATTACGCCTCATGAGCCCATGAGCCCGAGTCCGAGTCCGAGTCGCTAAGCCCCTACGGGGCTTAGCTCCCATGGAAATGAATTTTCCAAGAGCAAAAAGCATGAATGCTTTTATTGTTGATTTAGCCTTTTTTCCATTAGAAAAATAACCCCACATGGCACACCCATGTGCACCTCCACACCACATGTGCATCTCTAAAATTGGAAAGCTATTATATAGAGATACAACTCCTTTGGTCTAGCCGATGTGGGACTAAAATTCATTTAGAAAAAGACCAAACTCCAACAATCCCCCACATATCTCTATATATGGGTATAAGTGTTCCCCACAGTAACTGTCCATCATGTATTAGGAGAGATGTCGCTTACGACTTGAATCTTCCCGTGTGGATCAAACAACAGACTATAATACAAGAATGGACTAAGCCTTGAATTCTGCATCATAGCTGAAATTATTTCCACTCGCATAATGTAGTTACGTGTGCTTCTGGCTACACATTAAAGGCCCTGTGCCAGCCTGGTTTCAGTGTATACTTTTGGGCGTCTACAAGTTTACCCTCAAGAGACGGCCTGATATCTCTTTGTCCATACACTATAGGTGAGTTCATTATAAAGAGACATGGCATGAAGCGCTTTGCGCTTCCCTTGCGGTGCTACGTCGCTATGACATGGCTTAAAGCCAAGGCATTACCCCTCTCTGGGAATCATCCCATATCTGGGAACCTTTGTAGTGTCATGCTACTGTAGCATGAGGCAACTGCCTCTTTGTAGTGCCAAACTATCCAGCATGAAACCTTAAGCTCCCTTGCGGTGTTATGCCACAATGACATGGCTTGCAAGGCCGAGGCTTTATCCCTAACCGGGTACCTCATCGTGGTGTCGTGCTACTGTAACATGAGGAACTCCTCCTCTTTGTAGTGCTGACTACATCCCTCTTTATTTTAATATACAGCATTAGGCTAACTGCCTATTTGCGGTGCTACGCCGCTATGACTTGGCCTGCAAAGCCGAGGCTTTATCCTATTCCTGGGCAGCACCCCACATATAGGAACCTCATTGTGGAGTCACCCCACTGTAGCATGGAGTTTCACTCCTTGTAGTGCTGCTCTACCGTGCTTCCTATAAAGCACACCAGACATTCACTATGCCTGAGAACTCATTAAGGCAATTAAGCCAACCTTCCCACAGGAACCGTTTTTCACAGAAAACAACAGTAGACAATAGTAATTTTAGGTCCGTAACCTCTCCATGCCCAACAGAACATGTACCCACCGTTCCTGATATTCTTTCGATTAGTGGTCCTCCCTTGAACCAAAAGCTAGATGCCTAGTAGATAAATCTTTGAACTATTAGCATAAAACTTTATGGTAGGAATACAATAATACAATATCAGAATGCCTTCAAGCCCATTTTACAAGCTGTGTCGTCGACCAGCTGGCGCTTGAGGCCCTTGGTAAACGGATCCGCCAGGTTCTCCTGACTCCGAACATCAATCACTGCAATAACACCTCTCTTGATAAGATCGTATACTGTCCTGTGCTTCAACCGTACAGTCCTCTTCTTCCCATTAAAGAGGTCATTTGATGCCACCGCCGCAGTCGCCTGGTTGTCGCAATATATCGGTATCGTCGGTATTTGCGCCCCAACCACTGGAAGATCATACATGAGCTCCCGAAGCCATTCTGCTTCCTCGGCTGAGGTATCAAGTACAAAGAACTCAGATTCCATGGATGACCGCGAGAGCATAGTCTGCTTATTCGACTTCCACGATATAGCATCTCCACCCATTATGAAAATGAATCCACCTGTGGACCTCTCGCTCTCCACCTCTGAGCACCAGCTGGCATCACTAAAGCCTTCCACTACCGGCGGATCTCCGCTGTAGTACAGGGCATATGTCTGAGTCTTCTTGAGATATCTCATCACCCGTTTCACAGCTTTCCAGTGTTCAGCACCTGGGTTGCTCGTGAAACGACTCAGCATTTCCACGACGAAAGCTATGTCAGGCCTTGTGGCAGTAGTAGCATACAACAAACTTTCCATTACGCTTGCATACTCCAGCTGCCTGACGCTTTCTCCTGAATTAGGCTTCAGCTTCAGATCACACCTGTACGGCGTATCGATCCCTGGAAGATCCCGATACCCATAACGAGTGATCATTTTCTCAATATAATGAGACTGTGACAGCGCTAGTCCAGTGTCTGTCCGGATGATCTTGATCCCTAAGTTCACATCAGTTTCCCCAAGTCCTTCATACTGAACTTGCTTGAGATGAATTTCTTTGTCTCCGTGATACAGCTGATATCCGTACCTAGGATAAGCATGTCGTCCACGTACAGACAAACGATCACACCTCTTCCATCAGCGAACTTTGTGTAAACACACTTGTCCGTATCGCTGACCATGTAGCCATTTGACCTTATAACTTTGTCAAATTTCTCATGCCACATCTTGGGAGCCTGTTTAAGACTGTACAAAGATTTCACCAACTTGCAGACTTTGTCTTCAAGACCCCTGATGACAAATCCCTCTGGCTGTTGCATGTAAATCTCTTCGGTCAGCTCGCCATTTAGGAAAGCCGTATTTACATCCATCTGATGTATCACCATCTTATGTATTATTGCAAAAGCAATCAACATTCTGATGGTGGTCATCCAGGCTACTGGAGCATATGTGTCAAAATAGTCAATCCTCTGCTTCTGAGAAAACCCCTTGGCTACCAACCTAGCCTTGAACTTGTCAATAGTTCCATCTGCTTTCATCTTCTTCTTGAAGATCCATTTGCATCCGATGGGTTTCGCTCCTTCAGGAAGATCAACCAACACCAAGTGTTATTTGAGGTGATAGAATCAAACTCATTGTCAATCGCCTCCTTCCAGAAAACCGTGTCTCTGGTCTTCATCGCCTCATCATAGGTAAGCGGATCTGCTTCTACATGATAGGTGACAAAGTCACTTCCGAAGTCCTTCGGCCTCCTCACACGCTTAGCTGACGGCTCAGCTTGTTCTGGTTCAACCGTTGTTTCAACAACAACATCTTCTTGGACCACATCTTCATTGAAGACTTCAGTTTCTTGTGCACCCTCATTATTCTCCAGAACATCCGGAAGAACAATATTCTTATGTCTTGCAAATTTGTCTTCAAAATATTCTGTGTTGCGAGATTCAATGATATGATTTGACTCAATATCAAAAAATCTCCGAGCATCACTCTTCTCGGCATACCCCAAGAAGATCGTCTTAGTAGTCCTTGTCCCAAGCTTCAGAATCTTCAGATCTGGAAGCTTGACATATGCCAGATACCCCCACACTCGAATGCCATTCAAGTTCGGTCTGACTTTGAACCAGAGTTCATGAGGAGTAATGTCTGAAGTTGCATGAGGCACTCTATTTAGAATAAAAGTGGCCATCAATGCAGCTTCTCCCCAGTAGCACTTAGAAAGGCCAGCAGTCAACAACATTGAGTTAATCATTTCTGTTAACGTTCTGTTCTTCCTCTCTGCTACTCCATTTGATTGAGGAGAGTACGGAGCCGTAGTCTCGTTGACAATTCCATGTTCTTTGCAGAACGATACGAATTCATGAGACCTGTACTCCCCACCTCGATCACTTCTTATCCTTTTGAGTTGTTGTCCAGTCTGCCGTTCAGCTTCGGCTCTGAACTCCTTGAACTTCTCGAATGCTTCGTCTTTAGCCTTCAGCAAGTAGACGAACGCATACTTTGAGAAGTCATCAATGAAGGTTACGAAATTCTTCATCCTGGCCTTTGTAGAGAACTGTTTGAAGTCACAGATATCAGAGTGTACTAACTCCAAAAGATCTGTACTTCGATTAACCCGAGAAAAGGGTTTCCTTGTGATCTTTGTTTGAGCACAAACTTCACATTTCTCTACCTTATCCCTACACTTGGAGATAAGTCCTAGACTAGACATTCTGTTTATTCGTTTACAATGAACATGTCCTAGCCTATTATGCCACAACTCAAGAGTATAAGCAAAATGAGTGATTTCATTAATCATATTAATTATATTGGACTGATATACAAACTGAATTTTGAATATTCCTTCGGTATAAAAAGCTTTCCCGAAATATGTTCCCTTGATAGACATCACCATCTGGCCAGCATTGATGTCCATCCTGAGGCTTGCCTTGCAGAGTAGGCCTCCCGAGATCAGGTTCTTGGCGATAGCAGGTACGTGCTTCACGCCTTGAAGCGTCAAAGACTTCCCTGAAGTCAGCTTCAACACCACCGTCCCGATCCCGAGCACTTCAGCTTGTGCCTGGTTCGCCATCATAACCACTTCAGAAGTAGGGGTGTAGGTGGTGAACCACTTCTTACTGGAGCAGATATGGCAGGATGCTCCAGTGTCTACCCACCAGTTAGAGTCAGTCCTTACCGCATCAACCTGTGCAATCATAGCAACAATGTCAGTGATCATAGATACCTTATTAGGCTCTCCTTGCTCTGATTGCTTGGTCTTTGCTTTGCATTCATTCTTGAAGTGGCCCTTCTTGCCACACTTGAAACAAGGCATCTGAGACTTTGCCTTCTTTCGCTTGAAGGAAGACCCCTTCACGTTCAGATTGTTAGGATCCTTCTTCTTGCTGTGGGAAGTCGCCTGCTTTTCCCTTGGTTCCTTGGTATAAACCAAATTAGCGTTAGCCAATTGCTTGGACAGTGTGTCCACCTTCAGTTGAGTCCGCATCTGATCCTCAACATAGATTTCTTCTAAGAGATCTTCAAGGCTGATCTCTAACTTCTTCCTATGCATGTTTGCATAGAACTTACTCTACCCAGCGGGAAGCTTTGAAATAATCCCTCCAACAACAAACTTGTCAGGGAGGGGCATCGCCTCGTCTTCCAACTTCTGTCGCAGCTTCAAAAATTCTTTTACCTGCGGCAACATGGACTTCTCGTCCTCAAAGAGCCATTTGTGATATTTTTCAACCACAAATATCTTGCTCTTGTTCTTGTCTTCTTCGTACAGTTTCTCCAGAGATTCCCATATGTCTCTGGCAATTGGTCTCTTACTGTAGGATTCTGCTAGGGAATCCTCTATAGCATTCAGGATTAGCAACCTGCAAATGCTATTCTCCCTTCTCCACTTGGCCTGAAGTTTAGTAGCCGCAGTGTTCGCGACAGCAGACCCAGTATCTGGAACAGTAGGTTCCTCTTCAAGAAGCACGTGATCTACGTCTCTGAGTTGAAGAGTGAGATAAACCTTCCTCTTCCAGACTTGATAATGCTCTTCATCAAACTTTTCTAACTTACAAAAGTTAGTATTGAGGAGTGAAGCATTAATGTTTTCTATCGTAGCAATAAAGCTTTGAGATTATTATTGCCGGGGCACAATTTTTCGATGGAAAACTGAGAAGATGAAACAATTGTAAAAACAATGTTCCAACGCAACACTTCTTGGAAGGTTGCGCGAGTATAACGAAGATCTAAAAAGATCTTGTTATAATTATTACGAGAATCTAAAAAGATTTCGTAATCTACAGCAACGTATGCTATACGAGAATCTAAAAAAATTTCGTAATCACAGAAGCGAAGATGACAGGCGAAAGATGGAAGATGGCCTGCTGGGGTGAATGATCACCGTTGCTCAAAGCTTTATTCGCCCTACACGAACAGCTTCCAGGAACCAGCAAGTTCGTCGGAGAACTTGGAACACTCCTGCTCTTCTGACTCCTCGGATGGATACGAACTCCCGTACAAGAGCAACGCTGGTGCGGCGCCTTTCCTCTCTCTCTCTCTCGAAGGCTACTGGACGAACAGAACTGTGTTAAAAAACACGTCTAAATTCTCTGTTTACTTGTGCTAAAAAACACTTCATAAACCTTCTGTGGTGGCCTCTCTTTTTCTTCTGTCATCAGCCTTGAGAGAGAGGATGCCTTATATAGGCCCTGCAGCAACTGGTCGGTTGCCACAAAGTTAGGGATGTGGTAATAACCACCCCGAACATGCAAACGCACGCACGTTCTGCTGCCAACTAAGCACATCCAGCGCTCCTTGCACTCTGCGCGATAGAGCGCGCACTGAACTGCGCACATTGCGCGCACTGCACGTACTGCGCACACGCGCAACTAAAGCGCAAAATGCTATATTACGCCTCATGAGCCCATGAGCCCGAGTCCGAGTCGTTAAGCCCCTACGGGGCTTAGCTCCCATGGAAATGAATTTCCCAAGAGCAAAAAGCATGAATGCTTTTATTGTTGATTTAGGCTTTTTTCCGTTAGAAAAATAACCCCACATGGCACACCCATGTGCACCTCCACACCACATGTGCATCTCTAAAATAGGAAAGCTATTATATAGAGATACAACTCCTTTGGTCTAGCCGATGTGGGACTAAAATTCACTTAGAAAAAGACCAAACTCCAACAATTAATTCATCTACCATCCATATATTTATCTTTAAACATATTTAAGTTATCATCTTGTGGCACTTTTGTGGTGCTTATTGTCTTCTATTTTTAAGATAATAATGTATACATTTCTTCTTCTTCTTCTTCGTCTTCTTCTAGATTATGCTGTCTTCTATTTTCAGTGATGGCATTAAGTTTTCTTTTTTTGCATCGTAATGTGAAGTTGTGTAGAACTTTCATTTTCTGATGAGTATCAGTAATTCACTTAATTCTTACTTCCATCATTAATGAATGGTCCCGATTATTCATTGCTTTGGGACATAAAGTTAATATTGGTTTCAATTATCAAGATCTAAGTCAGTTCAAATATATCATTTGATTTATTCTTATTTTATTCGTCTAGTGATAAAGTTGTACAAAACCTGACACCTGAAAAATGTAAAGAAGGTAAATAAACAGTCTACCGTCTCTGGTAGGTGGTTGCTGATACTAATAATATATGCCAAATCTATATTTTTAGTATTAAGTACAAACCAGGGTTGTTTAATATAATAATTTTATTTAAAAATATTTTGTAAAATCATACTTCTAATTAAACTTGCTACAGTTCATTTTAAAATTGTGTTTTATGAACATTTTTTCCATTGTGTATTTTCCAAATTTGAAATCACATATTGAAAATACGGGTTTACAACAAGAACAATAGTTTGGTAATAAGTTTCCAGAATTACCATTTCTTTGGAATATTAAAAAGGCAGTATTTTAATAAAATCCTTGAAAGCACAATTGAGAGAGGGGTGTGTGTGAATAGGTTTTAGCGATTAACCAAGCACAATTAATAATGCTAATATACAATTTAAAATATGTGCCAGTAATAAGATAAGAATACCGACATTGACGTATCCTAGTATCCTCCGTGAGAGACTCCAGTTCTGAAACACTCTCCGTCTTTAATTCACTGTTATAAAAAATAGTTATACTTTCGATCTTTGATCCGAAGCCTCGCCGACTTCTTAAACACTAGCTTTGATTCGAAGGTTTCGCCGGCTTCTATACAAGCTTTGATAATAAGGCTTGTGGACTTCAACCTCTTACAATAAATGATTTTTATCTTCTAAAAAAAAATGAAGATCTCACTTTAAAACTTGATTCATTTTTTCTCAAATAAATATGATAAATGAAAGCTCTTGTATACGTGCGAGGTTTGTATGTGGTAGAAAATTTTAGGTTCCAAAAAGTAAGAACAAATGAGGGCAGATTGGTTCTTATATAATACATAAAACAACCTCAAATAATAGTTTCAATACTGTGCAGGCAGTATACTACTCTGCATAGTAATGGCTATAAAACAACTATAATATTGATTGTTGAACAACAGGCACCGAAACGATATACCGCAAGTATACTGTTGATCCAATATATGTCCAGTTTTGAAGGTTCATGAATGAAATACCACTTTACCAGTCTGTCGTCAGTATATCGTGGGTGGTATACCGGTGTACCGGTCTAATACTATTGTTCGGGATTTGGATATTGGGTGGGTTTAGGTTCAGCTTTCATTTTCCCTTTTTCGATTGATTTACAAATAATGTAGAGATGCAGAAATAAAGAAAGATTACATAGAGACTAATAGCTTGACTTCTTTCTTCGCTTGAATGATAACTTTTTCTCCTAATGGCAGTTGCTCGAATCTAAACAAGTCAAATATATATGATTAGCAGTTGTCCCCCTTGATCTCGTTCGCTGACCAGGTAGCGGAACCCTGAGTACGTAGCCCCAGAGATATCGTAGACGGTTCAAAGAATTCTTTGGGCTAGCAATGTCTTTTTCTAACCTGATTTCTTCATTTCCATAAGTCCATATTTACTTTTTTATTGCTTTTATAAAATACATGTTAGGTGAACAAATCAATATCATAGTTGCAAGGATGATAAAATTAATGTACATTAGGATCATGACAAGTTTAAGTATAAATAATATAGTGATGACATGGTTATTAGTGATATCATAATGTTAAAGATTAATACATTTACCATAATTAATCAAATTATTGGGCTAACAATCTCCTAATTTTTTGATTATTGCAAATTGGTTAAGTTTAAGTTGGATAATTATAATAAAATGAGCACATACTAAACTTAACGATTACGTAATTAAAAATTTAATTAAATCATTGGACTAACAATCTCCCTTTTTTATTATGGAAAATCGGTTAAGTTTAAGGTAGGTACAATTGTCACGACACAGTCCCAAAATACGTAGGACCAGAGTACGTGGCAATGGCCAGCGACATATCAAGTGGACTCCAGCCCAACTCGAATACGTATACGCTGCCTAGAATAGGGTATCATGTCTAATATAGCAAGTAAAACTATATCTCAATCCATATAAAGAATAAATATATTAACGATGAAGAAAGTGCATTAGAGTCGGTCGTTTAATAATACACGTGTTCAAACAAGCTTGAGAAAAGAATAAGCTTGCAAATACTATGCTGTAACAGCAGTAAAGTCATGATGATGAATAAATACACGAAAGAACAATAATGGAATACTACTAACGATACCTAAATCCTGCAACACGTTCCTTAACTATTTTTCTGTTCTATGTAACAGCTCAGCAATAACCTTGAGAGATCACAAGGTCCCCAAAAGGGACGTTGCAAGATACATAAAATACATGCCTAATGTACATTAAATAAACATACAAGATAGACACGAAGATAAACCCAAAGAATAAACACAACTAAGATGATGGCATGACATAGATAAGCATGGTACTAGAGGTGGCTACAAGTAAATCGTATGACCGCGAGCCTGAGTGGTGCTAACGGTCCTAGAGAAAGCAGTCATGTGTGGCGCTCCTAAACTATAGTAAGCCTTTATCGTAGCCATGTGTGGGACTCTGGAGTCGAGAGTGGTCAAAGTAGCCAATCCTAGTATCAATCCTAAGGAATAGGAGACTCAAGTCAAATCAATCTCATGTCAGGTCAAGTCCAAGTAACTAGATCAAGTCAAGTCGAGCGTACAACATCAACTACGATAATATGAACAAGCATGGTATAACAATAATAAAATATGTGGCAAGAAAAAGAGACAAGTAGTATATATGGAAACAAGTAGAGAAGTAACATAGAACAGGCAGTGGCATAGCCAGGATTTGGATACAGCGGGGTCAAAATCAACTTAGTAAATTTTTTAATCCAAAAAAAATGCAAAAGAAAATAGTAGCAAATATTAGTCACAAAATATTTTGATCATAAAAACATATTAAAATAGTTATATTACATTGTAGCCGATAATAATGGTTTAAAATAGTCTCCTACGAGGCTTTATATTTTAAGAATGTTGCGAGATATTCTCATTTTCAACTTTTGCGAAAATGTCTTGCATGAATTATAAATTTTAACAATAGTGCAAAATTTTAAAAATAAGGTTAATGTTGCGGGATTTAGGAAGCTTCTTGAGCTTTCGATATTTTTTTAGAAAATACTTTTCCAATTTGTTTCAAAATAGAGTGAAATAGATTCAACAAATTTTAACAATAGGACAAAATCAATTAGACATAAATGATGAATCAATTTTATTCCATCCAAGATCAAATTAAGTCTTGTCATCTAAGAACAAATAAGGACAAAACAATTAGGATATGAATCAATCATGGACCATCTAATTTAGGAACCATCTAATTTATGGCATGAATCAACTAGACACAGAAATCAATTATGGACCATCTAATTTAGAACATGCATCAATTATAAATCATTTAAAAGAAATTAGCACAGAAATCAATTAGGTGTTGTATATGAGATTGAGGAGGAGAGAGCCACAGGAGAGAAAGGAAGAGGCGCGCAAGAGAGAGAGGAGGAGACATTGTTGCAGCTGCTGCTTGTTTTGGCCGCATACGAGAGAGAAGTCTAGGAGAGAACTGTTGCTCGTGCTAGTGCTAATGCTGCTTGTTTTTCATTGGCCGGTGGCCAAAAAATTAGTACCGCACAAGTTAGTTTAGTATTTTTTTTTGCTGATGTGTTGTTGTATTTGTGTGTATATATATAAATATGTTATGAAAATAGAAAAGAAAAAGAAGAAATTGGTAGCCAGAAAGAATGTGTGTGTAGCATTTTCTCATTGATAACATATATAGAGGAAATATGATAGAGGTTGTTGTGGGTATGGATAAGAGCATCCATATTTGGGTCTATCCAAATCACAACACTCCCCCTGGATACCCACTTTAATTATTGTCTCAATAAAAACTTTTCTAAGGAAAAAACCTGTTGGGAAAAATCCATAGAAAAGAAAAGAGTACAATAATATTCTTCAGGAATATGGTTCTTCAGGAATTCAAGTGGGTGCGACTTACACTGCCTCGTTAAAAACCTTTCGAAGGGAACACCCAGTAGGAAAAAACCATAACGAAGAAAAAGAGTACAATACGCAAAAACATACTTCAAGATGTCCCATTAGCATCTTCGGGATGCGTGCATCTTCAGGATGCGTCCACTCAAATTATAAAAATTACATGTAGTTCTTACATCAATAAAGAAAGAAAAACAACACCCCAGTACATTTGAATACTACATCTCATCCCAATCTTTGTTTGTACATTTTTATACAGTATCCTCATATCCTAAGGAATACTTGTAAACTTATTGGTTATTAACCTGGAAACTGTCAACTCCCTCTGATTGTTGAACTGTTGAAATCATAGCCATGCACATTCTTCGTTTGCTTTGATGAATTTGCTGCTCTAAAATACCTGTAATATTATTTATAAAACATACCTTGCTTTTAGTAACCCTTACACGAGTATCAAATAAATATCATTCATTTGCATCTTATTAGATCAAAACATCCATCAAGAAAAATGCCTTATGTCATTATAATATATGTGTGTAGATGCATATTAGCAGATTCACATAAAATATTGTGCTGAGTGAATGACAATAAAGAATTTGTGTTTACATATGGTACTTACCTAGAACATGTTCTTTTGGTCGTCATGCATCCTATTGACCTGACCATTATAGGTATATTATTTATATTAAATCTCTACAGGAGATCAATATTATCTTATCTCTTCAGGAGATTTATATTAATGTTATCTCTTCAGGAGATTAATATTATCTCTTCAAGAAATTATAGTAGATCTCTTCTAGAGATTCATCTTTTCATGAGATTATATGAGATCTCTTTAATAGATTTACCTTTATCTCTTATGAAGTTCCAATCTCTTCGGGAGATTCCTATCTCTTCGGGAGATTCATATCTCTTCGGGAGATGTTGTCATATTTTATATCTCTTCATGGGAGATTATCTCTTCAAGAGATCTTCTCTTCGGGAGGTACTTTCATGTAAACAAACGACCACTTTGTCTAATCCGTCCAAAGATTTCGTCATAAATATGACTAGACATTTATTATACCTATCCTAAACATACTCAATGAACCTATCACATTCTTCTGGATGATTTTTGTTCATATATGGTTCATTTGCAAATCCTTCGTGGATAACATGTTAATTTCAAATCCTTCAAGGATACACATGAAAATTTAAATCCTTCAGGAATTTTATGTAAATCTTATCGTCTAGGTTATATATCATGACCGAAAAATATATTTCTTTATATTCTATTCATGATCATTTCAAGATTCATTGATCTAAAATTGCTCAATACATTTGGATCTCTTATTTGTTACAAACACCCATTCAAAGCCTACTAGTTTATTCTTTTTGGGTTTTGTACTATAATATTGAATACTCTATGATTTGCGAGAAATATTGCATCTTTTTCTACATTCAAGGATTATTCGTGGTTTGGTGTTTATCATTCATTTTCTCACCCTTTTATTCTTAATTGATAATGTCATATATGACAATGAGAAACTTTTTGATTCCAAATTTCTCTTGACAATATAAGATATAGGTTTCTTGGGTACCGGTACCTCTTTTTCTGTCTCTTCTGGAATCTGAGGTATATCGTCGACAAGAGCGATATACTTTAAGAAATTGGATCTTTGGTTTATGACATCTTCCGGATCGTCATGAACTCTCTCTCTATATATAAGAGATGCTTCTTCAGGAGCTGCTTCTTCAAGAGCATTAGGGTGGTTATATTATTCGTCCTCTTTTTCTGGAGAGCTGAATCTTTATGTATTATACGTTCTTAATATAGAACATATTCATTTGTTTCCTTTATTTGGTTTTTTTTGGTACTTCTATTAGAATATATTATATATATATATATATATATATATATATATATATATATATATATATATTAACTGACCATTTTATTCAAGAAGGCCGAAAAGGCCGAACCTTTACAAGTATACCATAAGGCGCAAAATGTCGATGCCTGTACACGTATACTGACAAAAGAAAGGTAAACTAAAAACAAAATGGCTAAGCCGAGAATAGGAGGGAGTTCCAGAGAGCCGCCTGGCCATGCCTACAGAGGGGTCTTCGTTTGTGGCATTGGCGAATGGTCTCCCGAATCAGTTGGTCGGCGCTATACTGGTGGCCTTCGTATCTCGCCTTATACCAATTTTTCCAGATAACCCACGTGGCGGCCGCTGCGATGATCTGGTGGCCGTTGGACGCTGAAGCCTAGGTGGTCATGAGGAGGTTAAAGTTGTCGCCTCCATAAGGCAATCTGCAATACTGGAAAAGAGCTCTCCAGACCTTGACCGGAAGATCCCCCTGACTGAGGATGTGGTTGGCTATTTTCGATTGACGATCGGAGCAGCAGGTGCTTGCGGATGCAAGACTGAACCCGATAGTGTTGAGAATGTCGTCAGTGGGGAGGATATTGCGTAGGGCTCTCAAGATGAGGAAAGACCACTTCTTGGGGATGCACGTCTGCCAGAATGAGGCAATGGTAGGGGACGGGGCTGCGTTACCCTGGAGAACGCATTTGGAAGACTTAACCGAGAATGCACCTTCACTATCGGGCGACCACACTAGTTTATCTGCGTCCGGTCCGATCTTCAAACCGCTACGACGAATGTGATCGGCCGCTTCAGGCCCAGCCCAATACCTAATTTTGGTCCAATTCCAGGTGTTATTAAAAGGATCCCATAGATCTTTGATGGTGCTGTTCCTCGGAGCCGCTGAAGTGTTGGGAATCAAGAAATCGCCTACCCAGTGCTATTTGAATAGCGACGCTTCCCCTATGCCCACCTTAAGGCGAATTGCTGGTTCGGTGAGGGACCGCCCGAGAAGGATGCGGTGCCAGGCCGCGGATGATCTGCTGTTAGCGATGGCCGTGGACGGGTGGGTATGCTTAAAGTATCTAGCCTTCATAAACCTAGACCATAAGTTCTTACTAATGCAAAGCGTCCACCACAACTTCATCGAGAAAGCGTTAACGATGTGAGAAAGTTTGGTGAAACCCATACCCCCCCACCCCGGTAGGACGAGCCATGGTATCCCAGCTGGCCCAATGGTGCTTTTCGTGCCCGTCGCTGTGACCCCAGAGAAAATTTCAAAAGATGCTTTCGATGTAGGATAGTACTTTCTTGTGGGGGAGTACGCTGTCAGTGTGTAGATGGGGATGGAGGTGAGGACGTGATTGATAAGGATAATTTTGCCTCCTGGGGATAGAGTGGCGTTGTGCCAGCCCTCGAGCTTCTTCCTGATGCGATTGGTCAGGTTCTCGAAGATCCCGGCGTTGGATTTTCCGTACACGAGGGGACACCCGAGGTATAAGAATGGAGGGTGCTTGATGGGGAACGATGTGGTGGTTGATATGCTAGTTGCTTGCTCTCTCTTGATATTGTGGTGGGTGTAGATGACACTTTTATCCCGGTTGATCTTCTGCCCTAAGCACCTTTTATATATCTGGAGCGTGTTGTGGACGACTTCCACCGATCATGCGTCTCTAGATGAGAATATAAGGATATAATCAGCGAAGGCCAGGTGGGTGATGATCGGACAGCCGCTAGCCGTATGGTAGTACTGGAAATTGGGTGTGCTCGCCATTTTATTAAGGTTTCTGCTCAGCACATCCACCGTAATGATGAAGATGGTGGATGATAATGGGTCCCCTTGCCTGACCTCGCAAGTGGATTTAAAGAATCCGTCCGCTTGGCCGTTGATGACCATGGAGAGCCACGAGTTGCTGATCGATCTCCACACTATGTTGGTCCAGGTTTCGGAGAATCCGAAGGCCCTGAAGACCCAAATCATAAATTGCCAATCTAGTCTGTCGTAGGCTTTCTTTATATCCAATTTGATAGCAATGTTGCCCCCTCTGGCTGGGAACTTTATACAGGTGACTAACTCTTGGGCCAGTATGATGTTATCTTGGATATTTCTCCCCCGAACAAAGCTGCTCTGCTCTTCCGAGATGATCTTGGGGAGAAGGCCTGCCATACGGGAGGCGACGATCTTGGATATGATCTTGTTGGTGAAAGTACAGAGACTAATTAGGCAGAAGTCACAGAATGTCTCTGGGTTGTATTTTTTTGGAATGAGGATTAGGTTGGTGCTCGAGATGGCTCTAGGATAGGTAGCTCCCTGGAGGAAGGCGGAGGCTGCTTTGTGGATGTATACCTTGATGATATCCCAGCAAGTACGGAAAAAAACCCCGAAAATCCATTTGGCCCTGGGGCACTATGCTCGTCGAGGGCCCAGACTGCTTCTTTCAGTTCTTCCTCCGAGGGGGGCTGTTTAAGCCGTACATTGTCTGTGTCGCTGATAAGGTGGGCAACCATGTCCAGGAAGGTGTTGTCTTTGTGGACCGTTTTCATGGAAAAAAGTCTGGAGTAGAACTTCGCGGCCTTCTCTTGAATACCCTTTTGGTCGGTGATGATGGTGTCGTTGTCTGCGACAATCTGATGGAGAGTGAGTTTTTGTCTACGTCCGTTGACGCAGGCGTGGAAGAAGCTCGAGTTGTTGTCCCCCTCGCTGTCCCATTTGATCCTCGCTTTCTGCTTCCAAAAATCGGTTTCAATCTTCAGCATGAATTTGAGGATAGCTTTGGTGAGATTCAGTACCTTCCTGGTTTCTGGCGAACAGTCGACCATGTGTCTCGCTTCAGCATGAGTCACATCGTCCTCCGCCTCGCGAGTGGCTTGGAAGATATCGCCATAAGCTTGCTTGCTCCAAGCTGTCAGAGCTTTCCTCGTTGCCTGGAGCTTGATGGCCATGCGATTAAAGGTGTCGATCGAGTCTGCGTTGTTCCATGCTTTCGTGACGACTCCTAAGAATTGGGGGTGCTCACTCCAGAAGTCCAGGAAGCAGAAGCTTTATTTGCAATGGTTGGAAGTTCTAGTGATTCCGACCAGCAAGGGGGCGTGGTCGGATTCGGTGGCGTTAAGGTGAGAAAGCTTGGAGGTAATCCTCGTATCTAGCCAGTGGGCGTTCGTTAACGCCCTATCAAAACAGGAGAATTGCCGACGGTCGCCTTCCTGCATGTTGCACCAGGTGAATACGTTGCCGGTGAAAGGGAGGGAGGTGAGGTGGGAGTTAGAGATGAAGTTGTTGAAGTCTTGCATGGCGGAGATGGGGGGAGGGCGCCATCCAATCTTTTCATCTCTGCAAATGATGGCATTAAAGTCCCCGATGCAAAGCCATGGGAGGTTACGATTGTGGTGGTTGATATCCAGAAGATCGTTCCATAGTTATCTGCGTTCCACAATGTCACAACTGCCGTGAACCGCGAAAAGGATGGCACATTTGGGGAACAAAGGGTATTCCATCCAACAGGAGAGGGCCTGGCTGGAATCTTGGATGACGCCAATTTTGACGACTTTGGAGCAAAGAATCCAAATGTCGTGTCTGCCGGAAATGGCCGAGTGAAAGTCTAACTGCAGTTGAATGGATTTGAGCTTCTTGTAAGAGATTTTGGGTTCGAGGATGATGAAGATGTCGATCTTGTGAATTTTCTTAAGGCTGGTGATTCTTCTCATTGTAGGTTTGTTCGCCAGACCGCGGACATTCCAGGAGAGAATGTTCAGCATTAATGGAGTTTTGGGAGGGGTTGGTTGGACCGCTTCGCAGCGAACCTGGTGTGCATGGACGGGGATTTAGTGGTCCCTTTTTTCTCCGATTTCTTGTTTGTGGTGGGTGATTTCCCTGACTTCTTGGTGGATGTGCCGATAAGGGAGTCCTTAGGGAATTTATTGGTTGCGATCGTTTCTCCTGCTGCATCGAGGTCGGGATGCTCTGGCGGGATGAGGAGGGAGTCGTCGAAGATACCAATCTGGTCCCCTTCCGCTTGGAGAGGGAATCCGGCGGCGAGGACCTGAAGACCTCTAAGGGCCTGCTCTGGTCCTAGGATGGCTAGAGCATCAACTGTGGGGTTACCGGGCGGAGAATGCTGGACGGCGGCAATCGGAGGTGGTTGGAAGGACTCTTCTGCGTTCTCAGGGACGTTGGGGTCTTCAGCGTCCGTTCTGGGGGCCTGGTCGAATTTAGCATGACAGACCGGGACTTGGGATGAGCCGCTGGCTTCTGACACCAGGGCGTTGAATTGATTGGCTAGGGAGAGGTTAGGTGGGGGGTAGGGGACCACCGCTTTTTCTGTTGAATTGCCTCTGCTGGATTTGCCTTCGCTGGAGTTGAATCTGGTGTGGGAGTTTGGAAGAGAAAGCAGGGGTGATTGAGCCATTTTATGAAGCTGGTTTTCTATTGGATTGGGTTCTGACCTTCCTGGTTTCTTCCTGAGTTACGGATGGAGACGAAGGCAGTGCTTCGCTAGGTGACCGCGCAAATGGCAGTGAGTGCAGTAGATTATATGATTGTCGTAGATGATTTGCTGAGTGTGAGTGTGGTTTCCTAGTTCGATGAGGATGTGGTTGGGGGGGGTCTGAGGTGAGGTCGAGTTCCACTCATATGTTAGCGTAGTGAGCTTTAGTCAGGTTGCTTATTTCGACGGAGGTTGCCATGTAAGTTTCGAAAGAGGTGGCTATACGCATAAGAGCCGCCGGAACGAAGCAGACGAGGGGGAGATTGGGTAGGGTGACCCAGGCGACAACCGTCGCTGAGTCTTCCTTGGTGGTAAAGTGCTGTGACCACTTGATTATCTTCATCTGATGGGAGTCGACCCTATCGGTGCCTTTGGACCAGACCGACCTATGGTCGAGGTCGGAAGATAGGTGTAGCAGAATATGCTTAGGGTCAAGGGGGGCCACCCTGTACTCTGCTGAAAGCCTCCAACCGGCGATGAATTCTGCTACCCTGGCTAGCTTAGGACAGCCAGCTGAGAATTTGAGGACGAAGGAATAGGGGAATGAGGTGGCTAGAGAAGAGAGTTCTTGATCGGAGAACGGTATTGTCGGCATGGGGGAAGCCTCTGGGTATTCAATATCGGAAAGGGGGACGTCCGGGAACAGGAGTCCCGACTTAGGGGTCCTGTCTGGCCGAAGGATGTCGACGAAGGAAGTGGTGGGGTGATGAGAAGCGCCAGGGATAGGGATGGCCGGAAGAGGGGTGGCGCCAGAAGACACAGAGCGCGAGGGAGGAGGGCTAGCTCCCATAGAGGGGCGCCGAGGGGGGTCGAGAGGGGGCGAGGGTTGGGGATTGCCATGAAGGGGGACAACGTCCAGTAGACCTGCCGCATCGGATAGCAACATCACGTCAACCGGCGGAAGAGGAGGGAGCAAAGAGGGAGAGAGGAGGCATCTCGCATCCGGCGCTGCGGGAAGAGCAACGCCCGAAGAGGCCGCCAACGGAGGAGCAACATCAAGAGGTGCGACCCAAGCCGGTGGGCCACAACAAGTGGCACCGCACACTGAAGCACCGAGAGCAGCGCCCAAAGGGGCCGCCTAGGGAGGAGCTGCACCAAGAGGTGCGATCCAAGCTGGCGTTCCACTACAAGTGGCACCGCGTGCTGAAGCACCAAGAGTAGCATGGGCCCCCACAGGAGTGGCTGCACCCAGACAGCCAAAAGGAGCATCGCCTGGGCCTACAGGAACATTACCATAAGCGAACACCAGGGGAGCATCCGCACTAAGAAGTGCGCCTCCATCCAAGCTAGGAGCGCCCACTCCAACTGCGCCGCGCAGGAGAGAGCCACTAAGAGGGCAGGGTGCGCCACTGGGGCCCCACCCTACAGCTCCGAGCAGGAAGTCCAAGGCAACAGCGGAACCCGGTAGCGCTCCACAGGAAAGCGCGTGGCCCCCAACTGCTTCGTGTAGGAGAGAGGCACAAAGAGGACAGGGTGCACCAGAGGGGCCCTCACCTACAGTTCCGGGTAGGAATTCTAAAGCAGCAGCTACACTCGGTTGTGCTCTACAGGAAAGCACGTGGCCCGGGGGCCCGCCACAGCAGACATGTCCAGAGCCCACGCCTCTCGTCAGGGGGACGGACCCCGAGGGTAGCACGTGGCTTCCCAGATCAGATTTCAAAAAATTAAACAAAGATGGGCGGGAGGGGGGCGGGGGGCCCGAGTAGGGGGAGAGGGAAGGCTGTGTGGGGGGCACCTCCGGAAGAGCTGTACTGGTCCGGCGGCAGAGGCCGACGGAAAGAGAGCGAGAGACGGCTAAGGGAGAACTGGAGGGGGACAACGAGGGAGGTAGCGTTAGAGGGAGGAGAAAGGAGGAGGGCAGAGGCGCTAGGGGCGGGAGAGGGAGAGGGTGACAGGACCGAACGGTAGGGAGAGCAGGAATGGGGTGGGGGCGCTAAGACCGGGGGCGGAGAGGGAAGAGCAGGGGAGGAGAAAGGATACGTCGGAGGATGCCCAAGAAGGAGAGGAGATTGGCTGGAGGGGAGGCCATGGGGAAGGAAAGGGGGGAACTGGACGACGGCGATCTCTAGCTGGGGTGCAGCGCCCCGACGGCGAACGAGCAGTGCGAACGAGACCAGGGCATTACGGCCATATATATATAGTCGGTATAGCTATCTATGCAGCATAATTAAAAAACACATCGATTAAGCTAGCATCTAATATTTTATTTGCAGTAAAAAAAACAAAGGATCATTTCTCCTAATTTAGTCAAGATTAGATAAGAAGTATGCCATAATATGATGCTTTTAGAACGTTCTTCTAGACGATGATTCAAGACGTTCTTCTAGAACGATAATTCACGACGTTCTTCTAGAACGATAATTCATGACGTTCTTCTATCTCCCACTAACGACGGAAATTCTGTCTTAGTAAAGTGACAGATAAAAAATCTTTATGTCTAGAAGATATAATAATATAAGGAGATAAATATATAAATTATAATTCACAAAACATACATGTCAATATTACAGTTTCAAATAATACCAACATAAGTCATCTAATACAATTCGAAGCTATACTACTAGTTATTCAGATACAATCTTCAAATTGATGGTTTAGAAAAAAAACTTATCTTGGGATCTATGGTGTATGCTACAATTTGGTAAGAGATGATCACACGAATTAGTTATGACAATTCTCATCATCATTGTTCCGAAATGTCTTAGTCGACCAATTAAAAGTTATGGGATCATTCGGCTTCTGGCTCATAATGGACCCGTAGGATTGAGCTTCTGGCTCAACGTAGTATATGACTTGACAACCCTAATGTGAGTAACGTGTATCTCAACTGAATAGCTGGATTGGTTCTCTAGGACAAACTTCTGGCTCTCTAGGATGAACTTCTGGTTCTTTAGGACGAACTTCTGGTTCTTTCAAATGTATTCTTTATTTTCTCACTCATAGTTTCAATATGGTACCCATTTGTCCTTATATCCTTAAAACTCAATAATTTCTTCTAGAATTATGAGTTTAAGACATTTTGTATAATTAGGCGGGTTCCATTGGGTAAAATTAAGTGTGCTCAGCCGGAGCCTTTAATAATATGAGTATGACCAGCTATCATGGTTACTACTTTCACACTAATATTCTTGTTGGAGGAAAGATCACATTCTTAAGGATGGTGTTGGTAGTAGTACTATCAGTCATTCATAAGATGTCTCTATATAGTTTTTATGGCAATATCTTATGAATAGTTGCAATAGATATTATTAATCAATAATAATAATCCTAAACATAGAACTTCTGGTCTACGATAGTTGGTAGGACAATAATGTATCTATAGTATCCCTACAGATAGAACAACCTTATAGCACCAACTTTGAAACTTAATAGTGTTAGATTGGGTGGGGTTCCCAACCTATGTGGAGAATACCCCGGAGTGCGACGAGCGTCATCCGTGTGTCGGAGAAGCTCGAGGAGTGCATGAATCCTATTTTGGAACATATATGGTAAGGAAATATATGATTAGATTTCCATATTTACTTTGATCATATATTTATGATTGGATCCTTCATATAGTAGCTTTCCATATAATTAGGCTCCATAATTGGAGCCAATTATGATTGGATCTCTATTAAATATATGATTGATGCATATTGGAAGTTTTCATATATATTGGCCTTCCATGTAAATATTAACAAGGGCTTATAAAAGGATGATGCCGGCTAGTTGAAAATTATCTCAAAAAAATAAGAGTGCTTTACAATATTTGAGAGAGAGAGAAGATTAAGGACTATTGTGAAGGAAAGATTGCTTCGAATAATTTTTCGGCATCTCTTGTTCTTCGGAGTCCGCAATCAAAATTTTCTTCTTTCAAGTGAGTTGTGGTGATCCGTGTTTGATTGGGAGGAGCTTGTAGAGGGTGTATTCTCTTTATTACATTAGTGGAGGTTCTTCAGGGTTGTACTCCGATCGTCCCGTGGTTTTTTCTGCGAGGGTTTTTTATGTCAAAAATATTTATATCTGCGATTTGTGTTGGCATTTTTGGTTTGTGTGCTTTTGCTCGGTTCTTTCACAGGACTTTCTGGTTTGGTGGAACGGTTTTCGTGCTTCGTTTCCAACAGAGTGGTATCAGAGCTTTGGGTTCAAAGATGTGACAGGACTTGACAGTCAAACCAGAAAGCAGGAATGGATGCGAAGCCAATGCGCGCATGGTGAACCTGAACGATACCAACTACCATTATTGGCGGAGCAAGATGAAGGATTTTTTATTCGTCAAGAAGCTGCATCTTCTAGTATTTGCGTCTGCGAAGACCAGTGAGAAATTCGATGAGGACTGGAACTTCGAGCATATACAAGTATGTGTGGGTATATGCGACAGTTTGTTGACGAGAACATGTACAACCACTTGCCAATATTGAGCATGCAAAGACGTTGTAGGAGAAGCTGGAATCTTTGTACGTAAAGAAGACCGGGGTAAACAAACTGTTCCTGATCCGGATGATGATAGGTCTGTGGTACAAAGATGGTGCGTCTATTACGGATCACTTGAGTGAGTTCCAGGGTGTGGTGGACCAGCTATCCTCGATAGGAGTCAAGTTGGACGACGAGGTTCAGGGACTTTGGTTGCTATGTACATTGCCAGACTGGTGGGAGACCATACGAGTATCTATGATCGCTTCTGCTCTGGAAGGTATGGTCAGTCTGGAGTTTGCTAAGAGCAGGTTCTAAATGAAGAGATGCGGAGACGTTCTCAGGGTACTTCATCCACATCCCACCACTCCGAAGCGCTAGTTTCAGAGAGCCGTAGAAGGGCAAAAGTAGGGTCCAGGTTGTGGCAGAGACAAAAGCAGGGGCAAGTCCAAGGGTCGGTACGAGGACTTGGAGTGTTACCGTTGTGGCAAGAAGGGCCACATCAAGCGGAACTATTTCCCTTGTAAGAGAGAGAAGAAGGGTGACAAGGGGAAGCAAAGTAGACCACTGTAGCAACGACATCAGCACATGGAGGCGATGTGATCGTCGTAGGTGATGAGGTTATCATGAACCTCACCTGCGATAATAATTCTTGGCTGGTGGACTCAGGTGCTTCAGCGCACGTATCTCACAACAGGACACTATTTGTCACTTACACAACAGGCGAATATGGAGTGTTGAAGATGGGCAACAAAGATGTGTCGAAGGCGGTTGCTATTGGAGATGTGCATTTGAGGATGAAGACGCGTGCATTTCTTATTCTCAAAGATGTTCGTCATGTCCCTGATATCCGTTTTAACCTGGTATCGGTTGGAAGATTGGATGACGAGAGTTTCTTTAATCTTTTCGAAAACGGTCAGTGGAAGCTTTCTAGAGGTTCGATGGTGATTGCCAGAGGAAGCAAGAAGTTCAGACTCTACTATATGGAGGAGAGCACACAGGAGGTGAACGGAGTCAGTGATGCGTCTACCGAGTTGTGGCACAGATGGTTCGACCATATCAGTGAGAAGGAGATGAGCTACTTGCTGAATAGGAAAGTGATTTCAGGACTAAAGTCTACAAAACTGGAGAGTTGCACGCACTATTTGGCGAGAAAGCAAAATATGGTGTCTTTCCAAAGTTACCCAAGTTCGAGGAAGCCGGCGTTGCTCGAGTTGATTCACTCGAATGTCTGCAGTCCTATGAAGGTAAAATCCATTGGTGGTGCTTCTTATTTTGTGACGTTTATTGATGATTGTTCCAGGAGGTTTGGGTCTATGTCTTAAAGACTAAGGATTAGGTGCTTTCCACTTTCAAAAAGTTTCAGGCCTCTGTTGAAAGGAAGACGGACAAGAAGTTGCTATGTATTCGATCTGACAATGGTGACGAGTACATTGGTCCCTTTGATACTTATTGTAGAGAGCAAAGGATATGATACCAGAAGACTCTACCAAAGACACTACAGCTCAATGGTGTAGCGGAGCGCATAAACATAATGCTGATGGAGAGGGTACGATGTTTGCTGTCAGAAGCAAACTTGGCAGGTAGCTATTGGGGTGAGTCACTTTACACAGCTGTGTAGAAGCATGAAAAAAATGGAGTTCATACGGATTAACATTTATGCGTCACCCCAGACAGCAGTACAAAAAAATAGAGTTCATCCGGGCCGCAGAAGGAAGGCTCCTATGACAACTCTGTGGTCAAGTTGATTCAGACCGCAGAAGGAAGGCTCCTATGACAAATCTGCGACCAAGTTAATCCGGGCCGCAGAAGGAAGGCTCCTGAGACCATTATACGACCAAGTTGATTCATGCCACAGAGGAAGATTTTTGTGACAACTATGCGGCCAAGTTGAGGCAGGGATGTCATGTGACCAAGGAAGATTGCGACTTATTTTCGAGCCGCATGAGCCTTATGCGGTCCAAAATTCTCCAAACTCCCTTAATAGATTAATTCTACTTTGTGGTAGGATACATAGCGAGTTGACAAAGTCTCGAACCACCCAGATATATTGCAACAAAAATCTCAACAGACACCCAGCTGGTAGCCGAAGACCGGGTCATGGTGCACTGTTACGACCACGTGGCTACTTGACCACCTATGCGGCCCAAAATATGCCTCATCCAGAAACCTCTATAAATAGTAGGATACCACACCCATACAAAGGGGCTGGAAAAATCAAGAACATTTTCTCACTAGAGCAAAGACTGCGTCCAATAGTCCAAGGAGTAAGACAGAGTTTCAACACTTCTTCCGAGCCTTCACCGTCACCTCCCAGAATCTAAACTAAACAATTGTACTTAGATTGTTTCCAAGAATTTCTTTCTAGGCTCTTTTTTGTATTTGCGAGTTTGCAATCAAATCCAGTTCCTCTGTAGTTCTTATTTTTGATAATTAATGGCAAACAAGATGGCAACTCTGCTGTGGACAACTTTTTCCACCGATGAGAAATTAGTGACGCAATCTGACACGTCCAAGCTCGGCTCTACGCAGCAGATGCTTGTTGTTCACTTTGATCAACAAGCATTCGAGGAAATATTGTCCGAAGGGAGCCCCAGACCAGTACAGAAGCGAGCCAACCCGAAAAGAGCCCGCAGGACACGGAGGCCCAAGACCACTGCCCCTCGCCAGGCTCTGGAAGGAACTCCTTTCGTCGCTCAAGACGGCGACCAATGCTCCCATGCAGTCTCGCTTCGAACTACAGAGAACCCCGCTGTCCCCAAATCCAGCAGAGGAAAACAATACGATGCTGGACTATCGGAGGTACAGGGGAAATCCATGCGGTCAAAGAAGAGACCGCATAAGAGCGACGACCGCAGGCAGGCAGCCTATGTGGCAGCCAATCCTGGCCACAGACAAGGTACCCCATACGGCTCTGATAGAAGCTCCGTCTTCGATCGCATCTCATGCGGACCAGACCCTACGCTGCCCACAGAGAACATTGAAGGTTCCAAGTTGGACTCTTCCTACTATACAGCTTTGGGTGCTAAGTCGAAGAAGTCTAGGACAGTGCGGGCTCAATAAGCCCAGCCAACTGTCCAATCTGCTGACCGTCATCGGATACCGTTAGTCGTTACACGGGCCCCTGATAGAAAGTTGTACAGAACCTCCCACGTCCAGCCCTCGATGGCAAACATACAGGGTAGGTCCCAAGAGTCTCTCCATAATGATCTAGAGCAAGTGCTTTTACTAGCCTCAGATCAAGGAGCAAACATGATACCTACGCACCCATGTGTCCGGGATACCCGGGCCCATAAAACAGATGCATAGGTAGATCAATCTGCTCTCGACTTGCGAGAGGTGATCATCCACAAACGCAAAAAGAGAGAGAGGCAACCTTGGCATGCGGTGAGCCCTCTCTATGACATTATTGTACCCAAGTCATCATCAACTGCTGCTGCAATAAGTCGGCAGTACCTAAAGACCGGCAGTCCGTCTTCCAACGACTGTACCAGCTAACACCTGTCCGACGACAACTCGAGAAATAAGTGCAAATATCGGGAGACGAGGAATTTTCTTTCGCCTCCTGTAATTCAACTCGAAAGGTTCATGTCGACAAGGGAGGAAAGAAGACAGGCTCCTCCAGCTCGGCAACCTCAGCCAGCACGGCAAGGAAACTCTCATCTGGAGGATTACCGTCGACAATCACAGGGGGTGTCTACCAAGGCACCCATTCAAGAAAGAGGCTTCCAACACCCGGGGGTTCATCCTCAACATCCCTGGGGGTAAACGAAGCCGGGGGTAGTAGTCCCCTGAACGTATGCGACAACCTGGTGTTCCAAGAGGATGTGCAGGGGGTAACGATCCACTGGAATTATGTAAAAGAATTGGACGTTCCCGAGGGTGACCGCCTTCGCCAAGACGATGCAGCTTCCTGCGCAGGGGGTAGCCCCCCTTTCGAGTCCGAACAGGAGGACATTTTGACGTTCCCCGACGATTTATCTGTATGAGGGTACGACACGGAAAGTACTTCCTCTACGGTCCCCTCCGTCTCTTCCCACGTGCGGACAGTATTTATGGCCAGAGATGATCACGAAGGGCCTAGTGATCGACAACGTCTAGAAGTGCTTGAAGCCATGATCCTATCCTTGGTCAAGTCAGTAGACGAGATCAAGGCTGCCTTGCCGACTCAACCAGCAAGGACACCTGGACAAAGAAGCTTGGGCCCCGCAGTCAACGCGGACTCAAACACGACCGCTCCTCCTCTGGACAACAATCCTTCTGGAATACCTGCTCCCTCAGCTGTAGACGAGGCCAGGGAGGCAAGAAGAGATGTCCAACAGCTTCGAGCAATGTTCAATGCCCGAGACTCCTCTCGGGACCTCAGAAGACGGCAGCCGTATCCCGTTGCATGGAGAGACGTTCCTTTTCCTCTGCGGTACAAACCATTTCATATCAATTCATATGACGGAAAGACCTCTGCTAGCCGGTACATGACTTATTTTGAGGTCACAACAGACTACTTGCCGCATAATGACGCCATCCTCATACGACTAACTATCGGAGCATTGGAGAGAATCGTGTTCGCCTGGTACCGCAACCTCCCAGACAACTGCATCTATTCCTTTGACGGCTTCAAACACATGTTCCTGGAAAGGTTCTATGAAGTAGGGCATGATGTGACAATATCGTCTCTTATGGACGTCGTTCAGGAAGAAAGGGAGCTGACGAGAAACTACATCGAGCAGTTTTGCCAAACCGTAATGAGATTGCCCCAAGGCAATCCGAAAAGCTCTTTGATTAAAATCTGCCAAAAGAAGTTGCTCCCTGCAATCAGCCTCTTGATGGACGAAGATCAATTCAGAGATTGGACAACTTTTATCATAAGCGCTACAAACCTGGAGACAAAGTTAAAGAAGGCCCGCCAGCTAGGATTACACATCCCAGATGGAGAGGACAAGGGCAAACGTCCTAGTACCACCACCAATAACAACAATAGTGGCAGCACCACCAATAACCGGGACACCAAAGGAAAATATGCCATGGTCGCTAGTACAACCAAAAAGCCTGAACAAAAGCAAACGAAAGTTCTGAGGCCCAAGGAGACATACTCTTTTTAAGATAGCCATGTCAAGCCTATCTTCGACATGCTCCTGCAGGTGGGTAGGATCCGACTCCGTGATGTAGAGTGCGAGCCTTGAGCGACGGAGATCAAGGATCTAAAGTATTGTCACTTCCACCGCTATGTCCACCACCCCATGTAGTGTTCCGTCCCGCTCAGTCAATCGGAGGAATCGAAAAGCCGACGACGTTCAGACTTGGTCTTGCAACGGCTACTCGAAGACATCGTTCAGGTGGGGTTGTTTCAGTGAACTTGCCTCATTTTAGCCTTCACCTAATAAATTGTACGTTTTCAACTTGCATAATAGGCTTGCTAATAAAAGAAACGAATCCACATAGCTAAGGAAATAATCCCGACGGGTCGAAATGTGTTAGAACATAGAAAAAGGTCCCACGGTCTGCTTAGAAGTCGGCTCAGCGTGCTTTTAAATGACACCCGATCCTTTGTCCCGTGGCTTGGGAGAAGAAAGTTGGCCTGAGTTGCTAAGTTGCCATATCGTTCGAATTAGCCTAAGTTATAGGCGTCGCCCGCGTGAACACTTGATAAGTATGCACGGTCCCGTCATCCAAGGCTTGGCATAGCCTTGATCGGTCCCATGGTTCTACAGATGCATATAGCCATTCGTTCCCACAGTCTTAAGGCTCGTCACATAGAGTATGACTTGGACGATAGTGTCGCATGGAATACATTAGATTTAAGGCACGAAATACGGTTGTTTCGATGATATAAATGCCACGGGCTATGGCCAGTATTAGGCATATTTGGTGCAAGTTAAGTTGGAAGGTTATGTAGTAGTCGTTCCCTCGATTTCAAAGAAGTAAGTTCAGGCGACTGTTTGTCGCTGAGGCGGTCCCTCGGTTGGGAGTCTCATAGTTCCTATGTACGTTTTCAAAGTATGAGGCGGTCGGCCTCGGTTGAGAGTCTCACAGTTCCGATGCACGTTATGCAAAGTGTGGTTTAGAGCACGAGATGCTAAGTATAGTCCCAGTCGTACCATAACATTAGGCCATGTATTTACGTGAGTTTAGATGTCTCGTAGGTGCGTGGTCGTGGACAACTTGTCGACAAGGGCGTTTGTTTCTTCAAGCGGCACCTCGGGGCCACGGGACCGACTCGGCCTAGGAAGAAACACGATAATAGCCGAGCTGGAGAATAGTCAATGGTAGTTCGAGGACTTGTATCGGGGATCGCTACCTGTGGTGCAAGGATCCCATTTGTCAGGCTATGTCCACGATGGCTTGTCATGCCAGTAACCTTTCATATAGAGCGAATTCGTATGCACGGTGTCGATCGTAACAAAGGATGTGTATGCACGGTATGACTTTAGTTATGAAATATGTGCTCGGTTGCACCCAAAGTATTATGAATCCTAAGATTTGGCTATGCATAAAGACACGTGCTTCGGCACGAGATATGGCATCGTGCTTGAGTTCTTAACACCGGTTCCACAAGTTGGGTTAGTCGTTGCGAGTTAAGTCGAAAAGGGCCGTAGGGCAAGTTTGGTTAAGTTATATTGAGTTGCAGGGCACGACCTTGAAATTTGAGGCACGGCCGTGTTGTCACAACACAAGTATAGGCAGGACTAAGCGAGGAGGCACTGCCTCAGAGATATTGAAGCACGAATCGAGTTCATGGCACGACTGAGTTATTACGTCCCAGAGTATGGCATGAAAGAAAAGTATGAGTCGGTACATTGACGATGCAAGCACGAGAAAGGTTTAGAGGCAAGGATACGGAAGTTCTCGGTGTGATAGCACGGTAACGGTCTAGGGGCACTAAATAGGCCGAGAGTCTAGGCCGAGAGTCTATGTCCTAAAAACTGATCCTAAGGCAAGAGTAGAAAGACAATCATAAAGGGTTTATTTTGTACAAAGTAAATCAAACGTGTTGGTTTTGTATGGGTGGGCGAGGAGCTCATTCCACCACTACAGTTGAGTACTGACACCCACATAGTTTTTATGTGCAGGCACAGGTAGAAGCTCGTGGCATGGAGCTCGCTTGGATGCGTCGAGGCTCGGAGTTCCTTGGCGATTCAAAGCATGTGGCCGCATGGAGTCAAGACTTATACGGGACATAATGTATGGACGTCGCCTTCCGAAGCTTCCGCTGGCTCAAGCATTGTATCGAGAGATGAGAGAGAGCAGAGTGAACTTGTAATGTGAGAAAAGTGAGCTCGAGAGACTTATAATCTTGGCCTTGCGCCCTTTGTAATCTTTGTTTCACTATCAATAAAAGAGCTTCTTTGAATAACTTGTGTTTTGCTTCAAACTTCCGCTGCTATTATTCAATGTCTCTGCATGGGACTTCTGTGCGACGACCCCGTTGCAGCTGCTGAAATCGGCCGTTATGGAACCCGCCTTGCACGAGCGCAATCTAGACTCGTACGGAATCACGCCTTAGCGAGGACGATCGCTCCTGCGAGAGCGGGGCGTGACATAATGGTATGAGAGCATGGCTTTACGTCTTTGGACTATCGATTGAATTTTTTAACTCCGTTGTTTTCGTGAACTCTGTAGTGTTGCTTCCGCAAGTTGATATCGTGGTGTGCTCTCTCTCAATTATCCCACGTGATGTCCATACAATAAGTCTAATATTTTCAAAAGCTCATACAAGTGTTCAATCGAACGCGTCGATAGGCGATGGCCTTTGGGCCGAACGATGCCGACCTTGAGTTGATAGAAAACACGTGCTAAAGTTAGCAAGTCGCGTGCGTGCCTAAATAGTCCTACGTCGATGTTAGCAAATGAGCGTGCAAAACTCGAAGTATAGTCCGTACGGGATGGCTATGCACACGAACTTTTGGCTAAGTTGTGTCGAGTATCGCGCACGTAGACCTTCTGGTGTGAACGAGTTTGCGAGCGAGATTGACTATCGCTCGGACGAGAATAAGCGAGACGTAGAATGCATGTTGATAGAGATGCTACTTGACCAACGCTAATGCGAACACGAAAAATGTTTCTTAGACCTTAAGGAACGGGCGAACGCACAATTGAGCATGTCGATTGTGAATCGTATGACCTTTTTGAGAATTTGTAGAATGGCTTGACCCCGAGTTGTGTATGTGATAGCTTCGAAAAAAATAAGAGTGCGTGTCGACGACTAGTCGAGTGGCTCGAACCCTGAGTGGGGTATGGACGTTATAGAAATTGTCCGTGCAAAACTAGAAGATGTACGGATAGTACGAGTATGTCGACAAGCGATGATATCGTAAAGCCTTAGAACGAGTAGCGCTTAGTTGGTCATGATTCGAGAGTCGCAAACGAGATATCGTTCGGACGAATTGTGAATGGTAATACGAGTTACGAAATGGTTGAATAGAGATTCTAAATGATAAAATAAATGGATGACTTGATTGAAGAAATTGATATGGATCATATACAAAAATTAATACGACGGGAAGATAGCGTACATGAAAGGTTTGAGTTTGAAGTTACGCAAACGACTCTAAGGATTGGATTGATTGTTGCTCGATGATTTGAGTTAGCAAAGGAATGATCCAAATTGAGAAAGTACGTTAGTCGATGATTTAAGGTAGACAGACGAATATACGTGATTTCGAATTTGAACGAATTGATCTTGTAAAGGATTCGGGGGATAATGATCGAACTTGATGTTGAATGTCGAGGAGATTATCCAGTCAGACGCTAGCATCATTCGTACAACTCAAAATTTGTTACAAAAAGAGATTGTCATGTTACGCATGTCATCGATGGTATTGAGGCGTATCAAAGATCGATATGCGATAACTCGGGGGTACTCTGACACGATGAATGACGATCGTGCAAGTGTTATCATTCTGATGGATGTAATACTTAGGACTTTGGTTGAAATGAATGTTGGATGAACGCAATTGTGTCATGATGATTGCGTTGATAACCACAACGTCGACGATCTTGTCTTGCGCGAGCGCAACTCTAGCCTCGCACATGCGTTGCATCAGATTTGGGGCGATCGTTCCGTGTGAGCACCGACATGGTAATTTATGTCACAGGAATGATCAAACTCAGAAAATTAGGATGCGGCAACTCTGATTGTCCCGACTTGTTGATTTGATGCGAAAGAGAACTAGAGGATGTTAGGACTTGTGATTGATGATTGAATGAAACTTGAGGATTGAGTAGGTCCAATCTGCGCATCAAGAATGAACTAGTCTAGACACAAAGAAAAAAAAGTTACGTCCCGATGAGGATGATTATCCCGCGGGAGCGTGCATGGTGATTCATGCCCACCATAGATAATTGGACTCGCGTGAGATCGGGGCGTGGCATGTTGTTAAGTCAGACGACCTTGTGATCGATTACGTGAATTTGGATAAATGACTTAGGGAGTATGAAATGTGAATTATGGTTTAGCGATGAATCGTGTCGTAGCATGATTGACTTAGAAGGATTGATAGACAGATTATGTCGAACGTGTTCGAAGAGATAAACTATACGAAATGGCTTTGCTGATTGACTCAGACCCCATGCGACGAACGTTCGAATGTGTGTAGGAAATCTATGCTCGAAGTTTAGAAATCGGAGTGATGCGAGCTTGGATAGAAAACTTCGTACCATCGATTTGGTTTGACCTTAGGATGGGGTCAGTGTTGATATCGTTGTTTGGGAACTATAATTCCAGTACTGACGGAAAGACATAGCCTAGCGGTGAGGCAGACGTCCGAGTACGAAGCGATAGGAAATTGTGGAGGCACCACTCATGAGACTCGGTTGACATGCACGTATATCAGGGACACCCGAATATGTACACGATCCGACTCGAGTGGTGATGGTGGATTCTCTATCACGAGGCTTGGCTGAAATACATGTATTTTAGGGACGCCTGGAATATATGCATGATCCAACTAAGTAATACACTGAATCAAGTGAGACTTGAGGAACGGAAAAGTGTCAAGGATTTTGAGATCGTGAGTTTCGAAGAAATGTTGATGGTAATACGATCATTGAATTGAGACGAGTTTGAATGTTGGTTGATCGATTGGTGTGCCTTACGACTAAGTTAGCGATAAGCATGAGCGTGGCTCGGATTGAGGGAAACACATAGGAGTAGTGTGTGCGAGAAACGTAGGGTGTTGAATCGAGTTATAAGCTGATAAGTGTACTCAGTTAGTTTCGAGGACGAAACTTTTTCTGAGTGGTGTATGATGTAGTGCCACGTCCCGCTCAGTCAATCGGAGGAATCGAAACGCCGACGGCGTTCGGACTTGGTCTTACAACGGCTACTCGAAGACATCGCTCAGGTGGGGTAGTTTCGATGAACTTGCCTCATCTTATCCTTCATCTAATAACTCGTATGTTTTCAACTTGCACAATAGGCTTGCTAATAAAAGAGACAAATCCACAGAGCTAAAGGAATAATCCCGACGAGTCGAAATGTGTTAAAACATGGAAAAAGGTTCCACGGTCTGCTTAGAAGTCAGCTCAGCGTGCTTTTAAATGACACCCGATCCTTCATCCTGTGGCTTGGGAGAAGGAAGTTGGCCTGAGTTGCTAAGTTGCCACATCGTTTGAATTAGCCTAAGTTATAGGCGTCGCCCGTGTGAACACTTGATAAATATGTACTGTCCCATCATCCAAGGCTTTGCATACCTTGATCGCTCCCACGGTTCTACGGGTACATATAGCCATTTGTTCCCACGATCTTAAGGCTCGTCACATAGAGTATGACTTGGACGATAGTGTCGCATGGAATATATTGGATTTAAGGCACGAAACACGGTTGTTTCGATGATAGAAATGCCACGGGCTATGGCCAGTATTAGGCACGTTTGGTGCAAGTTAAGTTGGAAGGCTATGTAGTAGTCGTTCCCTCGATTTCAAAGAAGTAAGTTCATGCGACCGTTTGTCGCTGAGGCGGTCCCTCGGTTGGGAGTCTCACGGTTTCTATGCACATTTTTAAAGTATGAGGCGGTCCCTCGGTTGGGAGTCTCGAGGTTCCGATGCACGTTATGCAAAGTGTGGTTTAGAGCACGAGATGCTAAGTATAGTCCGAGTTGTACCGTAACATTAGGCTATGCATTTACGTGAGTCTAGATGTCTCGTAGGTGCGTGGTCGTGGGCAACTTGTCGACAAGGGCGTTTGTTTCTTCGAGCGGCTCCCCGGGGCCACGGGACCGACTCGACCTAGGAAGAAACACAGTAATAGCCGAGCTGGGTAATACGCAATGGTAGTTCGGAGACTTGCATCGGGGATCGCTACCTGCGGTACAAGGATCCCGTCTTCCAGGCTATGTCCACGATGGCTTGTCATGCCAGTGACCTTTCATATAGATAATTAGCGTGCTAAGCAGCGAATCCGTATGCACGGTGTCGGTCGTAACAAAGGATGTGTAAGCACGGTATGACTTTAGTTATGAAATGTGTGCTCAATTACACCCAAAGTATTATGAATCCTAAGATTTGGCTATGCGTAAAGACACATGCTTCTGTACGAGATATGGCAGTCGTGCTTGAGTTTTCAACACCGGTTCCACAAGTTAGGTTAGTCGATGCGAGTTAAGTCGAGAAGGGCCGTAAGGTAAGTTTGGTTAAGTTATGTTGAGTTGCAGGGCACGACCTCGAAATGTGAGGCACGTTCGCGTTGTCACAACACAAGTATAGGCAGGACTAAGCGAGGAGGCACTGCCTCAGAGATATTGAAGCACGAATCGAGTTCATGGCACGACCGAGTTGTTACGTCCCAGAATATGGCCCGAAAGACAAGTATGAGTCGGTATATTGACGATACAAGCACGAGAAAGGTTTAGAGGCAAGGATACAGAAGTTCTCGGTGTGATCGCACGGTAACGGTCTAGGGGCACTAAATAGGCCGAGAGTCTATGTCCTAAAAACTGATCCTAAGGCAAGAGTAGAAAGACAATCGTAAAGGGTTTATTTTACACAAAGTAAATCAAATGTGTTGGTTTTGTTTGGGTGGGCGAGGAGCACATTCCACCAGTATAGTTGAGTACTGACACCCACATAGTTTCCATGTGCACGCACAGATAAAAGCTCGTGGCGTGGAGGTCGCTTGGATGCGTCGAGGCACGGAGTTCCTTGGCGATTCAAAGCGTGCGGCCGCATGGAGTCAAGACTTATACGGGACATAATGTATGGACGTCGCCTCTCGAAGCTTCCGCTGGCTCAAGCATTGTATCGAGAGATGAGAGAGACCAGAGTGAACTTGTAATGTGAGAAAAGTGAGCTCGAGAGACTTGTAATCTTGGCCTTGCGCCCTTTGTAATCTTTGTTTCAATATCAATAAAACAGCTTCTTTGAATAACTTGTGTTTTGCTTCAAACTTCTGCTGCTATTATTCAATGCCTCTTCATGGGACTTCTGTGCAACGACCCCGTCGCAGCCGCTGAAATCGGCCGTTATGGAACCCGCCTTGCACGAGCGCAATCTAGGCTCGTGCGGTATCACGTCTTAGCGAGGACGATCGCTCCTGCGGGAGCGGGGCGTGACACGCCACACAGGAGTACTTCACATTAAAGTGGTACATCCAGAGCCTCATCAACTCTAATGCTCTGTCGCTGGATTTTGAAGAGGTTACTGTGGCTGCAAACATGGTATCTATTCAATTCGGCTACTTCCCTCCAATAAAAACTCAAGATGGGGTAGTATCCGTTCCCCGGGCAACGATGGAGGTTATTAACCTTCCACCTGTCCGGGACCAGATGACTGGATTGGTGCCTCTCACCACGTCACGAGGAGAGGTCTTGTGGGTCCACCCGGACTTAGTGCCCGAAGTTACCCAGTCGGTACCATCCTCAACTAGCAAAAAGAAGGGCGGGGAGTCAAGATCCTGCCACACAATCTCGGCCGACTGAGAAGGCGGCGGCCGTTGTTACCCGGTCTGGCGTACAATCCCAGCCCACTCTCGGTAATTCAGTCGAGAACCCTCAGCCGACAATGCTACCTGCTACCGATGTTTCGGGACCATCTCAGCCTCTACCGACAGACAAATCCAAGCCGAAGAAAACCCGCTTCGACAGGCCGCTCTGTAAGACACACCTCAGGGGTTGGAGAGACCTTACAACTTTGACATACTAGCACAACTAGCTAATACGCCAGCAAAGTTGTCGTTATACAAGCTCCTAAGGCTCTCCAAGGATATTCGCGTCGTATTGAAAGAAGCACTCTAGAATACTGACACCTACTTAGCTCAGGTCAGGCCTACAGGGGAAGACTCGTCAGCAGATCTCCAGGGCAGCAATTGTGCAGATGCAATGCCCAACATCGTATTTACTCCACAGGATATGTTAATCAAAACCAACTTGCATGATCGCCATTTGTACTACACTGGATACATTGGCGACATCAAGGTGGATCGGATGCACCTTGATCCTGGCTCGTCAATAAGCATCATCCCGAAAAGCTTGTTTCAACTCCTGGGCATCCCTATGCACCGGCTAGCATCGACCAACACTGCCATTAGCAGTTTCAACTCGAGAAAAAGCTATCCCCTAGGAAAGATTCGCTTGAAATGTCAGATCGGCGACCTGAAGATGGAGGTTACTTGCTACGTCATAGAAGCAGATACATCCTACAATATCCTCTTGGGGCGTCCATAGATACATGACTATATGATCATGCCGTCCACGCTCCACCAGTGCTTCAAGTATGTCAGTAAGCACGGCTTCGTAAAGACAGGAATTCGTCATCGTCTATATGAGAAATCTAAAAAGCACACAATTGACGAGGGGACACAAAATGAACTGGAGGCCACAACAGGGTCAGAGGAACCTCTGAAAATTTGTCTCCAAGCCCGCAAATCGGGCAAAGCCGCACCCCTTGTCGCAACTTTGGATAAAGAAGTGCTCGGTTCCCCCGCCCCAACTGCGCAGTTGGAACCGATGGTCATCCGACTGCCGATGTCTAGCCAAGAGCCAAAACCTATCGTGGAGCCGATGGTGATCCGATTGCCAAAATCCAATCAAAGGCGAACGAAAGATGTAAGGTCCTCTGTGGAGCCGATTGTAATCCGATTGCAGAAATCCAATCAAAGGTGAATGGAAGATGCAAGGTCCTCTGTTGAGTCGATGGTATCCGCCTCCCCAAGATGAGCCGACAGCCAAGTGTTGATCCGAGACCCTCAGACAAGCCGATGCCACGAGCAGAACCCTTGGTGGTCAAGCTTCCCAGGATGTCACCCCAGCCTCTGGTCGCGTAGGGGGTAGCTGAAGAGGAGGCTGAACTGACAAAATATCTAGTTGTACATATTGATAGTCCCTCTGCCGATGATATAATTACTTTAGACAAGATACCTTTTTTCATTAATAAAAGGTTACCTTTGAACTATCATGAGCACAATAAGCTTAATCTGATGTATGCTATGGAGCACGGTCTGGACATTAACCTGCACACACAGGTGACAACCGTCTATACCGTGAACCGACTTACTCCCATTAGAGGTGCCTACTTTCTAGTCCCCGGCAGAAGAAAAGACGATCACACAATCATCTTCGGCCGAAAAGAAGGTCCTCAACCATTCATGCCATAAGAGTTCGATTTTGAACCCGACACTGGAAGATTGCCGCTCTACATGTATAGTTCCCGAGCCAAGTACTTCATGCAAAAGCAGGGGTACGATATGGAGACTACCCCAGGCTTGAACTACGGCAATGGCCAGCGATTGCCTCTACAGTTGCCAGTCCCAGCCGAAAAACCTCGGGACTATTACAGCAAGTCCAGACACGGTCTAGGTTATGTTACACCGGCAACAACGCCCGAGAGCTTCGATGAGGAATGCGAGTGGCATTCTCACTCGTCCGAATCACCCACTTACGATTGTGATGATAGTATTAGGGATATATTCAGGCGAACACTGTCTGTCAACATGGCATCCACCGACATTTAGGAAGAAGACGAAGATCTATCCGAATTTCTTGAATTAGAGCCATGGGTCCAACAGCTGGATGCATAATAGGAGAAGCGCTTTGAACAACGAGACCCTCCCACTGAAGATGAGGTCATGCAAGTTGACCTCGGTGACGAATCCTCCTCAAAGCCAATCTTCATCAGTAAAAGCCTGACGGACGACGAGCGGTAAACCCGTCCACACAATCTCGACCGAAGTGGTTCTGGGTTTTGATAGATATGTGGCAATAGCCAGAGTACGTGGCAATGGCCAGTAACATAGAGTATGTGTGGAACTTCGAGCATATACAGGTGTGTGGGTATATACGGCAATTTGTTGACGAGAACATGTACAACCACTTGCCAATATTGAGCATGCCAAGACGTTGTAGAAGAAGCTAAAATCTTTGTACATGAAGAAGACCGGGGTAAACAAACTGTTTCTGATCCAGATGATGATAAGTCTGTGGTACAAAGATGGTGCATCCATTACGGATCACTTGAGTGAGTTCCAGGGCGTGGTGGACAAGCTATCCTTGATAGGAGTCAAGTTCGACGACGAGGTTCAGGGACTTTGGTTGCTATGTATATTGCCAGACTGGTGGAAGACCGTACGAGTATCTATGGTCGCTTCTGCTCTGGAAGGCGTGGTCAGTCTGGTGTTTACCAATAGCGGGTGCTGAATGAAGAGATGCGGAGATGTTCTCAGGGCACTTCATCCACATTCTACCACTCAGAAGTGCTAGTTTCAGAGAGCCACGGAAGGGGCAAAAACAGGGGTCCAGGTTGTGGCAGAGACAAGAGCAGGGGCAAGTCCAAGGGTCGGTACGAGGACTCGGAGTGTTACCATTATGGCAAAGAGGGCCACATCAAGCAGAACTGTTTTGCTTATAAAAGAGAGAAGAAGGGCGACAAGGGGAAACAAAGTGCGACCACTACAGCAATAGCGTCAGCACATGGAGGTGATGTGATCATCGTAGGTGATGAGGTTGTCATGAACCTCACCTGCGATGACAATTCTTGGTTGGTGGACTCAGGTGCTTCAGCGCACGTATCTCACAACAGGATACTATTTGCCACTTACACAATAGACAAATGTTGAGTGTTGAAGATGGGCAACAAAGATGTGTCGAAGGCGATTGCTATTGGAGATGTGCATTTGAGGATGAAGACGGGTGCATTTCTTGTTCTCAAAGATGTTCGTCATGTCCCTGATATCTGTTTCAACCTGGTGTCGGTTGGATGGTTGGATGACGGAAGTTTCTTTAATCTCTTCGAAAATGGTTAGTGGAAACTTTCTAGAGGTTCGATGGTGATTGCCAGAGGAAGCAAGAAGTTCGGACTCTACTATATGGAAGGGAGCGCACAAGGGACACATAAGGTGAACGCAGTCAGTGATGCGTCTACCGAGTTGTGGGACAGACGGCTCGACCATATCAGCGAGAAGGAGATGAGCTACTTGCGGAATAGGAAAGTGATTTCAGGACTAAAGTCTACAAAACTGGAGAGTTGCACGCACTGTTTGGCGAGAAAGCAAAATAGGGTGTCTTTCCAAAGTTACCCAAGTTCGAGGAAGCCCACGTTGCTCGAGTTGATTCACTCGGATGTCTGCAGTCCTATGAAGGTAAAATCCATTGGTGGTGCTTCTTATTTTGTGACGTTTATTGATGGCTGTTCTAGAAGGTTTGGGTCTATGCCTTAAAGACTAAGGATTAGGTGCTTTCCACTTTCAAAGAGTTTCAGGCCTCTATTGAAAGGAAGACGGGCAAGAAGCTGCTATGTATTCGGTCTGACAATGGCGACGAGTACATTGGTCCCTTTGATGCTTATTGCAGACAGCAAGGGATACGACACCAGAAGACTCCACCAAAGATACTGCAGCTCAACGGTGTAGCGGAGCTCATGAACAGGATGCTGATGGAGAGGGTACGATGTTTGCTGTCAGATACAAACTTGGCGGGTAGCTATTGGGGTGAGTCACTTTACACAGCTGTGTAGAAGCAAAAAAAAATGGAGTTCATGCGGATTATTATTTATGCGTCCCCCCAGACAGCAGTACAAAAAAATAGAGTTCATCCGGGCCGCAGAAAGAAGGCTCCTATGACAACTGTATGGCCAAGTTAATCTGGGCCGCAGAAGGAAGGCTCCTGAGACCACTATGCGACCAAGTTGATTAGGCCGAAGAGAAAGATTCCTGTGACAACTATGCGGCCAAGATGAGGCAGGGATGTCCTGCGACCAAGGGAGATTGTGACTTATTTTCGAGCCGCATGAGCCTTATGCGGTCCAAAATTCTCCAAACTCCCTCAACATATTAATTCTACTTTGTGGTACGACACATGGCAAATTGACAAAGTCTCGAACCACCCAGATATGTTGTAACAAAAATCTCAACAGACACCCAGCTGGCAGCCAAAGACCGGGTCTTGGTGCACTGTTACGGCCACGTGGCTACTTGACCACCTATGTGGCCCAAAATATGCCTCATCCAGAAATCTCGATAAATAGTAGGGTACCACACCCATGAAAAGGGGCTAGAAAAATCAAGAACATTTTCTCAGTAGAGCAAAGACTGCGTCCGATAGTCCAAGGAGTAAGGCAGAGTTTCTACACTTCTTCCGAGCCTCCACCGTCACCTTCCAGAATCTAAACTAAACAATTGTACTTAGATTGTTTTCCAGGATTTCTTTCTAGTCTCTCTTTTGTATTTGCGAGTTTGCAATCAAATCCAGTTCCTCTGTAGTTCTTATTTTTGATAATTAATAGTAAACAAGATGGCGACTCTGCTAGGGACAACTTTTCCTACCGATGAGAAATTGGTGACGCAAATCGACACGTCCAAGCTCTGCTCTACGCAGCAGATGCTTGTTGTTCACTTTGATCAACAAGCATTCGAGGAAATGCTCCCCGAAGGAAGCACCAGCCCAGCACAGAAGCAAGCCAACCAGAAAAAAGCCTGCAGGACACGGAGGCACAAGACCACTGTCCCTCACCAGGCTCTGAAAGGAACTCCTTTCGTTGCTCAAGACAACGACCAAAGCTCCCATGCAGTCTCGTTTCGAACTGCAAAGAACCCCGCTGTCCCCAAATCCAGCAGAAGAAAACACTACGATGCTGGACTATCGGGGGTACAGGAGAAATCCATGCGATCAAAGAAAAGACCGCATAAGAGCGACGACCGCTGGCAAGCGGCCTATGCGGCAGCCAATCTTGGCCGCAGACAGGGTATCCTATACGGCCCCCGACAGCAGCTCCGTACGTCTTCGATCGCATCTCATGCGGGCCAGACCCCATGCGACCCACATAGAACATTGAAGGTTCCAAGTTGGACTCTTCCTACTATGCACCTTTGGGTGTTAAGTCAAAGAAGTCTAGGGCAGTACGGGCTCAGAAAGCCTAGCCAACTGTCCAATATGCTGACCGTCAGCGGGTACCATTAGTCGTTACACGGGCCCCTGATGGAAAGTTGTACTGAACCTCCCATGTCCAGCCCTCGACGGCAAACTGACATGGTAGGTCCCAAGTGTCTCCCCATAATAATCTAGAGCAAGTGCTTTTACTAGCCTCAGATCAGAGAGCAAACATGATACCTACGTACCTGTGTGCCCGGGATTCTCGGGCCCACAAAACAGATGTAAAGGTAGATCAATTTTCTCTCGACTTGTGAGAGGAGATCATCCACAAACGTAAGAAAAAAGAGGCAACTTTGGCATGCGGTGAGCCATCTCTAGGACATTACTATACCCAAGTCGTCATCAACTGCTGCAACAAGTCGGCAGCACCTAAAGAACGGTAGTCCGTCTTCCAACGACTCCACCAGCCAGCACCTGTCCGACGACAACTAGGGAAACAAGTACAAATTTTGGGAGACGAGGAATTTCCTTCCGTCTCCTGTAATTCGACTCGAAAGGTTCCTGTCGACAAGGGAGAAAACAAGACAGGCTCCTCCAGCTCGACAACCTCAGCCAGCACGGCAAGAAAACTCTCATCTGGAGGATTGCCATCGACGATCACAGGGGGGATCTACCATGGCACCCGTTCAAGAAAGAGGCTTCCAACACTCGGGGGTTCATCCTCGACGTCCCTGGAGGTAAACGAAGTCGGGGGTAGTAGTCCCCTGAACGTACGCGACAACCCAGTGTTCCAGGAGGATGCGCAGGGGGTAGCGATCTACTGGAATTATGCAACAGAATTAGACGTCCCCGAGGGTGACCGCCTTCGCCAAGACGATGCAGCTTCCTGTGCAGGGGGTAGCACCCCTTCCGAGTTCGAAGAGGAGGACATTCTGACGTTCCCCGATGATTTCTCTGTACGAGGGTACGATACGGAAAGCACATCCTCTACGGTCTCCTCCGTCTCTCCCCACGTACAGACAGTATTTATGGCAGAAGATGATCACGAAGGGCCTAGTTGTCGACAACATATAGAAGCGCTTGAAGCCATATCCTAACCTTGGTCAAGTTAGTAGACGAGATTAAGGTTGCCTTGCCGACTCAACCAGAAAGGACACCTGGACAAACAAGCATGGGCCCCGCAGTCAACGCGGACTCAAACACGACCGCTCCTCCTCTGGGCGATAATCCTTTTGGAATATCCGCTCCCTTAGCTGTAGACGAGGCTAGGGAGGCAAGAAGAGAAGTCCAGGAGCTTTAAGCAATATTCAATGCCCAAGACTCCTCCCGGGACCTCAGAAGACGGCAGCCGTATCCCGTTGCATAGAGAGACGTTCCTTTTCCTCCGCGGTAAAAACCGTTTCATATCGATTCATATGATGGGAAGACCTCTGCTAGCCGGTATATGACCTATTTTGAGTTCACAACAGACTACTTGCCGCATAATGATGCCATCCTCATACGACTATTTATCGGAGCATTGGAGGGAATCATGTTCAACTGGTACCGCAACCTCACGGACAACTGCATCCATTCCTTTGACGGCTTCAAACACATATTCCTGGAAAGTTTTTATGAAGTAGGGCATGATGTGATATTGTCGTATCTCATGGACGTCGTTCAGGGAGATAGGGAGCTGACGAGAAACTACATCGAGCGGTTTCGCCAAACCGCAATGAGATTGCCCTAAGGCAATCCGGAAAGCTCTTTGATTGAAATCTGCCAAAAGAAGTTGCTTCCCGCAATCAGCCTCTAGATGGGCGAAGATCAATTCAGAGACTGGACAACTTTTATCATAAGCGCTACAAATGCGGAGACAAAGTTAAAGAAGGCCTGCCTGTCACGACCCGCTCCCGAATAATTAGACACGAGTCGGACACGCCCAGCCTTCGTCGTTAGACACGATAAAGTAAGCTGTACCAAGCTAGGGAAAACTAACCAGATATACATGAAAGTATATAATCACAGCATCTAAAAATGTATTCCAGAATGATCACCATAATCCACAATTCTATGTATATAAATGTCCGAGTCATCAAGAATGAAATGTACTATGAATTCTAAATCAATATCTAAAAGTAAGACTAACAGTCTAAATCTGAAATCTCAAGCTAAGTCATGACCCATCATGCTCAGATAAGATCCCGGGCTCTGGCCTATAAGGTAGAATGATATCCTGCAAGGATATCTGTAACTTATCCAGTCAGGAGCGGAACAAAGTACAGTTCTAGGTAATGAACAAAACATCATGATATGAAAGCACAAGGGAACATGGATGTAAAGCACAAGAAGGAACATGGTGTATAAGTACATGAAAGAACATGGTATGTAAGAACATGAAAGAACATGGTATCTCAGGAATCACAGGAACTAAGTACATGATATATCCCCTGAATATGTGTGTACAATATTTGAAATATAACTAAGTATGTGACCGGCTAGGGGTAAGAACATGAAAGCACATGAATGGTACGGCTTAGGACCCGCATGCACGATGTAGGGTCTAAGCTAAACACACCTGAGTTGTTTCTTGGGTTTGGTCACATAAATAGTATATTTTCCCTCTCCAGGTACAAGTAATAAGAACAAGGAACATGAGCACCAGAAAAATACGTCGTGTTACAGTGTGTCAATCAAGGAAGCACATGATATAATGAAATGTACAAGACCATAGAGTGTACTTGCCTTGCTCCGGGGTTTGAGAAGAGGAAGAAGATCTGGAAATACATCTGGTTAATTGGTACAAGTTAGTTAAGTTCTGAACTAAACAACTGACTAACTCTTAAAACCAAAAACTAATTAGGAATTATAATGGTAGTATGCTAGCTTACACATTTCTAACTAAAAGGAAACAATAAATATATTATTTAGTTACTACTCAATTAGTTTCTAGATGATGCTATCTAATTATTCAAGTTATAACCAAGTATTCCAAAATTCCTACAACCACTGTTGCTGACAGACTTATAGATTTAATTTAAAAGTAGTTAAATTCAAATTTCCAGGATTTAACCCAACTCTGAGATATCGACCACAGTTACATAAAAGATCCCCAAGCTAAGCCTATTCCCTTTAGCTCAACTTCCTTAGTTGCCACCCTAATTTTAGGTCTAAACCTGTTAATCACAAAACTACTACAAGGACCCCTTCTCAATTCTACCACAGAAAAGAACTCATAAAAACTCAACCAACCCCTTGTCAAGCCATTAGAGAATAGTCCAAGCCACTCCTAACTTATCTAAAGTTTTAACAAACAAAAGCACCCCCTATTTATTATTGGCAAAACCAAGGCCAAAATAAAATTTATGAAAGTATAGGATCAAAACCTTCCTTCTATCTTTTAGCAACTCAAAATAGTAAAAGAAATATACATAACCAATTCAACCCAGGTCATTCGAGGAAATCAAAATTTTAGATCAACATCTCTAATCGAGAATGGCCATAAGAACAAAAATTATTCAAATATGTGATTTAATACAAATATAATAGTAATTCACACAATCGAATTGGAATCTCCCGGCTCGTTGTTTAGCAAAACCATGCAGAAATCCTTGCTAAACCAACTGCAGACCCAACAGCACAAGCTATCCAATTAAAATCCTAAGTACGCTGTTACAATACTCCAATCACAGATTCGACTCAACTGTTGCTTCCTGCCACCTACTCCGTCACCCAGGACACGCATACGACTGGACACGAACAAAACTCTGGACATGAACACTGGCCAGGTACATCCAACTAGCATGCCCACACGACACAACACAGGAAGGATTCGGACACGCTGAACATGGATACCACCCAAACATCCCCGTTAATTCTATCCACGAAACATCGAATCAATAAGAAAGTGAAGTAAATACCTGAAGGAGTAAACCCGATCGTAAGAAATTTACTCAACGTATCCGACACGATCCTCGTCATTCTGGACACGTACTGACCTGATTCAATCATTCAACAATTGCACGCCCCAATTAATATCCAAAATTATTTCAAGAAGGAAATTCTAACACAAGACTAAGGATCCATGACCTTGAACGATCCCGACACGAATTCAGAAAAAGTACAATTAGCTCACTGGACTTACCGAAGCAAAATCGTTGATAGCTACGATCTTCACCGAAGGTAGTCGAAACATCGAAGGATTGAGATCACCGGAGAGGAAAGCAATCTGAGTGATTCGAATCAGTACAGATGGAATGACATATCAGAATCAGAGAAGAGCAGTTATTCCCGAGTTCCTCTTCCATACCTCGATCGTCGGTGCCGGATCTCGGAGAAATATCGAACGGAAATTATCAACCGTCGTCAGAAATTTGGTGAAGACAAGGACTCCAGATGTTGCAGTCGTCGAAAATGAGAGGATCGTCGGAGACGAAGGTAGATCGTCAGGAACGAGCCGTGCGCCGTTAGAACGCGTCACCGGAGAAGAATTACACGTCGCCGGAACATGCCGCCTAGGTGTAGAGAAGCTTCGTCCTCGCCGTCGCTGTTATCGGAGGAAGCTCTCGATCATTCTTTGGGAGAGCAAGATGCAGCGCCGTCGATCGCCGGAGATCAGCGAACGCAGCCGCTGCCGAGAGCTAGGGTACCACCGTCCAGCCGCCTAGGAGTCGTTCGGGAAACAGTTCCGCCAGAGGGTGCGCGCCTGGTCGCCGCCGCTATCACCGGGAAAGCCACGCACAACCCAGCTCGCCGAGATCTCGCCAGAGAGATTAGGGCTAGGGCTCACACTCGGGAGGAGCAGAAGAAAGGATTTGGGAAAAAAATTAAAGTCGAGTGACTCTCTCTCTCTCTCTCTCTCTTTCTCACTCAGACTTTAAAACAAAGAAATGTGCATTATGCACAAACCCCTCCCCCCTCGCTCCGTAACCATTTTGATTAAGTCCTTTGTTAAGGAAAATTTCAAAAAAAACCCCTCTCATTTTCATAATTACAGTAACTGCTAAAAAATTTATTAGAAATTTTAAAATAATGGGGGACCACTAAGTTGGTTGTAACAACCTTTTAAATTTGAAATTCTGCTCTAAAATTAATTCCCTCCAAAATAGATCACCAAATTTATTATTTAAAACTAACTTATTATTTGAAACTTCAATCAACAATTGTTATTATTAGAAATGCTTTCGAAAAAAATCAAATTTATATTTCTCAAAATAAAGGTGGAGTTACAAATCTCCCTCCCCCCTTAAAATAATTTCGTGCTCGAAATTCGAAGACCCACAAAATAAATCTCAAAATCTTAAAAGTTCAAACACAAGTCATTTATTGAAAACAGAATCTTCGAATACTAGAATACAATCAAGCAAACAAACTAGGATAGCGCTCCCGCATCCCATCCTCATGCTCCCATGTAGACTCTCCAGGGGAGTGGTATTTCCACATGACGCGAACAAGTAGAATAGTCTGGTTCCGCAAGCGCTTCTCCCTACGATCAAGGATCTCCACTGGCTGCTCCTCGTAAGTCAATCTTGGACCGAACTCTAGCTCTGAATGGTCCACCACATGGCTCGGATCTGGAATGTAGCGTTGAAGTTGGGACACATGGAAAACGTCGTGCACTCCCTCCAAGCTAACTGGAACGCTAGTCGGTATGCCACCTCGCCAATCCGCGTCGTCACGTCAAAAGGCCTGATGTACCTCGGACTGAGCTTCCCACCTCTGCCGAAAAGAATGACACCTCTGGTCGACAAGATCTTCAGGAACACTCTATCTCCACTCTGTACGATAATTACGTACAAGAAGTTAAAATAACACGATCTAACAATGATCAAGAATTAATTTATCACCCCCAGTTTCCAGAAACAGGGATATTTTTGTCATTTTTCATTTTTTAATTATTTTGAAATTGTTTATTTATTTATTGTAATATTTTGGGGTTATTTGAGTCGGGTTCGAATTTCAGCTCAATCCGACTTGAAACGGGGACCCGGGGTAGTGTTGACCCTAGTGGACCCACACACTAGTTAGCCATGGCCCACATGACATTTATTTTAGTTAGTGACTAGGCTAATTTATTTTGGTTAGGATTAATGTGGATTAGTATTTTAGGATTGACTAAACTACCCTCGACTTAGAAGCCCTTCCATATATTAACCCATAGATTAGAGATGGGGCTTTTAGGCTTTTCCAAATAGGACCATAGCAGTCCATTTAGGGCCGGCCACCATTGTATGGAAAGGCTCCATCATTCATCATTTTCCCTCTCTATTCTCTCTCTTGTTCTTCCCAAATCAATTAGGGAGCAATCCCTAATCAAACCATCACCAAATCCTTCCATTTCTCCACCAAATCTTCTTCCTTCCTTCTCCATTCAACCCAAGGAGGGAGCTACCCAAGTTTGGGAGGATTCGGAGCTCGTTCGTGTCCTTTTGGAATCTCTACGTGTCGGTGTCGCTTCGGAAAGGTTTTTCTTCGATTCGATCTACCGGGAGGTATAAATCCCTTCTCCTTTTCATTTCCTCATGCATATAGGTTAATTTTTGACCCATAGGAATAACCCCCATGGTTTTGTGTCCATTCGAGTCCATTTCATGTCCATTTGGGCACTTGTAGAGGTGTCCTATGTGTAGGATCGTGTTCTAATGGGAAAACCCCTATTTGGACATATGGGGAATTATTTGTATATTGATTTGATGTTGTTTAATGTTTAATTCCAGATTTTTAGGTGTTTAGGAATAGTTTTCCTATGTATCTTAATGCATCATATTGTTAATATCTATATCTATATATCTATATATATATATATATATATATATATATATATATATATATATATATATAATATGGTTTATATATATATATGTGAATATATATTATGGTATATAGATGTGATTGTGTTTACATTGTGTCCATGTGGGAGAATTCGGCCAAGGAGGGGTTATGAGTGTGGAGTTGGCTTGGTGTTTGATTATATGTGAGTGTGTGTGTGTTTGTGTATAGAGAGAGTTAGAGAGAGTGAGAGATGAGAGGATTTGAGGATGAGATTAAGAGGGAATGAAGGAGTGATAGAGAGATTGAGAGTGGTGGAGTATTTGAGAGTTTTAGGATGCAACAGGAGGGATGGCACTGCTGTTGAAACAGCAGGTAGGGACAACAGTATACACTGTTGTGCAGTGTGTATCAGTCCCCACCCAGGGGACTGATTTAGTTGGGCTGGACAGTCCCCACAGGGACTGATTGAAACAGCAGGCGGTAGCAGTGTACTGCTACCTGGTAGCAATATTAAGAGGGGAAGTTTTGCCCAGGTTTTAGTACCCAGAACCAGTCCCCAAATGGCAGCCAACACCCTCCAAATTTCAGTCTAAACTTTAGTCCTTAACACCATCTATTGGCACCCCAAATAACAGTCAAATTCACCATAAAATAGTCCTTATATTTCAGTCCATAACATGCCTAAAACCAGTCCTAATATAACCCATATATGGCTGTACTTGACCCCATATAACTGCTCACCAAATCAGCCCATGTATACCCTTTGATAGCCCCACAAATTAGTCCTCCATGACAGTCCAAATCAGTCCCCAAACACCCCTTAGCATGCCCCAAAACACCACCAAAACCACTTCATTCTAGTCTCATTAAATTCCATGTTTTAGTCCCCTTAAACCCACTTGATGACAGCCCTTTGTCCCCTTAACAAATCAGTCCAGGTTTGCCTCTTTAACACCACTCTAATTACAGTCCATAAAACCCCATGTGTTAGCCCCATGTTTCAGTCCCCAAATCAGTGCCAAACCTGTCCATACATTCTCCAACTTTATGTCCAGAAATCAGTCCCACAGTTTCCTTGACAGTCCACCAAAACCAGTCCCTAACCATGTCCATTCTATCCCCTAAACACAGCCTTTAGGCAGCCCTATGAGCAGTACAAAACCAGTCCCTAACATGCCATTGACAGCCCCATACTTAGCCTCAAAACCTGTCCCAATCCAGCCTTGTTCAGTCTATATTTCAGTCCTGTATGTGAGTGTTGGTGAGATATATGTGTGTGAGCCTTGTATTTGAGTATGTGTGTAGATGAGGTTAGTGTGTGTGTGAGCCTATATATATATATATATATATATATATATATATATATATATATATATATTATATATATATATATATATATATATATATATATATATATATATATATTTGTGTGTGTGAGTTTATATATGTATTTGTGGGTGTGAGAGTATATAGGTATTTGTGTGTGTGAGTTTATATATGTGTTTGTGAGTGTGAGTGATATATGAGTATAGCTAATAACCTATAGGTATTAGCCTATGTCTAAACATATAGGAAGGCCTATGTGAGTGTTGTGTGTGAGCTTGTAGTGTGTGAGTTTGTGTGAGTTTGTGTGAGTGTAGGGTAAATGAGAATGGTAAGAGGGTAAGGGCTAGGTAATGGGAAATGATTAACATGTGCCATAAGATGACTTAGATGACCTAGATACTAGGATTTCTTGGTAGGTAATGTTAGTATAGGATAGTAACTAGCTATCCTAGGAAACCTAGGCTAGTATTCCTAGGTTATAGTGGTATGTGCAAGGTATAGGTATTTACCTTAGTAAGGGAAATATAGGTAATGCCTAGAAATAGGGTATTTGAGTTTGGAGTCTAAGATAGAGTTAGAACTTGGTTCCCTTGGTTGGTAATGATCAAATATAGTGCTCATAGACTAATTTTGACGTCGGTTGACCATTTTGACCAAAAGTCAACAAAAGTCAACCGAGAGTCAAACTTAGCCTTTAAGCGACTAGATTTGACCGAAACCAAACCAGAGTTGACCAGTTGACTGAAAGTCAATAGTTGGTCAACATATGACTTATTTGACCCAGGGTTGACTCAGTATTGACCAGAGTTGACTTTTTGACCAAAAGTCAACTGTAAGTCAACCCTTGACCCAAATTGACCTAGTTTGACTTGGATTGATTTACTGTGACCTTGTTTGACCTTGGTTGTCCTAGTGTGATCCGGTTTGGCTCAGTATGACCTAGTATGATCTAGTTTAGCTTGGTATGACTTAGATTTGACCTAGATTGACCTAGATTCATTTAGAATGCATTGTAATGCATCTTATTATCATTTTTAGACTCATAGTGACTTGTACTGTTCTATAGGAGGCAGACACCACTCCTCGGACAGTATATTCTCTTCAGACACTGAGGCTATCAGGCGAGTACATTCTCTGATCGTTTTATACTTGTCTGGATTTATATTCTTGCTCTAAATTACTGTACTTGATGCTGACACGATTGTTATCACAGATTGGTACTATATGGATCTTCTTTTGAGATGTTATCCCCTTGTATTTACTAGATACATATTGTGATATGCGTTTCACTTACATATTGTATTTATTGAATACCCATATCCTTGTATACTCCTTGTGCATATTGTACTCTCAGTATCACATGAGTCCCAGGGATAGACCATTGTACACTATTGTATAACATTGTACAACTATTGTATAATATTGTATATCTATTATATAATATTGTACATCCATTGTATAACATTGTACATTATTGTGCCAGATAACGTAACTGGAGTAGATTCTTGTGTATTGATTGGGGAGGGAGAGTAGAATTGGTTATGTACTCAAATTCTATTGTACAACATTGTATAACTATTGTATATGTCTATTGTACACCCACGTATAATGGAGTTACCATTGCATTGTCCTAGACCGTTTACATAACCATATTGTACTCTAAATCACAGTTGGCTTACAGTACTTACTTATCATACATAGATATTTCCTGTTATCAAATCTCCACTGTTTTTCATATACATTCTTCTTTCAGCGTTTCATGTACCTTACTCTATTGCATGCTTTATATTTCCTAACTTGATATGAACTGCGTGAGATGTTTTGTGCTCGCTCCTGTCCTGACTGGACCTGTTAAAAATATTACAGAGGATGAGGATGAGGCCTGTGTAGATACCTACTATAGGACAGGTGTAGATGACTCGTGTGACCCAGATTTCCAGCCTGGTCCACTAGCTTAGAGACTGAGGCTCCCTAGTCTAGGTTTTACTATTTCTGTCTTTGAGATCTGGATTGTATATATTATTTCATATTCAGTAGTGAGACTTGTATTCTGGATGTTTACTGAGATGTTATTTTAGACACTTAGACTCTCTGGTTGTGATGTATATTCTTTCATTCCAGTATTTATCTATCTATTTTTTATCTTATCATTCTGCCTTAGATGTGATTGAGACTGTATTGCTATGTCACCTCCATTCGGAGTGTATATACTGTACAGGTACCTTTATATTGTTAGATGATTGACCTAGGACAGCGTTCTACCGCCGACCCTGCGGCGTAGGCTAGGCATTGTTACGTTCTCGTACCCTCACAGTGGGTGCGGGTCGTGACACATTTTTAGTGGTGGCCCATGCAGGTCGAGTTTATGTAGTGGTATTCGAACTAGAGTATCACTACAGCCTGCAGTAGGATTAGGATATTTTTGAAGGTACTCAATCACATTAGGAAAAACTCTTATCTAATTCATACCATCTCAGTTCTTACTGATATTGTTTTCCCTTGAATATAACTGTCCTCCCTTGCTATTCGACTCATTCTCAGCAATTGTTTCTTTGATCTGTCTCCAGGATGGTTGAGACGAGATCACATCGCCAGGGCCAGGGGGACGCCGATGAGAGGTCTGTCACCTCTCATATCCAGCAGCCAGCTCCTGGTACCGCAGCCCCACTTATGCCAGCTGGGGTAGGCGTTTCAGCTGCGTTCGGAGGAGCCCCTCCACCAGCAGCAGGGGGTATGCCTCCACCAGTTCGGGGGCAGGACCCAGTTATTCCAGAGGTGCCTTTCCAGCAGCCGCCGCCTACAGGACACGTGGATGCGGCACAGATGTTCGCATATTTCCAGCAGTTCATGGACCGACAGCAGGCCCGACAGGACAGGGGCATGGAGTTGGCCCTTACGACAGTTGCAGCCCGACCAGTGGTTCAGCAGCCGAAGACACCAGGGATAGAGCAGTTCCAGAAGATGAGCCCCAGAGACTTCCTAGGAACGGAGGGGATTCTATATGCTGATGAGTGGATCGAGCATATAAAGGAGATCTTTCGCCTGGCTCGGATACCGGCAGATCTCCAGATTAAGGCATCAGCTAGTCAGATGCGAGATCTTGCTCGCACCTGGTATCAGTCAGACCCTAGGGTAGGGGTAGCTGGACAGACTTGGAAGCAGTTTAAGGGCTTCTTCAAGAAGAAGTTCTTCCCAGATTCAGTACTCAGAGCCTTAGAGTCGCAGTTCGAGAACCTAGTCCAGGGGAGCCTTTCAGTGGAGGAGTACGCAGGGGAGTTCGGCCGCCTCGGCAGGTTCGTAGAGGGCTTGAGCGAGACGGCGAAGGCCCAGAGGTTCCGGAAGGGTCTGGTCAAGGAGGTCAAGTCCCTGACCAAGGGCAACAGGGATGCCACATTCGAGGAGATCTTGACGGGAGCCTTATTGGCTGAGGACGATCTTGAGCTGAGGCTCAAGAGGGAGCGAGACCCTGTTGGAGGCAGCAGCAGCGGAGGCCAGGCCAAGAGGCCTCACATACAGATTCAGCAGCAGTATCAGCAGCCGATGGTCCACTTCCAGCAGCAGCAGCAGAGGCCTGTTCAGTATCAGGGACAGAGACAGGTGTTGTATCAGCAGGCACCCAGGCAGCAACAGAACACTGTGTACAACTTCTACAAGAAGCAAGGACATGGGTGGGACGACTGTAGGAAAAGGCTGGGCATGTGTTTACTTTGCGGTTCAGCGGAGCATCAGTGTAGAGAGTGTCCCAAGAACTCGACGCCATTGGCTCAAGTAGCACCAGGAGCTAGGGCTCCGGCAGGGCAGCAGAGGGGACCACCATTGCAGACTCAGCAACAGAGGTTCGAACAGTATCAGCAGCAGGCCAGGGGGGGCCAGCCAGGGCGAGCTTTCGCCATGACAGCCGAGGATGCTCAGGCCGTTGGAGATTTAGTTGTATATTCCGTTCTTTGATTCAAATTCTACAATTACTGTCTTGAAAATTCAATTCCATCTATTCCTATCTGTTTTTTCATTGTTGATAAGTTTTGATCTGGTACTTCATTATGATTTAATTTTCTTCTGAGATAAGTCGTATGGGCTAGGTCGTCTCGATTATGAGATTTTAGAATCCTCTAGGGTCATGCTAGCAGGCATAGTGAGGACATATAGTCGAATTATGGACGTATTTCTCGGGTGTGGAATTTAAGGTTTTCGTTGCCAAGCGCGCGACAATGCAAAAATTTTAAATACCATAATTCTAGAGGTATGTACCATAGTTGAGGACTCTGTGATTATCGTAGCCTTGCTCACTAGCATGACAGAGATTCTGAGTATCATGATGATTGGACAGACGCATACGATTATCGATTTGTATGATTTTCTGTGGTTATTTTGTTTTAAATTTTGATGATGATTCTTTTAAGGTGGATAGACTTATAGCATCTATTTGAGAAAATTTTAAATTTTGTAATTTTAGTCATTTAATTCATGCTTTGATTTTGAGATTTTAAATCATTTTAATTTTAAGCCATGACTTGTGATTTTGACATTTTACTATTGTTGGTTTTAATTTCGAGGACGAAATTCTTTTAAGGTGGATAGATTTGTCACTCCCAGTTTCCAAAAACAGGAGTATTTTTGTTATTTTTCATTTTTTTAATTATTTTGAAATTATTTATTTATTTATTATAATATTTTGGGGTTATTTGAGTCGGGTTCGAATTTCAGCTCAATCCGACTTGAAACGGGGACCCGGGGTAGTGTTGACCCTAGTGGACCCACACACTAGTTAGCCATAGCCCACATGACATTTATTTTAGTTAGTGACTAGGCTAATTTATTTTGGTTAGGATTAATGTGGATTAGTATTTTAGGATTGACTAAACTACCCCCGACTTAGAAGCCCTTCTATGTATTAACCTATAGATTAGAGAGGGAGCTTTTAGGCTTTTCCAAATATGACCATAGCAGCCCATTTAGGGCCGGCCACCATTGTATGGAAAGGCTCCATCATTCATCATTTTCCCTCTCCATTCTCTCTCTTGTTCTTCCCCAAATCAATTAGAGAGCAATCCCTAATCAAACCATCACCAAATCCTTACATTTCTCCACCAAATCTTCTTCTTTCCTTCTCCATTCAACCCAGGAGGGAGCTACCCAAGTTTGGGAGGATTCGAAGCTCGTTCGTGTCCTTTTGGAATCTCTACGTGTCGGTGTTGCTTCGGGAAGGCTTTTCTTCGATTCGATCTACCGGGAGGTATAAATCTCTTCTTCTTTTCATTTCTTCATGCATATAGGTTAATTTTTGACCCATAGGAATAACCCCCATGGTTTTGTGTCCATTCGAGTCCATTTCGTGTCCATTTGGGCACTTGTAGAGGTGTCCTATGTGTAGGATCGTGTCCTAATGGGAAAACCCCTATTTGGACACATGGGGAATTATTTGTATATTGATTTGATGTTGTTTAATGTTTAATTCTAGATTTTCATGTGTTTAGGAATAGTTTTCCTATGTATCTTAATGCATCATATTGTTAATATGATATATATATTAATCTCTCTCTCTCTATATATATATATATGTATATATATATATATATATATATATATATATATAATATGGTTTATAAAAAAAAATATAATATGGTTTATATATATATGTGAATATATATTATGGTATATAGATGTGATTGTGTTTACATTGTGTCCATGTGGGGAGAATTCGGCCAAGGAGGGGTTATGAGTGTAGAGTTGGCTTGGTGTTTGATTATATGTGAGTGTGTGTGTTTGTGTATAGAGAGAGAGTTAGAGAGAGTGAAAGATGAGAGGATTTGAGGATGAGATTAAGAGGGAATGAAGGAGTGATAGAGAGATTGAGAGTGGTGGAGTATTTGAGAGTTTTAGGATGCAACAGGGGGGGATGGCACTGCTGTTGAAACAGCAGGTAGGGACAACAGGATACACTGCTGTGCAGTGTGTATCAGTCCCCACCCAGGGGACTGATTTAGTTGGGCTGGACAGTCCCCACAGGGACTGATTGAAACAGCAGGCGGTAGCAGTGTACTGCTACCTGGTAGCAATATTAAGAGGGAGAGTTTTGCCCAGGTTTTAGTACCCAGAACCAGTCCCCAAATGGCAGCCAACACCCTCCAAATTTCAGTCTAAACTTTAGTCCTTAACACCATCTATTGGCACCCCAAATAACAGTCCAATTCACCACAAAACAGTCCTTATATTTCAGTCCATAACATGCCTAAAACCAGTCCTAATATAACCCATATATGGCTGTCCTTGACCCCATATAACTGCTCACCAAATCAGCCCATGTACACCCTTTGATAGCCCCACAAATTAGTCCCCCATGACAGTCCAAATCAGTCCCCAAACACCCCTTAGCATGCCCCAAAACACCAACAAAACCACTTCATTCTAGTCTCCTTAAATTCCATGTTTTAGTCCCCTTAAACCCACTTGATGACAGCCCCTTGTCCCCTTAACAAATCAGTCCAGGTTTGCCTCTTTAACACCACTCTAATTACAGTCCATAAAACCCATGTGTTAGCCCCATGTTTCAGTCCCCAAATCAGTGCCAAACCTGTCCATACATTCTCCAACTTCATGTCCAGAAATCAGTCCCACAGTTCTCTTGACAGTCCACCAAAACCAGTCCCTAACCATGTCCATTCTATCCCCTAAACTCAGCCTTTAGGCAGCCCTATGAGCAGTACAAAACCAGTCCCTAACACGCCATTGACAGCCCCATACTTAGCCTCAAAACCTGTCCCAGTCCAGCCATGTTCAGTCTATATTTCAGCCCTGTGTGTGAGTGTTGGTGAGATATATGTGTGTGAGCCTTGTATTTGAGTATGTGTGTAGATGAGGTTAGTGTGTGTGTGAGCCTATATATATAAATATATATTTGTGTGTTTGAGTTTATATATGTATTTGTGGGTGTGAGAGTATATAGGTATTTGTGTGTGTGAGTTTATATATGTATTTGTGGGTGTGAGAGTATATAGGTATTTGTGTGTGTGAGTTTATATATGTGTTTGTGAGTGTGAGTGATATATGAGTATAGATAATAACCTATAGGTATTAGCCTATGTCTAAACATATAGGAAGGCCTATGTGAGTGTTGTGTGTGAGCTTGTAGTGTGAGTTTGTGTGAGTTTGTGTGAGTGTAGGGTAAATAAGAATGGTAAGAGGGTAAGGGCTAGGTAATGGAAAATGATTAACATGTGCCATAAGATGACTTAGATGACCTAGATATTAGGATTTCTTGGTAGGTAATGGTAGTATAGGATAGTATCTAGCTATCCTAGGAAACCTAGGCTAGTATTCCTAGGTTAGAGTGGTATGTGCAAGGTATAGGTATTTACCTTGGTAAGGGAAATATAGGTAATGCCTAGAAATAGGGTATTTGAGTTTGGAGTCTAAGATAGAGTTAGAACTTGGTTTCCTTGGTTGGTAATGATCAAATATAGTGCTCATAGACTAGTTTTGACGTCGGTTGACCATTTTGACCAAAAGTCAACAAAAGTCAACCGAGAGTCAAACTTAGCCTTTAAACGACTAGATTTGACCGAAACCAAACCAGAGTTGACCAGTTGACTGAAAGTCAACAGTTGGTCAACATGTGACTTGTTTGACCTAGGGTTGACTCAGTATTGACCAGAGTTGACCAGAGTTGACTTTTTGATCAAAAGTCAACTGTAAGTTAACCCTTGACCCAAATTGACTTAGTTTGACTTGGATTAATTTACTGTGACCTTGTTTGACCTTGGTTGTCTTAGTGTGACCCGGTTTGGCTCAGTATGACCTAGTATGACCTAGTTTAGCTTGGTATGACTTAGATTTGACCTAGATTGACCTAGATTTATTTAGAATGCATTGTAATGCATCTTATTATCATTTTTAGACTCATAGTGACTTGTACTGTTCTATAGGAGGCAGACACCACTCTTCGGACAGTATATTCTTTTTAGACACTCGGGCTATCAGGCGAGTACATTCTCTGACCGTTTCATACTTGTCTGGATTTACATTCTTGTTCTAGATTACTGTACTTGATGCTGACACGATTGTTATCACGGATTGGTACTATATGGATCTTCTTTTGAGATGTTATCCCCTTGTATTCACTAGATACATATTGTGATGTACGTTTCACTTACATATTGTATTTATTGAATACCCATATCCTTGTATACTCCTTGTGCATATTGTACTCTCAGTATCACATGAGTCCCAGGGATAGACTATTGTACACTATTGTATAATATTGTACAACTATTATATAACATTGTACATCTATTGTATAATATTGTACATCCATTGTATAACATTATATACTATTGTGCAAGATAACGTAACTGGAGTGGATCCTTGTGTATTGATTGGGAAGGTGGTGTAGAATTGGTTATGTACTCAAATCCTATTGTACAACATTGTATAACTATTGTATATGTCTATTGTACACCCACGTACAATGGAGTTACCATTGCATTGTCCTAGACCGTTTACATAACCATATTGTACTCTAAATCACAGTTGGCTTACAGTTCTTACTTATCATACATAGATATTTCCTGTTATCAAATCTCTACTATTTTTTATATACATTCTTCTTTCAGCGTTTCATGTATCTTACTCTATTGCATGCTTTATATTTCCTAACTTGATATGAACTGCGTGAGATATTTTATGCTCGCTCCTGTCCTGACTGGACCTGTTGAAAATATTATAGAGGATGAGGATGAGGCCTGTGTAGACACCTACTATGGGACAGCTGTAGATGACTCGTGTGACCCAGATTTCTAGCCTGGTCCACTAGCTTAGAGACTGTGGCTCCCTAGTCTAGGTTTTACTATTTCTGTCTTTGAGATCTGGATTGTATATATTATTTCATATTCAGTAGTGAGACTTGTATTCTGGATGTTTGCTGAGATGTTATTTTAGACACTTAGACTCTCTGGTTGTGATGTATATTCTTTCATTCCAGTATTTATCTATCTATCTTTTTATCTTATCATTCTGCCATAGATGTGATTGAGACTGTATATTGCTATGTCACCTCCATTCGGAGTGTATATACTGTACAAGTACCTTTATATTGTTAGAAGATTGATCTAGGACAGCGTTCTACCGTCGACTGCAGCGTAGGCTGGACGTTGTTACGTTCTCGTACCCTCACAGTGGGTGCGGGTCGTGACACAAATAGGCATGAGATAGAATGAAGTTTCAATTATAACTTAGAGGAACAAAATTATGAAGACACAACTATTAAGTACGATCAAAAATCGATAGTTTAACACATGTGGACTAGGACAAGATAGGAAAATTATGGTCAGATAGACATGATTTAAGATCGAAGTTTATGCAAGTCACAAACGAAGTATGGAATAAAAATCTGGCAATGTATAATTTTTGAGGAATTCAATGATCTAACGATAAAATGCTAAAGAAAAGTTAGCAAGGGTTGATTGAGAAAACGTACAAAATATTCAGGAGATACAGTATCAAATCAGGATGAACGTGCAAGGATTTGTGATTCTCGAAAACCAATAATCATATAAAAGGAACATTGTTTCTATGGTATCCGGAAACATATAAATATTTGAAATCACTTTACTCAGAATCCCTACCCGCCAGGGTATACCTGGCTGCAGTGAACTTGTTGGCTCCGTGACTCAAATTATGATATGTTACCGAATATCCTATGCACTATATCCATTTTCCAACAATCATCAACAAAGCAACCCAAGAGATCACGACATAAAGAATTTAGGATAAGTCTCCATAATACTCGAAACCTATGAATGTCTGAAATTACTTCAACTTAGAGTTCATGTCCCGCTTGTGCGCTGCTGGCTGTAGTGAACTTTCGGTCTCCGCAATCCAGATAACGGCTGCAGCGTGCAACTGCCACACCCTAGTAGGTCATCGAATAGTCTTTCAACTTTATCCATAGAAAATTTCAAGGAATCAAAATGAGTTTCAATAGTCTAAGTCGCGAAAATGGTGAGGTTATCTGACTATCAGAATACAAGGGTTTATTAGATACTAAGAGACGACAAGGGATCCAATCAGTGAGTACAAAAGGGCAACCAGGGAGATTTAAAATTTCAGACAGGGAACGAAGTTTTAAATTATGACAGAATTTCAACTGATATCTGGAATGGTAACAAGATTCCATATATGTGACATTATCCCGAAGGGATAACAGAGTATCGAAGGATGAACTGAAATAAGGTATCAGATAGGAGACAAGTTTCAAAATAAGAAATAAATCCTGTACTGGAAACAAGTTTCAATAAAATCTCAAATAACAATAAAATCTCGAGCAAAAACTTGAATTGAAAACTAATTCCCCAATAAGGTACACAGTAAAAAATAGAAAATCAAGTATCGACAAAGTCGTGAATAAGGAACAAATTTTCGAATAAAAAATCTCAATGAGGAACAAGATTTTGAATAGGGTACACTGTCTCAACGAGTCGCGAGTAGGAACTGAAGTTTCAAAGTCTGGAAAATCTTGAATATGAGACTAAATCACAAACAAAACAAAGTCTCGTAAATAGGAAACATGATCTTAAAATCATGAAGGGAATCAAGTTACAAAATAGGAAAGAGAATCACTGGGTGACTAGGATACAAGTATCCATAAAACAAGTGATACCTCAAATAGGGGACAAGATTGAAACAAAGTGGTGATCAGAACAATTTCTCAAACAGAAAACAAGCCATGAATAGAAAAAGAAATCTCATATAGGGAACATGTCAAGTCCTCAGATTTGAAAGAAAATTTTCAAAGGATGTCTTGAATGGTGAATAGAAGCAATTATTGAATAAAATCAAATTCCAACAAGCCCCGAATAGAAAACTAAACCTCGAGAAGAAAACAAAACTTACAAATTGTAACTAGTTATGAATAGGAAACAAAATTCTTGAGTAGAATCTCGAAAAGAAAGCAGGGTTACGAAGAATGGATGGAGGAGTATCAATCAAAGAATAGGAAACAATATCTCAAAATAAGTTTCGAATATCCACCAAGGTTCCAAAATAGAAAACAAGAAGTTTCAAGAAATGGTCTAGTTGCTAAAAGAATTTAAGGAAAGAATGGATTGCTAATCAAGATACATGGTTTTCTCCAACCATGCAAAAGAAACCTTCTGTCTTCAGTCTATCTTCAGTATTACTCCGGGACTGGAATCACTTCAATTTCTTCAGCTGTCCTGATATAGGCTGGTCCTTGCGGCAGTGCTCTATGATGTCGCTGAATCTGGAGAGGCAGGTCCTTCTTCTGTGGTACTAATGCTCCTCGTGCTCGTCCTTGGTAGTACGATCAGCGACCTCCGGGCAATCCTTCATTCAGTGGCAAAAGTTTGCAGTATAAACAAGTCCGAGTCTTTTGCGGCACTCCTCGAAGCGATGTCTGGATGGCGGGGGAAAGCACAAATGGCCATCATCTGAATCTGATGGCGCGACTGAAGAGGCGCTGTCTGAGTGTGGCGATGCTTTGCTGATCCCTAGTAGTTGATATCTTCATCATAAGTCTTCATGTCCTTCATGAGCTTCAGCTTCCCGTCGCGTCCTATTATCCGTGGTACATTGTGGATCTCCTGGCTGGTGGCTCTAATCTTCAGAGAAGTCGGGTCCTCAGAAACTTGGATGATCTTCAGTGGTGACTCCAGGTTCTTGATCTGCTCCTTGGTGCAAGATATACGCTCGGTATTAAAAAAGTCCAAAAGTCTGAGAGTCTGGAAATCAGAAGTCCTTTCTGGCTCGGAGAGTGGATACACAAAACTGGCTTGGAAAAGGATGTCCTACTCCCTCTGGGTGTCAAGGAACTCTTGAAACATCTCCGTCAACTACGTACTACCCATGGGGATAGTAATGGCGATAGAAGGTAGTGGAAGCTCGAAACTTCAAGTGTAGGTAGATCAACAGTTCTGGTGTCGCATGCTTTTGAACTATCTAAAAAATAGAAAACTGTTAAAATAACCTAGACCTAAATACAACAAGTGTTTATAGAATATCAATATACCCGATGTACCCAATTTTCTATGCTGTGATTCAAGTTTTCCTAGTATAATATCAAGCCTCCCAATAGTACGCTAAGACCTAGGTACTATTAGGATAGACCTGCATGGGCCACCACTAAAAACATGTCACGACCCGCTTCCGAATAATCGGACACGAGTCGGACACGCCCAGCCTTCGTCGTTAGACACGACGAAGTAAGCTATACCAAGCTAGGGAAAACTAACCGGATAAACATAAAAGTATATAATCACAGCATCTAAAAACGTATCCCAGAATGATCACCATAATCCATAATTCTATATATATAAATGTACGAGTCATCAAGAATGAAATGTACTATGAATTCTAAATCAATATCTAAAAGTAAGACTAACAGTCTAAACCTGAAACCTCAAGCTAAGTTATGACCCATCCTGCTCAGATAAGATCCCGGGCTCTGTCCCATAAGGTAGAATGATATCCTGCAAGCATACCTGCAACTTATCCAGTCAGAAGCGGAGCAAAGAACAGTTCTAGGTAATGAATAAGACATTATGATATGAAAGTACAAGGGAACATGGTATGTAAAGCGCAAGAAGGAACATGGTATATAAGTACATGAAAGAACATGGTATGTAAGAACATAAAAGAACATGGTATCTCAGAAATCACAGAAACTAAGTACATGATATATCTTCTGAACATGTATGTACAATATTTAAAATATAACTAAGTATGTGACCGGCTAGGGGTAAGCACATGAAGCACAAGAAAGCACATGAATGGTACGGCTTAGGACCCGTGTACACGATGAGGGGTCTAAGCTAAACACACCTGAGTTGTTTCTTGGGTTTGGTCACATAAATAGTATATTTCCCCTCCCCAGGTACAAGTAATAAGAACAAGAACATGAGCACCATAAAAACATGTCGTGTCGCAGTGTGTCAATCAAGGAAGCACATGATATAATGAAATGTACAAGACCATAGAGTGTACTTGTCTTGCTCCGGGGTTTGAGAAGAGGAAGAAGATCTGGAAATACATCTGGTTAATTGGTACAAGTTGGTTAAGTTCTGAACTAAACAACTGACTAACTCTTAAAACCAAAAACTAATTAGGAATTATAATGGTAGTATGCTAGCTTACACATTTCTAACTAAAAGGAAACAATAAATTCATTATTTAGTTACTACTCAATTAGTTTCTAGATGATGCTATCTAACTATTCAAGTTATAACCAAGTTTTCCAAAATTCCTACAACTACTGTTGCTGACAGACTTATAGATTTAATTTAAAAGTAGTTAAATTCAAATTTCCAGGATTTAACCCAACTCTGAGATATCGACCACAGTTACATAAAAGATCCCCAAGCTAAGCCTATTTCCTTTAGATCAACTTCCTTAGTTGCCACCCTAATTTTAGGTCTAAACCTGCTAATCACAAAACTACTACATGGACCCCTTCTCAATTCCACCACAGAAAAGAACTCATAAAAACTCAGCCAACCCCATGTCAAGCCATTAGAGAATAGTCCAAGCCGCTCCTAACTTATCCAAAGTTTTAACAAACAAAAGCACCCCCTATTTATTATTGGCAAAACCAAGGCCAAAATATAATTTATGAAAGTATAGGCTCAAAACCTTCCTCCTATCTCTTAACAACTCAAAATAGTAAAACAAATATACATAACCAATTCAACCCATGTCATTCGAGGAAATCTAAATTTCAGATCAACAGCTCTAATCGAGAATGGCCTTAAGAACAGAAATTATTCAAATATGTGATTTAATACAAATATAATAATAATTCACACAATCGAATTGGAATCCCCCGGCTCGTAGTTTAGTAAAACCATGCAGAAATCCTTGCCAAACCAACTGCAGACCCAACAGCACAAGCTATCGAATTAAAATCCTAAGTACGCCGTTGCAATACTCCAATCACAGATTCGACTCAACTGTTGCTTCCTGCCACCCACTCCGTCACCCAGGACATGCATACGGCTGGACACGAACACTGGCCGGGTACATCCAACTAGCATGCCCACACGACACAACACAGGAAGGATTCGGATATGCTGAACATGGATACCACCCAAACATCCCCGTTAATTCTATCCACGAAACATCGAATCAATAATAAAGTGAAGTAAATACCTGAAGGAGTAAACCTGATCGTAAGAAATTCACTCAGCGTATCCGACACGATCCTCGTCTTTCTAGACACGTACTGACCTGATTCAATCATTCAACAATTGTACGCCCCAATTAATATCCGAAATTATTTCAAGAAGGAAATTCTAACACAAGACTAAGGATCCATGGCCTTGAACGATCCCGACATGAATTCAGAAAAAGTACAATTAGCTCACTGGACTTACCGAAGCAAAATCATTGATAGCTACGATCTTCACCGAAGGTAGTCGAAACTTCGAAGGATTGAGATCACCGGAGAGGAAAGCAATCTGAGTGATTCGAATCAGTACAGATGGAATGACATATCAGAATCAGAAAAGAGCAGTTCTTTCCGAGTTCCTCTTCCATACCTCGATCGTCGGTGCCGGATCTCGAAGAAATGTCGAATGAAAATTATCGACCGTCGTCAGAAATTTGGTGAAGACAGGGACTCCAGATGTTGCAGTCGTCGAAAATGAGAGGATCGTCGGAGACGAAGGTCAATCGTCGGGAACGAGCCGTACGTTATTAGAACGCATCGCCGGAGAAGAATTACACGTCGTCGGAATATGCCGCCTAGGTGTAGAGAAGCTTCGTCCTTGCCGTCGCCTTTATCGGAGGAAGCTCTCGATCATTCTTTGGGAGAGCAAGATGCAGCGCCATCGATCGCCGGAGATCAGCGAACGCAGCCGCTGCCGAGAGCTAGGGTACCACCGTCCAGCCACCTAGGGAGTCGCTCAGGAAACAGTACCGCTAGAGGGTGCGCGCCTGGTCGCCGTCGCTGTCGCCGGGAAAGCTACGCACAACCCAGCTCGCTGGAGAGATTAGGGCTAGGGCTCACACTCGGGAGGAGCAGAAGAAAGGATTTGGGAAAAAAATTAAAGTCGAGTGACTCTCTCTCTCTCTCTCTCTTCCTCACTATGACTTTAAAACAAAGAAATATGTATTATGCACAACCCCCCCTCCCCCCGCGCTCCGTAACCATTTTGATTAAGTCCTTTGTTAAGGAAAATTTCAGAAAAACCCCCCTCCTTTTCATAATTACAGTAACTGCTGAAAAATTTGTTAAAAATTTTGAAATAATGGGGGACCACTAAGTTGGTTGTAACAACCTTTTAAATTTGAAATTCTGCTCTAAAATTAATTCCCTCCAAAATAGATCACCAAATTTATTATTTAAAACTAACTTATTATTTGAAACTTCATTCAACAATTGTTATTATTAGAAATGCTTTCAAAAAAAATCTAATTTATATTTCTCAAAATAGGGAGGTAGAGTTACACTGCCAGCTAGGATTACGCATTCCAGATGGAGAGGACAAGGGCAAACGTCCTAGTACCACCTCCAATAACAACAATAGTGGCGGCACCATCAATAATCGGGACACCAAAGGCAAACAGGCCATGGTCGCTGGTACAACCAAAAAGCATGAACAAAAGCAAGCGAAAGTTCCAAGGCCCAAGGAGATATACTCTTTTAAGGATAGCCATGTCAAGCTTATCTTCAACATGCTCCTACAGGCGGGTAGGATCCGACTCAGTGATGTAGACTACGAGCCTCGAGCGATGGAGATCGAGGATCCAAAGTATTGTCACTACCACCGCTATGTCCACCACCCCATATAGGAGTGCTTCACATTAAAGAGGTACATCTAGAGCCTCATCAACTCCAATGCTCTGTCGCTGGATTTCGAAGAGGTTACTGTGGCTGCAAACATGGTATCCGTTCAGCTTGGCGACTTGCCCTAATGAAAACTCAAGACGGGGTAGTACCCGTTCCTCGGGCAACGATGGAGGTTACTAACCTTTCGCCTGTCCGGGACCAGATGACTGGATTGGTGCCTCTCACCACGTCACGAGGAGAGGACTTGTGGGTCCATCCGGACTTAGTGCCCGAAGTTACCCAGGCGGTACCATCCTCAACTAGAAAAAAGAAGGGCGGGAAGTCCAGATCCTGCCACACAATCTTGGCCGAAGCTGAGGAGGCGACGGCCGTTGTTATCCAGTCTGGCGCACAATCCCAGCCCACTCTGGGTAATTCAGTCGAGGACCCTCAGCCGATAACGCTACCTGCTATCGATGTTTTGGGGCCATCTCAGCCTCCTCCGACAGACAAATCCAAGCCGAAGGAAACCCGCTTCGACAGGCCGCTCCGTAAGGACACACCTCCGGGGATGGAGAGACCTTACAACTTTGACATACTAGCACAACTAGCTAATACGCCAGCAAAGTTGTCGTTATACAAGCTCCTAAGGCTCTCCAAGGATATTCACGTCGCATTGAGCGAAGCACTCTAGAATGCTGACACCTACTTAGCTCAGGTCAAGCCTACAGGGGAAGACTCGTCAGCAGATCTCCAGGATAGCAATTGCACAGATGCAATGCCCAACATCGTATTTACCCCACAGGATATGTTAATCAAAACCAAATTGCATGATCGCCTTTTGTACTACACTGGATACATAGGCAACATCAAGGTGGATCAGATGCACATCGATCCTGGCTCGTCAATAGACATCATCCCAAAAAGCTTGCTTCAACTCCTGGGCATCCCTATGCACCGGCTAGCATCGACCAACACTGCCATTAGCGATTTCAACTCGGGAAGAAGCTATCCCCTGGAAAAGATTCGCTTGAAATGTCAGATCGGCGACCTGAAGACAGAGGTTACTTGCTACGTCATAGACGCAGATACATCCTACAATATCCTTTTGGGGCGTCCATGGATACATGACTATACGATCGTGCCGTCCCCGCTCCACCAGTGCTTCAAGTATGTTAGTAAGCACGGCTTCGTAAAGACGGAATTCGCTGACGTCGATCCCTTCAAAGGGGTTGAGTCTTACTATTCTTCTGAGGCTTATTTATATGAGAAATCTAAAAAGCACACAATTGACGAGGGGACACAAAATGAACTGGAGGCCACAATAGCGTCAGAGAAACCTCTGAAAATCTGTCTCCAAGCCTGCAAACCGGGCAAAGCCGCACCCTTTGTCGCAACTTTACATAAAGAAGTGCTCGGTTCTTCCGCCCCAACTATGCAGTTGGAACCGATGGTCATCCGACTCCCGAGGTCTAGCCAGGAGCTAAAACCTGTCGTGGAGTCGATGGTGATCCGATTGCCGAAATCCAATCAAAGGCGAACGGAAGAAGCAAGGTCCTCTGTGGAGCTGATAGTAATCTGATTGCTGAAATCCAATCAAAGGTGAACGAAAGATACAAGGTCCTCTGTCGAGCCGATGGTATCCGCCTCCCCAAGATGAGCTGACAGCCAAATGTTGATCTGAGACCCTCAAACAAGCCGATGCCACGAGCAGAACCCTTGGTGGTCAATCTGCCCAGGATGTCGCCCCAGCCTCTGGTCGCACAGGAGGTAGATGAAGAGGAGGCTGAACTGGCAAAATATCTGGTTGCACATATTGATAGTCCCTCTGCCGATGATGTAATTACTTTAGACAAGATACCTTATTTCATCAATAAAAGGTTACCTTTGAACTATCCTGAGCATAACAAGCTTAATCTGATGTATGCTATAGAACACGGTCTGGATATTAACCTGCACACACAGGTGACAACCGTCTATACCGCGAACCGACTTACTCCTATTAGAGGTGCCTACTTCCTAGTCCCAGGCAGAAGAAAAGGTGATCACACAATCATCTTCGACCGAAAAGAAGTTCCTCAACCTTTATTCCAGAAGAGTTTGTAACGCCCCAGTCCCAAAATATATAGGACTAGGTACGTATCTATGCCAGCTGCAAACATACGAAGTATACTCCAATATATGGAACCATCGTATGTATGCATAAGCTGTGAAATGTGTAGGGCCTAAAAAATCAAGTTGCGCCATGAACCTACTAACTAGTGATCAAGTTGCGTCCCAAGCAATCAGGTTGCACCACTGAAATGAAGCTCAGAGAACAAACTGTACCGTTGAACAGGTTGCATAATATATCAGACTGCGCCCAGTCTTATTGTGCCAAAGTCTACATGACATCTGACATTTAATAGCCATCATTACCTGACAGTACTGACAAGTGACACCACAGTGAACGAGGAAAATCTCTTCAAATCCCGTAAATTGTGCCGCTCAAGGAGAGTTGGTTGACAGCTGTCATGTACACTTTGTAAGTTACGTCTAGGCGTAATCCAGACAAAACCTTTAGTTACGTCCAGGCGCAATCTGAATGACTTCTGCTCAAAAGCTGCCACGTATCTAGGCACAGCTCAATCAAGCGCAGTTTTACTCACTGACTGAAGTTCGCGCAATCTGATAAAATTGAGATAATTTTCATCTCTAAAGCAGGATGACGTGGCGCACATGCCACTAATCTCTCAAGATGTGTCTACTATCCTATACACGACCACGCACATCTCAATCACATGATGCCACGCGTCTAAATAAAGTTAGTACACGACTTATAACTGAATGAAAGTTGGCACAACATGAGGTTGGCGTAACCCAATGTGGCGCAATCCAGCCTCGCGCACATCAGAATAACTGCTAAAACAGTTATTTTCTGAACTCTATAAATAGAGTTTCCAATCATTGTTAAAGCATCACATACATACGCACAGAGGTCAAGAACTCTTACAAAATTGTTGCTGTATTCTCCAGAGGCTACAGTCTTCAAGTTCACATAGTCCAAGGGATAAAGTGATCATCTTCTGATCAGATTCCTATAGTTGTACTTCCCCAGAATTTATTGTACTTTGTACTATTCTTTTACAAGTTTGGAATAAACTTTTTATTTTTTGCAAACAAAATGGCGACTCTGCTAGGGACGACTTTCTCCTCCGACGAGAAGGTGACAACTCAATGTGATACTGCGTCGATCGGCAAGACGCAGAAGACTCTGGTTGTTCAAGTCAACCAGACAGCCTACGAGAATAAGATCAACACCAAGAGCAACAAGCGCACTGTGGCTATCTCCAAGAATAGGACTGTGTGGACTCCTAAATCTCCTGCAGTTGCTGTTGCCCAGGCGCAACTTAAGTGCTCAGTAGCAAAGGCACAATCCGCCCCAGTGGCTCCGGCACAGCCTGCTTCTGCTGCCAGGGCACAATCCATTCTTTCTGCTGCCCGTGTGCAGTCTACTATTCTCTTTACTGCCAAAGCGCAGTTGTTCAGGCCATTGCTGAGGTGCAATCTACCCATGTTGCTGCCAAGGTGCCACCAGTAGCCTATATTACTAGGGTACAACCAGTAGCCTGTGGTGCTATGGCACAACCCAAGTAATCACTGACTCAGGCGCAGTCTGCTGCTCTGGTGCAACACAAGAGAACTAGCCTTTTGGCTATTCCTTCTTCCAATTCTCCAGTTCTGAACTTGGAGAAGCAATGTTCTAGTACTACCACTAGACAGGACAAAGGGAAGGGTCCTTTGACACTTCCTTAATTGGTGCAATCTGTGCCTAAAATGGTCTCACAACAGAACAAAGGGGAACGCTTCTTAGCTAAGCCTCTACAAAATAAAGGAAAGCACCCTTTGGTCTTTTCTCAAACTTTTCTGGTCTATGAGTCAGAGGAAGACACATCAGATTCTATTCCTTTAAACAGAGGTCTTCGGATCTCTGATATCGGAAAGAATACTGATCAAAGAGGCATCTTACCTACCCCTATGGGGTCTGGTCAAGACCTTCCCACCTTACAAATTTCAAGATCTAAGCAAGGAAAATTGAGGGTATCACAAACAGAGATACCTGGATCAGAATTTTCTGATTTACGCGCTTATCTTAATAGGCGTCAACCAGTATCAACTTTGGTGAAACGTAAGAACCCTATGCCAAAGGCCAACCTATACCAGAAGCCAAAGTTTGAAAAGAAGGACCCAACAACTTATGCTAATGAGTTGAGTACATCTTTGTATACTCAGGGAACAAAACATCTGAAGAATAGGAGACATGTTCCTAACATCATTAAGGAATATGTTCCTCCGACTTTTTCTCATACTGTAGTTGTAACTGATCTTCGGCAACGTCTTACACAAAGACGGAAAATTATAGGGATGTCTCCCTTACCTCCAAATCATGCTTCAGATCGTAACTGCCTTCATGAAGTCGTCATCAACTGTTGTTGCCAATCGGCTCGACGATCTGTTTTCGATCGTCTGAACTATGCTCCAACTCCCGAACATATAATAGAAGATGAAGACGAGCTATTATATGCTTCTATTAATATGACTTCTCAAGACACTGGGGGTGGAAAACGTCCAAGACGTAATGCATCCCGTAATCCCAGTCAGCAATACTTGGATCGGATTCATGCATCCAGTGAAGGTGTCTTTCAATACACTAGATCGAGAAATTGATATTTGAACCAAGGTGTCTTTAATCAAGAAGATCTCCCCATCACCCATGTAGAAGATGACTCTTTTTCAGAGTTTGATGCAGATAATAAAAGTTCTTAACAAACTACCTCATCAATAGCAGCAAGAGAAGTGACAATATATACATTATGGAAGATCAAGATGCCTATACTTCAACCAGTCAAGAGCAACGAATTGTTGTATTAGAAGACAAATTGAAGACCATGGCTGAAATAGTTGCAAGTATGCACAATATAATCGTGGCTCAACATACAGTGCCACCAGTTGTAAATCTTGCTACAAATCCAGAGCTCATAGCATCTTCTGTACCTGTTAATCTAGGGGTACCAACTTCTCAGGTTGCTTCTGTACCAATTCAAGCCGATCCCAGTCAGTCTGGTACTGGGGGTGGTAATTATCACGCTGTTTCTCCTCCTAATACTTCTAATCAGCCCATCAATTCCCAAACATCAGGGGATGCTAATAAGGATGTGAAACTCTTACGCACTCAGTTTGAGGCCTTCAAGCAGAAGGATCGCCTACAAAGACTGGGCATAAAGCAACCGTATCCTACAGAGTGGAAGGAAGTTCCATTCCCTTCTAAATACAAGCTTTCGACTATTATGCTGTTTGATGGCAGCACCTCTCCAAGTCAGTACATCAATCACTTTGAGGTGATCACTGATCAATTACATCCAAATGATGCTCTCCTTACCAGAGTATTCGTCGGTTGTTTAGCTGGCGCATCATACGACTGGTATCGTAGCTTGCCTGATGGTTGCATCACTTCTTTTGCTAGTTTCAAGCAAATATTCTTGGAACAATTTTATGAGGGAGTCAATGACATGACAATGTCTGCCCTCATTAAGATTAAACAGAGGCATAATGAATCCACGGAGAGTTTCATTGAAAGATTTCGCCAAGAGGCACTCAAAATGCCTTTAGGAACTCCATCTACTGTAACAATAGACACTTGCAAATCAAACTTGTTGCCTATTATCAGTATGTGGACGAGATCTACACAATTCCAGGATTGGCCTTCTTTCATTGTGAATGCTAAAGCGGCAGAGGTCAGTACCGAAAAGATCAAACAGTTAGGAGTTCAGATGACACATCCTAACCAAGACGAACATTCTACACCCGGAGGTAATAATCGCCAGAATAATTACAAGGGTAAAGAAACACTGGCCATCAATCTTAAGGACAAGGAGTCTTTGGCTGTCAACATCACTCAGACAGCACCCACTCCATCAGCACCACCGCAGAAGACAACTCGTCCAAAGGAAGAGTATTCTTTCGATGAAGATGATACTTTGAGCATCTTCGATTGCTTGATTAAAAGTAATAAGTTTCAACTTCCAGAGGCAAAACGGCCAGAAGAAGTGGGTAAAACCGATCACCCTAAATATTGTGTTTATCACAGATTTATAGGGCATCCAACTAGAGCATGTTATGTGCTCAAGGGTAAAATTCAAGAGTTGGTCAACTCTGGAGCAATTACTCTTCAGCAGGACGAGAAGACGGTGACTGCTAATGTCGTTTTTGTGTAATTTGGTGACTTTCTACCACAACTTGTACAAGATGGTGTTGTCCCCATTCCAAGAACTACTCTTGAGATTGTGAATCTCCCACCTCCCTAAAATGAAGGTCTTGTTCCGATGTCGACTGACAGAGGAGAGATTATGTGGATTCATCCAGATCTGGTAGCAGAGTTTGAAATGCCTTCCTCTTCTAAGCAAAAAAAGCACTCCAAATCTAAAGCCAAGAACTGCAATATGGTATCTTTTGAACCAGTAACAGAAGAAGAAATTCTAATGGGCACTAGATCTGGAAAACCTTATCTTCAGGAATATCCCAAAAATCAAGAGAATCCTGCTCCATCTCCTGATGTTCCTCCTACATCATCTTCTCCTGCTGAGAATATACCATCTACATCCATGCCGGTGGTTGAACCATCTCCTCCTAAACCAACAACAGCAGACAAGGGAAAACAACATGTTCGCTTTGACAAAGCATTAAAGAAGTCCTCATCTCTTAGACTCGAAAAGCCATATAACTTTGATATATTGGCTCAATTGGCCAATACTCCAGCAAGATTATCAATCTTTGAACTTTTACGTCTCTCAAAAGAAACTCGAGAGACGTTAAGTGAAGCCTTGATGCAGGCTGACGCTTGTCTTACTCTTTCCAAGAAGCCTGAAAAGGAGCCAGTCAGCTGCGCACATTGTCATAGTGTATTTTAATTAATGCCCAATATCACTTTTACACAAGATGACATGTTTTTAGAAGACAATCGTCATGATCGTCCTCTCTATTTCACGGGATATATAGATACTATGAAAGTTGATCGCATTCTGATCGACCCCCGGTTTGCACTTAGCATCATGCCAAAGTCTTTACTGGATGCTTTGAAGATCCCAGTGCATAACCTCTCTACAACTATCACTACCATCTTGGGGTTCAATCAAGGAAGAAGTGAACCTTTGGGAAAGATACGCCTAAAAATTCAAATTGGCAATCTTCGTACGAAGGTAACTTTCTATGTTATTGACAATCAGGGCTCATACAATGCTTTGTTAGGAAGGCCATTCCTCCATGAACATAATATTATACCTTCTACTCTCCACCAATGTTTCTGATATGTGGATGGTAATGGAGAAATCCAAAAAGAGGTTGCAGATCTGAACCCTTTCAAAGGAGTTGAAGCATACTGCAACGATTCTCGCATGTATAAGGAGGAATTCATGAAAGTTGTACTAGCAATGGACACAGATAAAGAACAAAAAAATGTGCCGAATGATACATTGGTTATCCCGGTCAAAAGAAGTACCTCTTGTCCTCAGTCTTCCAAACCACTGACTATCTATTTTCCTTCCCATGAGAAGCAGCCCAAGGGTGATAGTCGGGAACAAAGGGAGCTCACCTCTTTTGAGCCGCTTGTAATCGATCTTCATCGTAAGAAGCCCCCTTCGCCTTTTCGTTCTTCTTTTCCCCCTCTTGTCATCAATCTGACTAAGCCTGTTAAGGCTAAAGTTCCTGCTGTAAATGATGGTGTACAAATCAATAAAGCATCTCCTTTGTAGTATACTGATGTCTCTTACTATACTCAGTGTTATTTGAATATGCTAGATAGCTTTAAACCACTTACAATAGAAGTCGTATCATCTCTTCGAAATGTGGTATCACTGGATTCAATACAAGAGTCGTACTTCTTAGTACCGTCTCGAAAGAAAAATAAAAAGCCTATATTCTTCAACAAAAGAGAGGAACCAAAAATCATGCTCTATAACGATAATAGAGATGATACAGGAAGGCTACAATTACGCCGCTATAGTCCCCAATCCAAAGCAATCATCCGTAAAATGGGCTATGATTTCAAAACTGGCCTCAACAACGGTAAAGGAAGGCGAACTCCTCTTTGTATTGTTGTTCCAAAAGGAAAATCACAACAATACCACAGTAAAATAAAACGGGGACTAGGTTATGCTTCACCACTTCCAACTCCAGAATTTTTTGAATCTGATGAAGAAGAACGATCTAACTCTTCTGATTCTATTTCATGGGATTCTGACAACAGTATTGGTCATGTTCATAGGGTGATGGTATCTTCTAACATGGTGTCTGCCGAATTTTCGGAAGATGACGAAGATGACATTGAAGAAGCTCCTGAAATGGACCCTTGGGCACAAAGGATGGACAATCAGTGGGAACTTTGTTTTGAACAACGAGAACCACCTACTGAGGATCAATTAATCTAAATCGATATTGGAGAGAAGGGCGTATCACGACCAATCTTCATTAGCAAAAATCTCTCAGATGATGATAAACAAGAATTAGTTCACCTTATTCGTGAATATATTGATATCTTCGCCTGGAGTTATGAAGATATGCCGGGATTAGATCCTTAAATTACAACTCACAAGCTTAATATCTTGCCGAATGCCAAGCCGGTCAAACAACAACAACGGCGATTCAAGCCTGAAATGATGGATGCAATTGATGATGAAGTCAAAAAGCTTATAGCTTGCGGTTTTATCAGAGAAGAACAACATCCTGACTGGATAGCCAACGTCGTTCCAGTCTTGAAAAAAATTGAAAAGGTTCGAGTTTGCATAGATTTTTGGGATCTCAATGATGCTTGCCCTAAAGACGAATTCCCTCTCCCAATTACTGATGTCATGATTGACAACACATGTGGATTTGAACGAATTTCTTTCATGGATGGGTTTTCTGGATATAATCAAATCTGGATGAATCCTGAAGATGAAAAACATACTTCGTTTCGTACTCCTCGTGGAGTGTACTGTTATACAGTTATGCCGTTTGGTCTAAAGAATGCAGGTGCAACTTACCAGCGGACTATGAGTACTATCTTTCGCGATCATCTGTGAAAGACTGTCGAATGCTACGTTGACGATATTGCTGTCAAAAGTCGTCTCAAGGAAGATCACATTCAAGATTTAAGAACTATCTTCAATCTAATGCGCCAGCATCAACTCAAAATAAACCCCACTAAGTCTTTCTTGGGTGTCTCAAGTGGTAAATTTCTCAACTTCGTTATTACCTCTAAGGGTATACACGTTGATCCCGAGAAGATCAAAGCCATTCAAGAGATGCGTCCTCCACGCAACCTAAAAGAGCTACGACGATTCCAAGGTCGACTTTCGTACATCAGGTGGTTCATTTCAAATTTATCTGGACGTTGCAGACCATTTACTCAATTAATAAAAAAAGGTGTATCTTTCGTTTGGATAAAAGAATGTCAACGAGCATTTGATGACATAAAACGGTATTTAATGAGTCTGCCGGTTCTTGTACCACCGATCTCAGGAATACCTTTCTTAATGGATATCCGGGCAATGGATCATTCATTGGGAGCTTTGCTAGCTCAAAAGAACATGGAAGGTCATGAACAAGCCATCTACTATCTTAGCCGAACGATAATTGGAGCTGAACATCGTTATAGTCCGGTGGAGAAGGAATGTTTAGCCTTAATAGTTGTTGTTCAGAAGACAAGATATTACATTATAGGCCAAACTATTCATGTCATATCTCGAGTCAATCCTCTTCGAGTCTTAATGAAGAAGCCAAGTACACTCAATTCTAGGCTGGCCACATGGGCCATATTATTAGCGTAATATGATATGGTTTATGTTCCTCAAAAGTCTGTGAAAGGCCAAGCACTTGCTGACTTTTTAGCAGCTCATCCTGTCCCTGAGACATCTAAACTCTATGATAAGATTCCTAACGAAACATTGGAATCAAATATGATCTTAGAAGAATTTCCTACCTGGAGGTTGTTCTTTGATGGAGCTTCTAGAATTGGACCTGGAGGTACCCTTGTGGCTGGAGTGGAAATTGTTCTTGTTTTATTCGATGGATTAGCTATTCAAAGGGCTTATTCTTTAGATGAATCGTGCTCTAACAATGTGGCAGAATATAATGCATTGCTCATTGGACTCCAATTAGCCAAACAATTGAATATCAAATATCTCGAAGTATATGGCAATTCTAAATTGATTATTAATCAGGTTAGAGGCATATATGAAGTCCGACATCAAGATTTGGTACCATACCATAAAGCAGCAACCAGGATAGCTTCTTCATTCAAAGGGTTCTTCATCGAACATGTACGTCGCGCATGCAATACAGAAGCCGGTGCCTTAGCTAACCTACATGCGGTATTGGCAGTTCCAGTCAAAAGACAACAAATGGTTGTTATCTCTAATAGAGAACTATTTTGTGTCGAAAACAACCACAATATTAAATTCAGCAATCTAACTGAAGTCAATGTCACTTACGAGGACTGGAGAGCACCTTTCATTGATTTTGTAGTACATAACATCTTGCCAGAAGATCCTAAGGAAGCTACAAGTATTCGTCGTCGATCGCTTCGATTCTATTATAATCATACTACTAAAACTCTCTATCAAAGAACTTTTGATGGATTAATCTTGAGGTGTCTCGCCGGTGATGAAGCAAAGCAAATATTACGCGAAGCTCATGATGGTGTCTGTGGAGCACATCAGCCTGGTCCTAAACTACAGGATCGTATTCGACGTATGGGCTACTACTGGCCCTCTGTGGTATCAGATGCTATTGACTATGCAAGGAAATGCCGTGCATGTCAAATTCATGCAGATTTCATCCATCAACCGTCGGAATTTCTTCATCCGACTGCTGCCTCATGGCCTTTTGAAGCTTGGGGCATGGATATAATTGGCCCTATCAATCCTCCTTCATCTAAAGGACATCGGTTTATCTTGGCTATAACCAATTATTTCTCCAAGTGGGCAGAAGCTATACCTTTGGCTGAAGTAAAAACTAGTAGTGTTATCAACTTCATCAAACATCATGTGATATACAGATTTGGTGTTCCACGTCGAATCATCTATGGTAATGGGCCGCAATTCATCAGCCAGAAGTTTAATAGGTTCTGTGATGACAACAGAATCAAAAATGTTGCCTCTACGACCTATAATCCTGCGGCTAACGGGTTGGCTGAAACATTCAACAAGACCATTATCAAACTCCTTAAGAAGTTTGTCTCTATTAACAAACGTAATTGGAGTGATAAACTTGGAGAATGTCTATGGGCATATCGCACTACTGTCCGTAACCCTATAGGTTGCACACCTTTTTCCCTAGTATATGGATGTGAAGCCATCCTACCTCTAGAAATTCAAATTCCTTCATTAAGAATCGCCATTGCTAACGAGCTTACTACAGAAAATAATGATCGTCTTCGGCTTCAAGAATTGAAAGCGCTCGACGAGAAAAGGCTTTTAGCTCAACAGCACATCGAACTTTATCAAGCCCAAATTTTAAAAGCTTTCAATCGCAAAGTCAAAGTGCAAATATTTCAGGAAGGCGAGTTAGTTCTTACAGTCAGACGTCCTATGACTATGACACATATGAGCAAAGGCAAGTTCGAGACAAAATGGGAAGGACCGTATGTGGTAAATAAAGTCTTCTCAAATGGAGACTATCAATTAACAGATATGGACGGCAGAGCCGCTATGATGCCTATCAATGGCAAATTTCTCAAGAAATATTATGTATAAAGACAAAATGTACTTTATTTTCAGAGACATGATGTAAATAAAAGTTTATTTTTTTATTCAAAAGTAGAATGGAGTTACATAATATTAAGGACGGGGAGGAGGTCCCGATCCTTCATGATTAAATATATAGTTTGCCAACAGTTCAAACATTTCATTGTCTGAACTCACAAAAAACTCGCAAGCAGCCATCCTCAATGCTTCTTCTTCGACAGTTTTCTCAGGTTCCACTAGCTCAGCAATCAAGTCCCGTCTTGGAACAGGAGCAGTTGAACCTTCACCCCTTTCTTTCTGAGGAGGCACTGGAGGCTCAACATGGGGCGTCTCGGTCTCTCCTTCAATCTTCGTAGTGAGCAAATCTTTGGAAGACATTTTATACAGAAAGGAAAGAAAGTGACGATATCTACGAAAGTTTTGTTCTATTTATAGACAGAACAATTAGACAGTCAACATCGAGAACCGATGCGACTTTTTGAAAGAAACCCAACTGTTCGTTCACTTATAACTGTTCGTTCATTTATAACCGTTCGTTCATTTATAACTATTCGTTCATTTTCCTTTCTTGAAAAACCGACATGATGGTTGATTCATTTATTCTCTTCCTCCAAAGTTGTATTAATTGTTCATTCATTCAGTGTCCTTTCTCAAAAATCGAAGTGACTGCTCACTTTTCATAAACGAGAGTTCATATTCTCCCTGCTTCTGAATTTGGTTTATTTATACTAGCAACTTGTCATCTCCACATTTCTCCTTAATTCTATTTTCATTATCACCACATCAAAATCAGATCATAAAAGAAGAGAAAATTATTCTTTATTCCTTCTTTAAAAACATAGATACATCTTAATGGAAATCTATTACATCTCGGATTTTCATTCTAAATATAACATGAAGGTCTATTACATCTTTGGATCTTCTTATTTGTTGATACCAGTTCCTTGTCGTCTCGACCTGAAGCAATGAGCCAGACAATGGAATTAACTCTGGTCTTCTCTCTCAGAAATACGAGAGGAGAACCACAGAGTACAGCAGCCCAAAGATGAGCTGCTGTCAATACAACTAGTGGAGAGAAGACGACCCGCCAGGAGAACTAGGAATGAGATCACCCTTGTGATACGATTCCTAATTCTGTCTCTCCACTATCCAACTCTCATGTGTATAGGCTCTTCCTACCATCTGAGGAAGACCCTTCTGGAAAATGGAGAGTCCTGAGCTGTCTGATTTGAGTATCAGAATCACATAAGCTGTCTGATGTGGGTGTCAGAAGAATGCTCTTCATAGCATTCAAATTGCCAATGCCAGTCCAGAAGAAACTTACCAACCAGACTTCTACAAACATCAACAAAGAAAAAAAAATTTAGCAAAAAAATCTATCAGCAGTGTGCGCCTCTGATCGAAGCTAAGCACTGGATCACAGTGCGCGCTATTCTCAGGAATTCAGGCGCATATCAGCAGTGTGCGCCTCTGATCGAAGCTAAGCACTGGATCACAGTGCGCGCCTATTCTCAGAAAGTCAGGCACATATCAACAATGTGCGCCTCTGACCGATCAATAGGCGCATATCAACAGTGTGTGCCGATCAACAGGCGCATATCAACAGTGCGCATCTCTGACCAAAATCAGACACTGATTACAGTATGCACTTCTTTTCAGAATTTCAAGCATGTATCTACAATGTGCGCTTCATTTGTACAAGTCAATACTTAACTTCAAAATTGTCTTAGTAAAAGGTGGCACAAAATAAAACGCTCCTGTGTGAAAACTATTGGCTCTTTGTTAAGGCTTACCAGCTTCCGAAGGCGCAGCATGCGAAAGAATGGCATCAGGTGGAAGTGGCACAAGTAAACTTGTGAATGTAGAATTCTTGCTGGATAGTGGGACCTTGTGAGAAGTCATCTTTTTGAGAAAACATGAATGTCTCTTTCGTTTTGGCTATCCTTTTTAAAGTGCTGAAGAATGAAAACGGGTGCATCATTTTAGGAGCCTATTTCGGGAAAAAACTAAACAATAGGCGCCTAAAACCATGTGATGGTTGCCATGTGTCTCTCAGAGAAACAGTAAGCATTGAATTCATCTAAGGAGTGTATCTACATACGCTACTTGGAATCTCAGCCACACAATAATGATGTCAGAAATTATAAATTTTATTATAAAGATGGGTGGACCCCTACAGACAAGGACGCAAGAAAAGAGAATTAAAAGTTGCCATGCTAAAACATCATTCCTTTTTCTTGTCTTCATTGGTCTGACGAAGGGCGGCGTCCAATTCTTGCATGTTACGGATTCTCGAGTGACGCATCAGGTTAAGGAATCCCTCCGAATCGCCGCGCTCTTCAGAGTATGGCCCACCACTCGAGCGATTGAAGACGGTTGGGTTTAACCCGAAGCAGTCTAGAAAGTTCGTCGCCCTCAGTGTCGGGTCAGCCTCCACCAAATAAGTCGAAGGCATGACGTTGGGTTTCGCTTCAGGAGACTTGATGTTGGTGACAGCATTGGCCTCCATCTCCTTCTTAGACGCCATCGGAATTACAGAGGTGAAGAATGAAGTATGAAAATCAGCCTCTACATATATATCACTAAATTGACTCTTCATATTCCTCATGGGAAACTGAAAAAATTATCAATGAAACTCGGGAAGACGAAGAGGAGATTGAATATTTTCGAGAAAAGAAATTTAATTGTGATGATCGGGCATTGACTGGCGCAACTTGACTCAGTCAAAACTTTTATAAATTCAAAGTATTTTAAAACTTTGAAAATGTTTTTAAGTTTTAAAAACTTTGAAGGGGGTCTTGTAGGGCCTAAAAAATCAAGTTGTGCCATGAACCTACTAACCAATGATCAAGTTGCGTCCCAAGCAATCAGGTTGCGCCACTGAAATGAAGCTCAAAGAACAAACTGTGCCGTTGAACAGGTTGCACCATATATCAGACTGCGTCCAGTCTTATTGCGCCAAAGTCTACGTGGCGTCTGATATTTAATAGCCATCATTACCTGACAGCACTGACAACTGACACCATAGTGAACGAGGAAAATCTCTTCAAATTTTGCAAATTGTGCCACTCGAGGAGAGTTGGTTGACAGCTGTCCTGTACGCTTTGTAAGTTGCGCCTAGGCGCAATCCAGACAAAATCTTTAGTTGCGCCTAGGCACAATCTGAATGACTTCTGCTCAAAAGCTGGCACATGTCTAGGCGCAGCTCAATCAAGCGCAGTTTTACGCACTGACTGAAGTTCGCACAATCTGATAAAGTTGAGACAATTTTCATCTCTAAAGCAGGATGACGTGGCGCATATGCCACTAATCTCTCAAGACGTGTCTACTATCCTGTATACGACCACGCGCATCTCAATCACATGATGCCACGCGTCTAAATACAGTTAGTATACGACTTATAACTGAATGAAAGTTGGCGCAACATGAGGTTGGCGTAACCAATGTGGCGCAATTCAGCCTCGCGCACATCAGAATAACTGCTAAAATAGTTATTTCCTGAACTCTATAAATAGAGTTTTCAATCATTGTTAAAGCATCACATACATACGCACAGAGGTCAAGAACTCTTGCAAAATTGCTGTTGCATTCTCCAGAGGCTACAGTCTTCAAGTTCACAAAGTCCAAGGGATAAAGTGATCGTCTTCTGATCAGATTCCTACAGTTGTACTTCCCCAGAATTTATTATACTTTGTACTATTCTTTCACAAGTTTGGAATAAACTTTTTTTTTGCAAACAAAATACAGTAATCCATGATACTAATCTCATCCACAATAAAACAATCAATATAAAATAAGAATCAACACAGAATTATAATTTGTACAAAAGTTAGGCGGAGACAAGGTCCACTACCAACTATCTCAAATAAAATGTACAAGAAGGAATAAATGAAATAACGGAACGGGCCAAGTGCGATCATCTTCGAAAGGATGGAGAAGATCACGACCTCGGCTAGAACACCTGGAATATCACAGAAGCACACACTTGGAGAGATAACCAGGTCCTCAGAGGGACGTAATAAGATACAGGAAGAACATGACATAAATACTGAATAAAATAAGCCACAAAGAAAATAAGTGACAAGGACAACAATAAGGTAAACTAACCGTACTACTGTGTTCATGCAGTTAAGAACAAACCTCCAACGCATGGGCATCTGGCTCAGGAGCAGGAATCTCAGGTATGGTCCCATCAGGATACCAGGGACCTCAAAGCATAACATTCATCGAATGTCAGAGGCCAGCAGGAAATCAGGTACCAGGATCTAGGACCGTATCTCCACCAGAGATAACCGGCAATAGGAAAGTGCATAAGGGACCCATACGTTAAGGAATTATTCTTTCCATCCAATGCCTAACAGAGCGACATCCATGTCTCACATACCTCTACTAACTGCTAAGTCTTCTAACATGCCTCTATTAGCAGTTAGCCCTAACGCATGCACATGGGGGATCAGCCCACTTGCAAGGACCTCTACATGCTACTCGTCTCAAACATTCTCGTGGTACAACTGTGTCGAGGCATATGCAATACACTACAAACGGTAGTCCCCTAACTCTAGGTTCATATGCAATCAAAGGATAGTAACAAAGTAAACTAATAATCACTGAGCATGTAGTAAATCAAGAACTGTAATAACTAGAAATAATGAACAGTGATATGTAATAAAATACAGACTGAATATAAACAGTATAATGGCAAGGTATCTCGCCTGAGGTTATGTGCAAAAGAGAATAATCTAGTAGCTCGAACAGACAAATAAATGAAGCAAGAAAAGCCAAATCCCGCAGATGACTCCGGATGCTGCAACAAACATCATGAACGAATTTGGAATAAAAGATATGCCTAGGAAACGCCTGTCCAAAAGTTAAATTCTGGAACAGGAGCAAATTCGCAATTTCGGGTCAAAACGATGTCCGTCGTTGGACCCGCTTTGCACCAAAATACGTGCCAGAATTACGGTCTTTAAAGTTGTCAAACTATATGTCTACAGATTTGTTTTGATGAGACGAACCCAACGGTATGTCCAATTTTGGATTCCGGTGGACTGTGCACAAAATCGTCCGTTGAGTGAGATTGTGGGCCCGCTAAAATAGCGTCCCGATCAACCTTCTCAGAATTGAACCAAACTTGGTTCACAGGACCAGAAAAATATTTAGAGTCCAATGTTGTAAGTTTCGTCGCGATTTGATGAGTGTACACGAAGTTGTGACTTAATTTACAAAAGGGTCGATACGGGGTATCTCGACGGATACGCACTGATTTCGTCGCACATACGCAACGAAATCGAGTTCCGTCTGTTCCCACACATCGACCACATCCATACGCACCTTTCGATGCATATAGTGTGCGACCACGTCGCCCGGCTTGTCGGGGCGCACGCCGTATCGGGGTATTTTTCTAATTTTCGAAAAAACAGAATTTACATTTTTTTCGTGAAACTTTAACAACGTGTAACTTTCTACATACTAGATGAAAAGTGAATCCAGAAGGTGCGTTACAATCTCGGTTATGTTGTCTTTGATTATCTTTAATTAGTCTCTACAAAATCCGATTGTACAGAAAGAAAAGTGGCCGACAAGTTGGTATTTTAAAACAGTTTTTAATATTCCAGAAAAGTAGTTTTTCTCCAACTTCGTCTCGATTTTTCGAGCAAGTTAGATGGCCATGTCGAAATCCACCTGGGGGATCTCCAAGAGGGTCATGTGGGGCTTTCTACATAAATTTACGGATCTAAAAACGGACTAGAATCGAGAGAGAAATCGCATGGTGAAGTTAGGTACCTCGATGTTAAATTCCGTTGTTGTTGTGGGTGTTTGTTGTTGTTGTTGCCGTGACGACCGTGAGACGGGACTGCTATCACTCCGGCGAGGCTGGGCATGCACGCTGAGGAGAGGGAGGAGGATGGAGAGAGGAAGGAGGAAGAGAGGATTGGGTTAGGGTTTTTTCTTCTTTAGAATCAAATATATATATATGTGTATATATATATATATATATATATAAAAAAAAAAAATAAAAATAAAAAATAAAAAAATATATATATATATATATATATATATATATATATAAGGGGTTGGGGTTCGGCCTTAAATAGGTTCTGAGGGGGTCGGTCCCTCCTTTGTTGCAGCTGTTGCTGCTATGTGTCTTTAATTAGAGGTGTGTGGTCGGTTCCCACTTGTGGGGCCGACCACACATTGTTTTATTTTTTTTATTTTTTTCTTTTTCTTTTTCTTATCAAATCTTTCTATATATATATATTTACCATAATCTATTAAAATCCAATAACAATTTAAATGTCACATATCCAATATTTAATATATTTAAACATATATATATATATATATATATATATATATATATATATATATATATATATATATATTCAATCAAAATATATATAAATTCAATCAACTCAAAATAATAATAACATCTCAATAAACATATTTATTAAATGTTCACAAAATAACTTTAATATTAATAAAATAATAAAAATTCCTCCAATGGGTGAACTGTACCACACACCCTTATCCAGGTCCAGAAAAATGTACAATTTTGTAAAATATTATTATAATAATAAAAATACCAATAATTGTACAAATAATTAAATAATTAGAAATTGTACATAAAATTCTAAAATAATTTAGAAAATATTTTTACGTACATAAAATATGTCTACATAGCCACCTTGGTCCCATCACATGCCTATCTGGGCTTAAATTTGGTCCGGACCCAGTTCGGACTGGTTTGGCCCAACCGGGTCATCTAAAAATTAATATATAAAATAATATCATATTAAAATAATTTAAATGAGTCAATTCACAACTTGGTCTGGTTTTCCTAGTTTGGACATTACTATGGCTAGGCTTCCCCTGGCACGGTTAATATACTAGTCAAGGCACACTGCTACAACTTCCGTGCTAAAATTCATGGTCGTTTTGTGCTCCAAAACTCAACAATGGCTAAGGTCATAAAAAAATCATAAATTACATAAATTCATTTTTAAGTATTTTTAAATAAATAAAAAAATATTCCCAAAAATTCTAGGGGTTTTACAGAGTTCGATTTCGAACCCGACACTGGAAGATTACCACTCTACCTGTATACTTCCCGAGCCAAGTACTTTATGAAAAAGCAGGGGTACGATATGGAGACTACCCCGGGCTTGAACTACGGCAACGGCCGGAGATTGCCACTGCAGTTGCCAGTCCCGGCTGGAAAACCTCGGAACTATTATAGCAAGTCCAGACACAGTCTAGGTTATGTTACACCAGCAATAACGCACGAGAGCTCCAGTGAGGAATACGAGTGGCATTCTCACTCGTCCGAATCACCCACTTACGATTCCGAAGATACCATTGGGGATATATTCAGGCGAACACTGTCTGTCAACATGGCATCCGCCGACATTCAGGAAGAAGACGAAGATCTATCCGAATTCCTTGAATTGGAGCCATGGGTCCAACAACTGGATGCACAATGGGAGAAGCGCTTTGAACAACGAGACCCTTCCACTGAAGATGAGGTCATGTAAGTTGACCTCGACGACGAATCCTCCTCAAAGCCAATCTTCATCAGTAAAAGCCTGACGGACGACGAACGGGAGTCGCTGTTGCAACTCGTCAGAGAATATATCGACGTCTTTGCTTGGAACTATGAAGACATGCCAGGGCTAAACCCCAAGATCGCACTTCACAAGCTCAATATTCATCCAGATGCAAAACCAGTCAAACAACAGCAACGGCAGTCCCGTCTAGACATCATAAATTCTATAGAAACGGAAGTAAACAAGCTTATAGCTAGCGGCTTCATCCGCGAGAAGCAACACCCAGACTGGGTAGCTAATATAGTACCCGTCATTAATAAGAACGAAAAGATCCAAATTTGCATCAACTTTCGCAACTTGAATGCGGCATGTCCTAAGGATGAATTCTCTCTTTCCATCACAGACATAATGATCGATAATACGTGTGGCTTTGAGCGTATGTCCTTTATGGATGGCTTTTCGAGATACAATCAAATTAAAATGTTTCCTGATGATGAGAAGCATACGTCATTTCGAACACCGATCGACGTATATTGTTACACAGTCATGCCCTTCGGCCTAAAGAACGCCGGTGCTACATATCAACAAGCTATGAGTGTCATCTTCAAAGACCACTTGTGCAAGACGGTGGAGTGTTACGTTGACGACATCGCCGTCAAAAGCTGCTCCAAGGATGACCACTTACACGATTTGAGGACAGTGTTCGACCTCATGTGAGTGCACAATCTGAAGATAAATCCTACCAAATCCTTCCTGGGCGTGTCCAGTAGAAAATTCTTGGGCTTTGTCATTGCCTCCCTCTACAGTTCATTTTCATGCTTATAGTTCATCTGTTTTAGTATGTTATATTCAGTTACCTTAGTTGCTATAGATTTATATGATACCATGTTTACTAGTTTATTGTCTTGCTTGTATATCAGTATTTTCTGACTTAATAGCGTAGTTACACCAAGCTTGTCCATATTATGGTTCATAATAGAGTTGCCCTTACCTGTCCCATGACTGAGTTGTACCGTGTCGTTACCTGTATCTTGACTGAGTCGTGTCTGCAAGTATGTGTGATTGAACTGCTATTCCTGTATCGTTCCCACAACCTACGAGTCCACACACGGGGCAAGGGTTGTCCGTTTGCACCTGCGAGTCCACACACGGGGCGAGGGTGACTTGTCTTGAACTGACCTGCGAGTCCACATTCGGGGCGAGGGTTGGTATTCCATTGATCTCTTGTTTACTTGTTCTTCCAGCAGTTCATTTATGTATAGTTGATCCCGTATTCGTGTTCATAGTCACCTGTCAGTAGCCACATGTCAGTCTCATGTCTAGTTCCTGTTTATATTATTGTATGATTAAACTGTTGGATAGACATATTTTTATGTATTTTTCTATGTCCCCTGAGGACCTGATGATCTCTTCAGGTAGCTGATTGCATGGAGTTAGTTAGCGGCTCATGATGGTAGTGATTACACCTGCAGGGATACAGGTATTTGCTTGTGATATTTCTTTAGTATCCGCTCGTGCTTTATATCCCATGCCATGATATATTCTGCTTATTTTATAGACTCATATCATTCTTGGAGTCTAATCGGATAATATGCTAATGGGCTGCAGACCATGACCCATAATTGTTTATTCTTGTTTCATATGATTCCTGTGGATTGAGATATAGTTTAGATTAGACATAATACCCAATTCTGGACAGCTTATACGTATTCGCGAGTCGGGCTGGAGTCCGCTCGATACGTAGCTGGCTTGCTCACGAGCTCGTGTCCGAAAATCGGGTGCGGGTCGTGACAGTCATTACCTCCCGGGATATTCATATGATAGACCCCGATAAGATAAAAGCAATCCTGAATATGAGTCCACCGAGGAAACTCTGCGAACTCCGAGGCCTTCAGGGAAGACTAGCCTACATCAGGAGGTTCATATCTAATCTCTCATGACGATGTCAACCATTCACACAACTCATGAAGAAAGGCGTCTCTTTCGTATGGAATGAATAATGTTAACGCACCTTTGATGACATTAAGGAATACCTGTCGAATCCGCCAGTTCCGGTAGCCCCGGTCGCTGGAAAGCCCTTCCTGCTCTATGTACGGGCAATGGGACACTCCCTCGATGCTTTACTAGCGCAGAACAATGACGTGGGGCATGAACAAGCCATCTATTACCTCAGCCGAATATTGGTGGGGGCAGAGCATAGGTACACCGTCGTGGAGAAGGAATGCCTTGCTTTGGTGTTCACCATTCAAAAAACCTGACACTATGTGACAGGACAGACCATCCATGTTGTCTCACGAGTTAACCCCCTCAGGGTTCTCATGACCAAGCCAGGCGCACTCAGTTCTCGTCTAGCCACCTGGGCGATATTGTTGTCCCCCTACGACATGGTTTTCTTTCCATAGAAGGCTGTCAAAGGTCAAGCCTTGGCCGACTTCTTAGCAGCCCATCCAGGCTCAGAAACAGCCAGAATCTATGAAAAAATCCCAGACGAATACATCAACTCAAACATGACTTCACATGATGCCGTTTGGCGAATGTTCTTCGACGGTGGTTCAAGAACGGGGCCTCAAGGTAATATCGTCGCTGGAGTCGGGATAGTATTAATTTTTCTCTCTGGATTGGTAGTCAATCGGGCGTACTCTCTCACAGAGCCCTGTTCAAATAATGTGGCCGAATATAATGCTCTGGTCATCAGGCTCCGACTCGCAAAAGAAGTGGGGGTCGAATACCTAGAAGCGTATGGTGACTCGTAGTTGATTGTTAATCAAATCTGAGGTTCATACGAGGTCCGCAACGAGGACCTGATTCCTTATTATCAGACAGCGATTACCATCATTGCAACCTTGGAGGGGTTCTTTATAGAGCATATTCCTAGGCTCCAAAATATTGAAGTTGACGCCCTAGTAGGCCTCGCCGCTTCCTTGGCAGTTATAAATTGTGCTCATCATCTAGTCAACGTGATAGGCCATGAGCTGGTCTGTCCCAAAAACAACGTTTAACTAGGTACGAGTTACTCCACACAGATAATCAATGACATACAGGATTGGAGACTCCCGTTCATCGACTTTGCAGTCTACGAAATCCTGCCAGAGAATGTAAAAGAAGCAACTTCAATCAGAAGGCATTCTCTCAGATTCTTTTATGATACAGAAACAAAAATACTATATCGACGATCCTACTACGAACTACTGCTACGCTGCCTATCAAATGCAGAAGCCAAAGAAGCCCTACGCGAGGCTCACGGTGGCGTTTACGGGGCTCACCAACTTGGCTTGAAGTTGCAGGACCGTCTCCGTCGGATGGGCAATTACTGGCCTACAATGGTAGCAGATGCGGTCGATTATGTAAAGAATTATAAAGCTTGTCAGATCCATACAGACTTCATACATCAACCATTCGAATTCTTGTACCCAACAGTGGCCTCTTGGCCATTTGAAGCATGGGGAATGGACATTATCGGCCCAATCACCCCGCCGTCACCCAAGGGACACTAGTTTATACGTGCAATCACCGATTACTTCTTCAAGTGGACGGAAGTTGTTCCGCTTGCAAAGGTAAAGACATCAAACGTGATTAGTTTCATAAAATATCACGTCATCTACCATTTTGGACTATCTCGGAGGATTATTCACGACAATGGTCTGCAGTTCGCAAGCCATGCTTTCTATCGATTATGCGACAAAAATTACATTCAGAATGTGGCTTCAATGGCATACAACCAATCGGCTAACGGTCTGGCTGAAGCTTTTAACAAGACCATAATCAAGCTTCTCAAAAAGTTTGTATCTTCGAACAAGCACAACTGGAATGAAAAGTTGGGCAAATGCTTACGGGCGTACCGTACTACAATTCGGACGGCTACAGGAAATATACTGTTCTTTCTAGTTTACGGGAGCGAGGCAGTTCTCCCATTGGAGACCCAAATCCCCTCGTTTCGTGTGGTCCTTACTTACCGATTAACGTCGGATGATAACTACTGCCGACGGCTACAAGAACTGGAAGCCCTAGACGAGAAGCATTTACAAGCTCAATAAAGCATCGAGCTCTATCAAGCACGCATCTCTCGAGCTTTCAACAAAAAAGTCAAGCAGAGAACATTCCAAGTAGGCGATCTCGTCTTGACCGTTCGTAGACCGATGGTCATGACTCACAAATCCGCTGACAAATTCTAGCCCAAATGGGAGAGCCCATTTGTCATCGAGACTGTATTCTCCAACGGCGCATACCAGCTCGCAAAACAAAATGGAGACTTACTTATGATGCCCATAAACGGTAAGTTTTTGAAAAAGTATTATGCTTAAAGACATGCTCGTACTTCCTTTACTACTAAATCTCCTAAACTGTCGAGTTATGTACACCAAGTACCTCTGAACTTACACTCTACTAGCTCTGAGTGGATTCACATCACATCTCCCTGGGTGACAAGTCATGTATACTAATACCTCTGAACTTCCACTCTAATGCTTCACCCCGCCGGAGTCTGCCAGTTTTTTTTTTGCCGCCTCTGAGCAAACTTCCTGGTTTTGATTATCGTATATCACGTCCATATTACCTCTAATATAGATAATCTCCTAACTTAACACATGTACCCAATCTAGGATAAAGCCACGATGTTAAGGCCACAGAACCTATCACGTCCATATTACCTCTGTTAGGTTTTGTTTTAAAATCTATTACGCGCACCATCGGTGCACAAAAGGGTAATAGGTCCACCATAAATCGTTCAAATCTATTACTCGCACCATCGTGCGCGCAAAAGGGTAATAGGTCCACCAAAAATTGTTTAAAATCTATTACTCTTAAAAGGGTAATAGGTCCACCAAAAATCGTTCAAAATCTATTACTCGTAAAAGGGTAATAGGTCCACCAAAAATCGTTTAAATACAGCAGTGACAGTCTGGACAGCCTAGATAAGACTTCCCTGCGACTCAAAATCTTATGCGTATCTCCATGCTTCTTATTCAAAATATTCCAAAATTTGCAATTTGAAAACTTTGAAGGGGGTCTTGTAGAAACATGAAAAAAATAGAGTTCATACAGATTATCATTTATGCGTCCCCCCAGACAGCAGTACAAAAAATAGAGTTCATCCGGGCCGCAGAAGGAAGGCTCCTATGAAAACTATGCAGTCAAGTTGATTCAGGCTGTAGAAGGAAGGCTCATATGACAACTCTGCGGTCAAGTTAATCCGGGCCGCAGAAGGAAGGCTCCTGATACCACTATGCGGCCAAGTTGATTCAGGCCGCAGAGGAAGATTCCTGTGACAACTATGCGGCCAAGATGAGGCAGGGATGTCCTGCGGCCAAGGGAGATTGCGACTTATTTTCGAGCCGCATGAGCCTTATGCGGTCCAAAATTCTCCAAACTCCCTCAACAGATTAATTCTACTTTGTGGCAGGACACATGGCGAATTGACAAAGTCTCGAACCACCCAGATATGTTACAACAAAAATCTCAACAGATACCCAGCTAGCAGCCAAAGACCGGGTCTTGGTGCACTGTTACGGCCACGTGGCTACTTGACCACCTATGCGGCCCAATATATGCCTCATCCAGAAACCTCTATAAATAGTAGGGTACCATACCCATGCAAAAGGGCTGAAAAAATCAAGAGCATTTTCTCACTAGAGCAAAGATTGCGTCCGATAGTCCAAGAAGTAAGGCAGAGTTTCTACACTTCTTCCGAGCCTCTACCGTCACCCCCCAGAATCTAAACTAAACAATTGTACTTAGATTATTTCCTAAAATTTCTTTCTAGGCTCTCTTTTGTACTTGCGAGTTTGTAATCAAATCCAGTTCCTCTATAGTTCTTGTTTTTGATAATTAATGGCAAACAAGATGCTTATGTTATTAATTTATCTTCTAGTACTCCTTTGCATGGTGATGTACCTGATAAAGTATGGTACAACAAAGAGCCGTCATATAATCACCTGCGAGTGTTTGGTTGTAAGGCCTTCATGCATGTACCGAAGGATGAGAAATCCAAGCTTGAGCTGAATACGAGCAAATACGTCTTTGTCTGCTACGGTCGAGATGAGTTTGGCTATAGACTCTATGATCCCGTGGAAAGAAAGCTCTACAGAAGCAGGGACGTGGTATTCGTCGAGGATCTGACCATGACAAACACTCATGATTTCGAGATACCTTCTGAGGCTGAGAAATTGCCTGAGTTAGAGTCATTTTGCTTCGAGCAGTTTCCAGAGAACATCGCAGAGGATCCAGCTATAGGGGAACCAGTACATGGAGTTGCTCCCAACCTTGATCATCAGCCTGCTGATGGTGGTCAAGGTAACCCTCAGGAGGATGAGTATGCCGAGAAGGTAGTTCCTGAAGGGGAGGAGGCTGTTGATATATAGCCAGCACCAGTGGTTCCGTTGAGGAGATTTGACAGAGAGCGTCGACCATCTACGAGATACTCACCAGATGAGTATGTGCTATTGACTGACGGGGAAGAGCCCGAAAGTTTTACAGAGACTATGGATGATAAATATTGGCAGGAGTGGATGGAGGCTACGCAGGAGGAGATGAGTTCCTTACAGACCAACTCCACTTATGATCTGGTACGGTTGCCAAAGAACAAGAAGGTTTTGAGAAATCGATGGGTGTTCAGAGTAAAGTAGATAGATGATGCTACTCGCCCTCGATATAAAGCGAGGCTGGTAGTTAAAGGCTACGGTCAGCGGAAGGGCATAGATTATGATAAGATCTTTTTGCCAATCGTCAAACAGTCATCTATTCGGGTGGTACTTGCATTAGCAGCCAGTTTTGACTTGGAGGTCGAGCAGATGGACATGAAGATGATATTTCTCCATGGTGAGCTTGAGAAGGAGTTGTACATGGAGCAGCCAAAGAAATTCTGTGAGAAGGGCAAGTCATACTTGGTCTGCCGGTTGAGGAAGAGCTTGTATGGTCTAAAGCAAGCTCCGAGGCAGTGGTACAGGAAGTTCGAGTCGTTTATGGAAAGCATGGTTATGTACGGGTGACGTCGGATCTGTGTATTCGTTAGGTACTTTGCCGAGGATAATTTTATCATTTTACTGCTCTATGTTGATGATATGCTACTGGTGGTCGGAATGCCACTAGGATAGCAGAGTTGAAGCGCCAATTGGATGTAGCCTTCTCTATGAAGGATTTAAGTGCATTGAAGACTATTCTTGGGATGGAGATCAGCTGAGAGAGAGAGAGTTCAAGATGCTACACTTGTCCCAAAAGAAGTACATTCACCGGGTACTTCAGCGTTTCGGCATGGACGGGTCAAAAAAAGTGAGTAACCCCCTTGCAGCTCACTTTAAGTTCACTGAAGAGCAGTATCTATCTACCGAGAAAGAGAAGGAAGATATGGAGTGGGTTCCATATGCTTCAGCTGTGAAAGGCCTCATATATGCTATGGTATATACGAGGCTAGACATCGCCCATGCAGTTGGCACAGTTAGTAGTTATCTTTCCAATCCTAGAAGGGTACATTAGAGTGTGGTTAAGTGGATCCTAAGATACCTTCAGGGCACTGCTGATTGGAGACTTTTTTTTGGTGGTGACGAGCCAAAATTGGTTGGGTATACTGACGCTGATATGGCTGGAGATGTAGACACGAGACGATCGACTTCAGGCTATGTGATGATGTTTGTTGGGAGAGCGATATCGTGGCAGTCACGGTTGTAGAAGTGTGTTGCATTATCGACGACAGAGGCAGAGTACATTGCAGTAATGGAGGCTTGTAAGGAGTTATTGTGGATGAAGAAGTTGCTGCAGGAAGTGGAACTAAAGCAAGAGCCGTATACTTTGCTTTGTGATAGCCAGAGTGCCATTCACCTTGTGAAAAATCAGACTTTTTATAGTCGGTCCAAGCACAATGAGACTCGGTATTATTGGATACGGGATGTGGTTGAGAAGAAGGACGTGACGCTTGAGAAGATCCATACTGATGACAATGTAGCAGACATGCTCACGAAGGTTCTTCCAAGGGAAAGTTTGAGTACTGCAGGCGGATCGTCGGGATAACGAGTTCCTCCACCTAGTTGTGAAGGAAGAGATTTGTTGGAGTGGGTGGGGTTCCCAAACTATGTGAAGAATACCCCGGAGTGTGACGAGCACCATCCGTGTGTCGGAGAAGCTCGGGGAGTGCATGGATCCTATTTTGGAACATATATGGTAAAAAAATATATGATTGAATTTTTATATTTACTTTGATAATATATTTATGATTGGATCCTTCATATAGTAGCTTTCCATATAATTGGGCTTCCAATTATGGCAAGCCAATTATGATTGGATTTCCATTAAATATATGATTGATGCATATTGGAAGTTTCCATATATATTGGCCTTCCATGTATAGATTACCAAGGGCTTGTAAAAGGGTGATGCATGCTAGTTGAAAATTATCTCAAAAAAAATAAGAGTGCTTTACAATATTTGAGAGAGAGAGAGAGGATTGAGGACTATTGTGAAGGAGAGATTGTTTCGAATAATTTTTCGGCATCTCTTGTTCTTCGGAGTCCGCAATCAAAGTTTTTTTTTTTTTCAAGTGAGTTGTGGTGATCCGTGTTGGATCGAGAGGAGCTTGTAGAGGGTGTATTCTCTTTATTCCATTAGTGGAGGTTCTTCAGGGTTGGACTCCGATTATTCCGTAATTTTTTTCGCAAGGGTTTTCCACGTCAAAAATCTTTGTGTTTGCGATTTGTGTTGGCATTTTTGGTTTGTGTGCTTTTGTTCGGTTCTCTCGCATGACTTTCTGGTTTGGGGGAACGGTTTTCGCGCTTCGTTTCCAACAAGTAGTTTAAAATATATACAACTAGACTATTGAAATACCAAGATTCAGGTTGGTATATTCACTTTTGATCTTTTGAGTGTCAGCAACCCATTGTGGCCTACAAAACTTAGTTTGCAGATAACTTGTTTCCTCCGGACAATAGCTTTTGTATAAATGGATCTACATGGTTGGCCATATATATGTGATCAACTGAAGTGAGACATGCACGGTGAAGCTTATAGCTGATGGCAACCAACTAAGACTTTGACTAAGCTGATGTTTGGATGCATGCATGTATGTTGTTGTTGCAGCAACTTGCAACTAATATATATTGAAATGAATTGAATTGAATTTCAATTCAATTCAGTTCAAACATTCATTTCATTTCAATTGACAGGTCTAACAGTAATGAAATTTTATGGGGAAAAAATTCATGTAGATGTAGGTTTCAGCAGCTACAAATAGTCATCATAAAAGATGCTAGGTTGTGCAGACCGAAAACCAATTCGTCCATGTGTCAAATTTGGGGTCCATAATTCCAAATTTCAAAACCTCTTATCACAATGATATCGTAGATTAACATTTGTGAACCCAACCTAAAAAAACCCAGCAATAACCTAACTAATCCAACCAATATTAGTTATGTGTGTGTGAATACACACGCAAAAGGAATCTCACAAGCAGTCTTTATAGACCCGACCGACTATCAATCATATCTAGTATTATAAATACTTCAAAACAAGATAGCATCTTCTGCAAAAACATTAAAGAAACTAGGAGCACATAATAGTATTACAATTTAATGATTTCAAAAATGCATCTTGTATTCTCAGAAGAAAAAAATTGCAACTTCCGATAATCATGAAAGTTATTCTTAAGTTTGGGAACAAATCTCCTTTGTTCGCATTTGATAAAGTGTGGATTCAGATTGGACTATTATTACTTGTTTATAAGACTAAACCCCTACTCTACAGTGTGAACAAAGATTTCATCACCTAATGGCTTCGACCTAGTATGAGCTGTGTCCTTTATGAAATAGTCATAGCCATCCATTGCTAATTATTTTTCGTCGTGTCATCTCTGGCACACTAATATCTTCATATTTGTCTTGACTGGTTGCTTATAACTTATTACAACCACATCTATTTAAATTTTTGGTTATGTTTGATATCTATTTGTTGGAGTTTTGGTTTTTCCTTTAGAAAGCTTTAGTCCCACATCGGAAAAAACAAAGAGATTGTATCTCTATATATTAGCTTTGCTATTATTGGAGATGCACATGTGGTGTGGAGGTGCACATGGGTTTGCCATGTGGGGTTATTTTTCAAATGGAAAAAAGGCTAAAATCAACAATTAAAGCATTCATGCTTTTTGCTCTTGGAAAATTTATTTCCATGGGAGCTAAGCCCCGCGACTCGGACTCAGACTCATGGGCTCATGAGACGTAATGTGGCGTTTTGTTGGCGCACTTTGCAGTGCGTACAGTGTGCGCAGTTCAGTGCGCGCTCTGTCGCGCAGAGTACAAGGAGCGCGGGGTGTACACAGTTGGCACAACTTGCAGCAGAACGTGCGTTTGCATGTTCTGGACGGTTACTACATGTTCGGGATAGTTTTTACCACGTCTCTAACTTTGTGGCAACCGAACAGTTGCTGCAGGGCCTATATAAGGCATCCTCTCTCTCTCAAGGCTGAGTGTATTATAGAAGAAAAAGAGAAGCCACCACAGAAAGTTTACGAAGTATTTTTTAACACAAGTAAACAGAGATTTCAGACGTGTTCTTTAACACAGTTCTGATCTTCCAGTAGCCTTCGAGAGAGAGAGAAAAGGCGTCGCACCAGCGTTGCTTTTGCACGGGAGTTTGTGTCCGTCCGAGGAGTCAGAAGAGCAGGAGTGTTCCAAGTTCTCCGACGAACTTGCTGGTACCTGAAAGCTGTTCGTGTAGGGCGAATAAAGCTTTAAGCAACGGTGATTATTCACCCCAGCAGGAGTTCTTCCATCTTTCGCCAGTCGCCTTCTTCGTTGCTGCCAGTAATCCTTATTATATCTTTTTTTAGAAGTACTACGATCTGATTGCTGTTGATTATGAAATCTTTTTAGATTCTCGTAATTCAGAATCACCTTCTTTGAAGTGTTGATTTGAAATATTATTTTTACAATTGTTTCGTTTTCTCAGTTTTCCATCGAAAAATTGTGCCCCGACACTAACAATCTCAAAGCTTTATCGCTACGATAGAAAACGTTAATGTTTCACTCTTCAATTCTGACTTTTGCAAGTTAGAAAAGTTTGATGGAGAACATTACCAAGTCTGGAAGAGGAAGGTATATCTCACCCTTTAACTCAAAGGCGTAGATCACGTGCTTCTGGAGGAAGAACCTGTCGTTCCAGATACTGGGTCTGCTGCCGCAATCACTGCGGCTACTAAACTTCAGGCCAAGTGGAGAAGAAAAAATAGCATTTGCAGGCTGCTTATCCTGAATGCTATGGAGGATTCCCTAGCAGAATCATACAGTAAGAAGACAATTGCCAGAGACATATGGGAGTCTCTGGAAAAACTCTACGAAGAAGACAAGAACCGCAGTAAAATATTTATGGTTGAAAAATATCACAAGTGGTTCTTTGAGGACGAAAAGTCTATGCTGCCACAGGTGAAGGAGTTCCTGAAACTGCGACAGAAGTTGGAAGACGAGGCAATGCCCCTCCCCGACAAGTTTGTTGTTGGAGGGATTGTCTCAAAGCTCCCCGCTGGGTGGAGCAAGTTCTATGCAAACATGCATAGGAAGAAGCTGGAGATCACCCTTGAAGATCTCCTGCAGGAAATCTATGTTGAGGACCAGATGTTGGCTCAACTGAAGGTGGACGCACTGTCCAAGCAATTGGCTAACGCCAATATGGTTCATACCAAGGAACCAAGGGGAAAGCAGGCGGCTTCCCACAGCAAGAAGAAGGACCCTGACAATCTAAAAGTCAATGGAACTTCTATCAAGAAAAAGAAGCCAAAGCCTCAAATGCCTTGCTTCAAGTGTGGCAAGAAGGGCCACTTTAAGAATGAGTGCAAAGCAAAAACCAAGCAATCAGAGCAAGGAGAGCCTAGTAAGGTATCTATGATCACTGACATTGTTGCTATGATTGCGCAGGTTGATACGGTAAGGACTGACTCTGACTAGTGGGTAGACACTGGAGCCTCCTGCCATGTCTGCTCCAGTAAGGAGTGGTTCACCACCTATACACCTACTTCTGAAGTGGTTATGATGGCGAACCAGGCACAAGCTGAAGTGCTCAGGATCGGGACGGTTGTGTTGAAGCTGACTTCGGGGAAGTCTCTGACGCTTCAAGGCATGAAGCACGTACCTGCTATAGCCAAGAACCTGATCTCAGGAGGCCTACTCTGCTAAAGCAGGCCTCAGGATGGACATCAATGCTGGCCAGATGGTGATGTCTATCAAGGGAACATATTTCGGGAAAGCTTTTTATACCGAAGAAATGTTCGAAATTCAGCTTGTAAATCAGTCCAATGTAATTAATGTGATTAATGAAATCACTCATTCTGCTTATACTCTTGAGTTGTAGCATAATAGGCTAGGACATGTTTATTGTAAACGAATAAAAAGAATGTCTAGTCTTGAACTTATCTCCAAGTGTGGGGGTAAGGTAGAGAAATGTGAAGTTTGTGCTCAAATAAAGATCACAAGGAAACCCTTTCCTCGGGTTAATCGAAGTACAGATCTTTTGGAGTTGGTACACTCTGATATCTGTGACTTCAAACAGTTCTCTACAAAGGTCGGGATGAAGTATTTTATAACCTTCATCGATGACTTCTTAAAGTATGCGTTCGTCTACTTGCTGAAGGCTAAAGATGAAGCATTCGAGAAGTTCAAGGAGTTCAGAGCCGAAGCTGAGCGGCAGACTGGACAACAACTCAAAAGGATAAGAAGTGATCGAGGTGGGGAGTACAGGTCTCATGAATTTGCATCGTTCTGCAAAGAACATGGAATTGTCAATGAGACTACGACTCCATACTCTCCTCAATCAAACGGAGTAGCAGAGAGGAAGAACAGAACGTTAACAGAAATGATTAATTCAATGTTGTTGACTGCTGGTCTTTCTAAGTGCTACTGGGGAGAAGCTGCATTGACGGCCACTTTTATTCTAAATAGAGTGCCTCATGCAACTTCAGACGTTACTCCTCATGAACTCTGGTTCAAGGTCAGACCTAACTTGAATGTCATTCGAGTGTGGGGATGTCTGGCATATGTCAAGCTTCCAGATCTGAAGATTCAGAAGCTTGGGACAAGGACTACTAAGACGATCTTCTTTGGGTATGCCGAGAAGAGTGATGCTCGGAGATTTCTTGATATTGAGTCAAATCATATCATTGAATCTCGCGACACAAAATATTTTGAAGACAAATTTGCAATGGCACAAGAATATTGTTCTTGTGGATGTTCCGGAGAACAATGAGGGTGCGCAGGTCTTCAATGAAGATGTGGTCCAAGAAGATGTCGTTGTTGAAACAACGGTTGAACCAGATCTCGCTGAGCCATCAACGAAGCGAGTGAGGAGGCCGAAGGACTTCGGAAGTGACTTTGTCACCTATCATGTGGAAGCAGATCCGCTTACCTATGATGAGGCGATGAAGACCAGAGACGCGGTTTTCTGGAAGGAGGCGATTGACAATGAATTTGATTCTATCACCTCAAATAATACTTGGGTGTTGGTTGATCTTCCTGAAGGAGCGAAACCCATCGAATGCAAATGGATCTTCAAGAAGAAGATGAAAACAGACGGAACTATTGACAAGTTCAAGGCTAGGTTGGTAGCCAAGGGGTTTTCTCAAAAGCAGGGTATTGACTATTTTGACACGTATGCTCCAGTAGCCCGGATGACCACCATCAGAATGTTGATTGCTCTAGCAGCAATACATAAGATGGTGATACATAAGATGGATGTGAATACGGCTTTTCTAAATGGCGAACTGACCGAAGATATTTACATGCAACAGCCAGAGGGATTTGTCATCAGAGGTCTTGAAGGAAAAGTCTGCAAGTTGGTAAAATCCTTGTACGATCTTAAACAGGCTCCCAAGATGTGGCATGAGAAATTTGACAAAGTTATAAGGTCAAATAGCTACATGGTCAGCGATACGGACAAGTGTGTTTACACAAAGTTCGCTGATGGAAGAGGTGTGATCGTTTGTCTGTATGTGGACGACATGCTTATCCTAGGTACGGATATTAGCTGTGTCACGGAGACAAAGAAATTCATCTCAAGCAAGTTCAGTATGAAGGACTTGGGGGAAGCTGATGTGATCTTAGGGATCAAGATCATCCGGACAGATACTGGACTAGCGCTGTCACAGTCTCATTATATTGAGAAAATGATCACTCGTTATGGGTATCGGAATCTTCCAGAGATCGATACGCCGTATAGGTGTGATCTGAAGTTGAAGCCTAATTCAGGGGAAAGCGTCAGGCAGCTGGAGTATACAAGCGTAATCAGAAGTTTGATGTATGCTACTACTGCCACAAGGCCTGACATAGCTTTCGCCGTGGGAATGCTGAGTCGTTTCACGAGCAACCCAGGTGCTGAATACTGGAAAGCTGTGAAACGGGTTATGAGATATCTCAAGAAGACTCAGACATATGCACTGTACTACAGCGAAGATCCTGCCGGTAGTGGAAGGCTTCAGTGATGTCAGCTGGTGCTCAGAGGTGGAAAGCGAGAGGTCCACAGGTGGATTCATTTTCACAATGGGTGGAGCTGCTATATCGTGGAAGTCAAAGAAGCAGACTATGCTCTCACGGTCATCCATGGAATCTAAGTTCTTTGCACTTGATACCGCAGTCGAGGAAGCAGAATGGCTTCGGGAGCTCATGTATGATCTTCCGATGGTTGGGGCGTAAATACCGGCGATACCGATATACTGCGACAACCAGGCGACTGCGACGGTGGCATCAAATGACCTCTTCAACGGAAAGAAGAGGACTGTACGGTTGAGGCACAGGGCAGTACACAATCTTATCAAGAGATGTGTTATTGCAGTTATTGATGTTCGGAGTCAGGAGAACCTGGCGGATCCGTTCACCAAGGGCCTCAAGCGCCAGCTGGTCGATGACACAGCTTGTAAAATGGGCTTGAAGGCATTCTGATATTGTATTATTGTATTCCTACCATAAAGTTTTATGCTATTAGTTCAAAGATTTATCTACTAGGCATCTAGCTTTTGGTTCAAGGAAGGACCACTAATCGGAAGAATATCAGGAACGGTGGGTACATGTTCTATTGGGCATGGAGAGGTTACGGACCTATAACCACTGTTGTCTACTGTTGTTTTCTGTGGAAAATAGTTCCTGTAGGAAGGTTGGCTTAATTGCCTTAATGAGTTCGCAGGCAGAGTGAATGCCTGGTGTGCTTTACAGGAGGCACGATAGAGCAGCACTACAAGGAGTGAAACTCCATGCTACAGTGGGGTGACTCCACAATGAGGTTCCTATATGTGGGGTGCTGCCCAGTAATAGGATAAAGCCTCAGCTTTGCAGGCCAAGTCACAGCGGCGTAGTACCACAAATAGGCAGTTAGCCTAATGTTGTATGTTAAAATAAAGAGGGGTGTAGTCAGCACTACAAAGAGGAGGAGTTTCTCATGTTACAGTGGCACGACACCACGATGAGGTACCCGGTTCGGGATAAAGCCTTGGCCTTGCAAGCCATGTCGTTGCGACGTAACACCGTAAGGGAGCCTAAGGCTTCATGCTGGGTAGTTTGGCACTACAAAGAGGCGGTTGCCTCATGCTACAGTAGTATGACACTACAAAGGTTTCCAGATGTTGGGTGATTCCCAGAGAGGGGTAATGCCTTGGCTTTAAGCCATGTCATAGCGGCGTAGCACCGCAAGGGAAGCGCAAAGCGCTTCATGCCATGTCTCTTTATAATGAACTCACCTATAGTGTATGGACAAAGAGATCTCAGGCCGTCTCTTGAGGGTAAACTTGTAGACGCCCAAAATTATACACTGAAATCAGGCTGGCACAGGGCCTTTAATGTGTAGCTAGAAGCACATGTAACTACATTATGTGAGTGAAAAAAATTTTAGCTATGATGCAGAATTCAAGGCTTAGTCCATTCTTGTATTATAGTCTGATTTTTGATCAATGCGGGAAGATTCAAGTCGTCAGCGACATCTCTCCTAATACATGATGGATAGTTACTGTGGGGAACACTTATACCCATATATATATAGATATGTGGGGGATTGTTGGAGTTTTGGTTTTTCCTTTAGAAAGCTTTAGTCCCATATCGAAAAAAACAAAGAGATTGTATCTCTATATATTAGCTTTGCTATTATTGGAGATACACATGTGGTGTGGAGGTGCACATGGGTTTGCCATGTGGGGTTATTTTTCTAATGGAAAAAGGCTAAAATCAACAATTAAAGCATTCATGCTTTTTGCTCTTGGGAAATTTATTTCCATGGGAGCTAAGCCCCGTAGGGGCTTAGCGACTCGGACTCGGACTCGGGCTCATGGGCTCATGAGGCGTAATGTGGCGTTTTGTTGGCGCACTTTGCACTTAGCACGTCAGCATCGTCGCTAGACGCATAGTGCACTTTAGTTGCCCTCGTTGCGCGAGCCACTTGTGCTGCCATGTTGCGCAAGCCCAGTTGTGCTGCTCAGGTATGCATGCCTAGTTGTGCTGCCCAGGTGCGCGCCCAGGTTGCGCTCAGGTTGCGCTGAGTTGTGCGGGTTGCTCGGGTTGTGCTGGGTTGCGCTGAGTTGCACGGGTTGCTCGGGTTGCGCGGGCGCGCTGGTTGCGCTGCGTGCGCCGTGTGCGCAGTACATGTAGTGCGCGCAGTGTGCGCAGTTCAGTACGCGCTCTGTCGTGCAGAGTACAAGGAGCGCGGGGTGTGTGCAGTTGGCGCAACTTGTAGCAGAACGTGCGTTTGCATGTTCTGGGCGGTTGCTACATGTTCGGGGTGGTTTTTACCACGTCCCTAACATTGTGGCAACCGAACAGTTGCTGCAGGGCCTATATAAGGCATCCTCTCTCTCTCAAGGCTGAGTGTATTACAGAAGAAAAAGAGAAGCCACCACAGAAAGTTTACGAAGTATTTTTAACACAAGTAAACAGAGATTTCAGACGTGTTCTTTAACACAGTTCTGATCTTCCAGTAGCATTCGAGAGAGAGAGAAAAGGCGCCGTACCAGCGTTGCTTTTGCACGGGAGTTCGTATCCGTCCGAGGAGTCAGAAGAGCAGGAGTGTTCCAAGTTCTTCGACGAACTTGCTGGTTCCTGGAAGCTGTTTGTGTAGGGCGAATAAAGCTTTGAGCAACGGTGATTATTCACCCCAGCAGGAGTTCTTCCATCTTTCGCCAGTCGCCTTCTTCGTTGCTGCCAGTAATCCTGATTGTATCTTCTTTTTAGAAGTACTATGATCTGATTGCTGTTGATTACGAAATCTTTTTAGATTCTCGTAATTCAGAATCACCTTCTTTGAAGTGTTGATTTGAAACATTGTTTTTACAATTGTTTTGTTTTCTCAATTTTCCATCGAAAAATTGTGCCCCGGCACTAACACTATTCATATTGAATTGATATTACCTAAGCTAAATACCAGTTGCGAAGATGAAAAAATATGCAAATGAAAGACGTACATGTACTTAACAGGAACGAAACATATTCAACCAGTAAACAATGAACACGTATTTACAGGTAAAGTATCTACAATATTTCCATGGTAGAAATTTTCTTTGATGATAATGTAGTAAACTTTTGGCCTAACAAAGGTAATTTTGCTTAGGTCTTAACTCTTGATAATGACTCTAGCATTCCAAAAAAAATTTATTCAAATTATTGGATGAGATTAAAAATTAAGGAATTCAAAAGTTTCAGAATAGGGAAAATTTATGAAATGTCCAAAAACCGCAAAAGTTTTATGAAAAATCTACCGCAAAATAATATTTTATCGCGTGTCCAAAATTAGCAAAAAATATATAAAAGGGTTCGGAATGACCTTTTTGACTTTCTAATTTATTGAAAACACCCACGAAACCTACTCTTCAAAAAAAGTTTCGATTCTTCCTCTTCTTCCATACGCTGCTCACTTTCGAATCTAAGTTTTCTCCTCCAAAATCTTCAAACCTTACTTCAAAAACTCGTGAGTGACTCTCCATTTGCAATCTTCACACCATATCGTCGTCATCAGTTTCCACTTCATCATCAGAAACAGCATCAACTGGCCATTCTCCGTGTTAAAATGCAGGAGAATGGCCATTTTGCGACGAATGGTCATTCCCCGTGTTAAAATGGAGGTCCAAACATTATTTTTTTTACGATTCTAAATTTTAAAAGCCCGTCAAACAATGAAACTATTTATCTCAGGCTCCTCGGAAATACGCTCCTTTTGCGACAAATCGGACCTTGGTTCGACCTCCCAGTCAAAAGTTATGGCCCTCCAAAGTTTCAACTGGTCATTTCCCGTGTTAAATGCAGGAGAATAGTCATTCCCCGTATTAAAATGCAAGAGAATGACCATTCTCCGTGGTAATATCACGGAGTATGGCAATTCTCTGTGTTAATATTACGGAGAATGGCCTTTCTCCTTGTTAAATTGACGGAGAATTGCTATTCTCCGTGTTAAAATACAAGAGAATGGTCATTCTCCGTGTTAAAATCATGGAGAATGATCATTCTCCGTTGTCAAAATCATGAAAAAAGACCATTCCCCGTGTTAAAGTTGCGGAGAACAGTCATTCTCCGTGTAAAATTATGGAGAATTGCCATTCTCCGTGTTAAAATGCAGGAGAATGACCATTCTCCGTGGTAAAATCACGGAGAATGGCAATTCTCCATGTTAATATAACGGAGAACGGCCATTCTTATTAAATTAACGAAGAATTGTCATTCTCTGTGTTAAAATGCAGGAGAATGGTCTTTCTCCATTGTTAAAATCATGAAGAATGACCATTCCCCGTGTCAAAATCACGGAGAATGACCATTCTCCGTGTTAAAATCATGGAGAACGGTCATTCTTCGTGTTAAAATCATGAAGAATTGCCATTCTCTGTGTTAAAATCACAAAAAATGGCCATTTTTAGTGTTAAAATGCAGGACAATAGTCATTCTCCGTGTTAAAATCACGAAAAATAACCATTCTCCGTTGTTAAAATCACGAAAAATGACCATTCCCCGTATTAAAATGCAGGAGAACGGTTATTCTCCATGTTAAAGTCACGGGGAATGGCCATTCTCCGTGTTAAATGACGAAGAACAGTTGACAGAAACCTAATTTTTTTAGAAAAAAATTTGTCAGGAATAAAGATTCAAGATTTTTACGTTCTTCTTTCAAAACGATGCTAACTCTTATGGAGAAGAAGAAGAAGATCTTCTCTCCACAATTGACCTAATCGTCGAAAAACTTCAAATCTCTCCACGAAGATGATGATGATGATGATGATGAACGATGATCAGAGTTCGACTGAAGAAAAGCACAGTGAACTACGAATGACCGTTGCGATCTTTGCTGAAGATGAGAGCAATGGAATTCAGATCTCTCGTGAAGAAGAAGAAGACGAAAATCGCAATCCAAATCTGAGTTTGTGAATTCAAATACATATATATGACCAAATTTGTGCGAAGGGGTAGTTATGGTATTATCAAAATGGCAATTTTGTAAATACAGAACATCTAAAGAAAATCTTGGAATATTTAACATGAAAATATATAATTTTGGGTATTTCGTAAAATCTACCCTGCGGGTGGATTTTTCATAAACTCTCACCCCAAAATTGGGTATTTCAGCAATTTTCAGTTCTGAATAATACTTTAAAAATATATCTTATAACAAAAGCAATAATAATATTGGAAAAATCTCATATGATCAATTTCATCAAAATTGTTACTACTTTAAGAAAATAATAACATACTATAGAACTTAAATCTTCGGCACTTGTAAGCGATTCAAATGATCGAATAAAATCTCAACTACAACTAACATATCATACATGGACTAAAAGAAATTAATATGGGGAATCAAATAATATAATTAAATAAACTATCACAAGGTCACGAATCCTTTAATTTTCTAAAAGATGTTATTATGTCTTCAAAAATTGTGAATAGACAATCTCTCTTCCTTATGTACAATTGATATGCATCTGCTACAATCATGCTCTTTTAATGGTAATTATAATTGCAAAATGAATCTTTTTCTCTCTTAAGGAATTAGTTTTATACAGGGATTAACAAAAAAAATCAAGACTATGATGAGCAAAATAATACGGGTCATACATGTGCATCTAGCGTCGGTGGACATGCAAACAAAAAGATATATGCCATTTTATCGTTAAACATCGATTAATCTCGTATGGCATGTATACACTATAATTCAGTTAATCCACAAATAAACATAAATGCAACTATGTGAAGAGCAATACATGCTAGTGGTTTCACTTCATGCCTAATCCAAATTAATCTATAAATATAAGGCCATGAATATTTTAATGCACAAATAAATAAAGTTCGAGTTCTAAAATTAATATTACTGAGAGCATAAAATAAAATTTAGATAAATTCACGATTCATCTACTACTATTATATACCAACAGATCTGGATCCAATTTCCTCTTCAATAAGAAATCCAAGTTTCAAGAAACTAATGGATTTTCGATTAACCGGAAAGAACCGGTCCAGAGAAATATAAAGAGATATTCTGGAAAAAAAAATTAAGAATAGATTACATCACATGCATATCTGTGAGCAATAAAGATATGTTTTTCGATATTAGTTTTGGGATTTATATCATAGCAAAAATTTCTTATCAAAAAGAAAATATGTAATCTATGAACCTGGTTGGATCTTCTCTGACCTTTAATCTCTGAAACTCCTATTTGATATTTTTCGGTGATGGCGTGAAACTCCTCAAGCAATCGTGCTGATAACATGTTGTGAAAATAGAAGAGAAAGAGAAGAAATTGGTAGCCAAAAAGAATGTGTGCGTAGCCTTTTCTCATTGATAACATATATAGAGAGAATATGATAGAGGTTGTGGGTATGGATAAGGGCATCCATATTTTTGGATCTATCCAAATCACAACAATATATATAATATTGAGGAAAAAAATTGAGTGGGGTCACATGACCCCACTCGCCCCCTTCTCCCTCCGCCAGTGAGAACAGGTATAAGACACATATTATAGAGTAAGCAAGAATCAAGCATGAGCAGTAGTGAGTGAAAATAAACATGTGTAAATACAGTGCAAGTTGGCAAGGTATAGTTGTCTGGCTCCACAAGCTGAAAGTTAAGAGCTTGTCCTACGTCCAAGTCCACAAAGTCCAAATGACCTAAAGAGTTACTTAAACTAATTTAATTACTTAACCAATATGCTAATCAAACCATATGATTAACATAATTATTATTGAACACCTAATGTTTTTAGTAGGGGAGAGCATTCGGTCGGTTCGGTTGGACCGAACCGAAATATTTGGAAACTGACACTAAACTGAACCGAAATGGAGAGATCAGAAACCGAACCGAATTTGTTCAGATCCGACCCGATCCGAACCGGACCAAATCGGTTTGGTTGGGCCAATGTAACAGGCCAGATTTCACTTTTTTTAAAAAAAATATAGCAACTTTACTGTAAAAAAAGGGTCTGGTTTATTCAAGCTATATTTCACTTCCAATGTGCTAAAGGGCCAATGTAACAGCCAATGGGCTAATGGGCCAATGTAACAGGCCAGTCAACACAGCAACTTTATTAAAAAACCCAATCTGCAGTCTGCAGCAATAAGAAGTTTGAGCAAATATACAAATGAAAGGAACCGCAGTACATATGATCATACAAATGATCATTGAATGAGAAGAAGAACAATACATACGAACATACGAATGAGCACATATATAAATGAAAGAACAGCAACAAAAAATAACAGATCTGATGTCTCAAAAAAATAAAATAATAAGAGATCTGTTGTCTCAAAAAAATTACAGATCTGATGTCTCAACAAATAGAACAAACAACTCCATGATTAAAACAATGATACGTAAAAAAACTAAATTAAAATTAAAAAATTTACTTACAAAACCCTCGAGGGAGAGGGGAGAGATCTCAGCCGAACGAGAGAGACCCTAGGAACGAGCGATCGACTCTGGAAGAAGTCGGGAGTTGGAATTTTTTTGGAGAAAACTCGAGATCGTCCTGGGAAAGTTAGGGTTTCTCCCCCCAAATTCTTGCGGCGGCGGAACGGAAGCTCTGAAGAGCTTTAGAAATTTCAGAGAGTGAAATGAGAGGAGAGAGAAAGTTAGATTTTTTTTAACTTTTATATACAGGGGAGGGTAAACTGGTAATTTGATGTGTGTAATTCGGGTTTCGGTTCGGGTCGGATCCCAAAACCCAAAACCCTCAACCGAACCGAAACCCGAAATACTTAAAACACAGGACCGATGTTCGAACCGCACTTTCAAAAATCGAACCGAATGTGAACTTAGGTTCGATTCGGTTCGGATCTTCAGTTTTGAACCGCCAATTGCTCACCCCTAGTTTCTAGTCACTGTTGGCATATTTTATTTTGATTAATTAACAGCATCTTCGGAGTTTAGTTTTCTGCGTCTTCAGATACATATCCACTCAGAAGCTCAACTCATAAAGTCTTTCCGTTCAAGAGCATCCATCCTTCGCATCGAAGATTGAAGCAGCTACCGGCGCTCCTTGCATAAGATGGCGTCCTCCTGCGTAGAGTCTTCGTGTCTGTACAAAGTCTAGGTATATCTGTAAACACCTAAGGACGGATGACAAGTAAAAGAATAAGTCAAAAATCAAATACCTACAGAGCGGTATACCGGCGGCATGCTTCGACATACCGACGGTATACCGTTTTTAGAGTCTAGAAAGTTGCTGTGACAAATTGTCGGCATACCGGCGGCATGCTTCGGCATACCGGCGGTATACCGATTTTTGTGTCCAGAAAGTTGCTGTGACAAATTGTCGGCATACCGACGGCATGCTCCGGCATACCGACGGTATACCGTTTTTAGCGACCCAAAAGTTGCTGTGACAAATTGTCGGCATACCGACGGCTTGCTCCGGCATACCGATGGTATACCGTTTTTAGCAACCCAAAACTTGCTGTGACAAATTGTCGGCATACCGACGGCATGCTTCGGCATACCGGCGGTATACCGAGTTTCAAATATTTGGTTTTTGAATTGCTGCGACTAGCATTAATGGCCGTATTTAATGCTCTCAAACGGTCATTAATATGACTGTTACTATTTGGCCGGTATACCGACTATATGCCGCTGTATACCGACGGCATGCCGGTCTGTCTGTATTCAGAAGCATTAAATGCCTCCAACTCTTGGTTTCTCTATAAAAGAAAGCCCTCTCTCTCTTGAGGACTTTATCAACTCTAGCCATAAATTTTCCAACAACCAAGAGCTTCACCATTAATACTCTTCCAAGCTTTTAATTATCATCCTCTCCCAAAGTGATAGCGTATTTAAGAGTTGTAAATTTCGATCTTCACGTGTTAGAAGATCAACAAGTTTCTCTTCTCATTTGTTTGAAGTTGGCGAGCCTTCGTAAGAAAACTCGTGTGTTGAAGTTGGCGAGTTTTCGGATCCAAACTCGTGTTGAAGTTGGCGAGTTCTTCGGATCCAAACTCGTGTGTACTATTTTGACTAAATAGTGGATTTAAGCCGGAGAGAGTTTCCGGGACTGGATTGCCTCAAGCGAGGATACCAGGATACATCTTTGTGTTTGATCTTCTCTCTCTTTACTTTTATTTGTCATATATTGCTTCTGCTGCACTAGTTTATTTTATTTCCCTATTCACCCCCCCTCTAGGGTTCTACAATTGGTATCAGGGCTTTGTTCTCTTGATTTGGATTTACACCCTTTGAGTGATCCATGGCCTTTAACCCTAGTATCAACACCTTCCACAATGAAGGACACTCCACAAATAGGCCTCCCCTATTTGATGGAACCAACTATAACTACTGGAAGATTAGGATGAGCATTTATCTAAAGTCCATAGATTTCGATTTATGGGATTGCGTGATAAATGGTCTTCCTACTCCTTCCAGAGCTATTGAGAATATTGCTTCTGACACCCTTCGGGTCACACTTACTAAAAACACCAAGAAGCTTGCGAGTCGAGATGCCAAGGCAATGAATGCTCTTTACTGTGCTCTCGACAGTAGTAAATTCAACCGAATCTCTACTTGTAAGACTTCCAATGAGATTTGGAAGTTACTTGAAGTCACACACAAGGAAACTTCACAAGTGAAGGAATCCAAGATTAGTAGACTCACGCAAGAATATGAGTCCTTTAAAATGAAGCATGATGAATCTATTACTTGCATGTTTACTCGTTTTGGTGACATTATTAACCCTCTTTCTTCTCTTGGAAAGGAATATCCTGCTCATGAAAAGATAAGAAAAATTCTTAGAGGATTGACGAAAGCTTGGAGTCCTAAAGCTACCGCAATTATTGAGGGGAACGATCTAACAGTCATGAACCTTGAGACCCTCATGGGTAAGCTAATGACTCACGAGCTCGATATGAAGGATCAAGAGGAATCCTCCATACAAGAGAAGGAAGGAGAAGACCAAAGAGAAGGAGAAGACTCTTGCTCTCAAAGCAACAAAGTCCTACTCCAAGGATAGCTCCGACGATAATGAGTCGGACGACGATGAAGAAATAGCTCTCACAGCTAAGCACTTCCGGAAGTTCCTAAAATTCAACAAGGCCAACCGCTTCAGAAGGGACAATGAAGAAGATCCGACGTGCTATCAATGCAGAAGACCCGAACACATCAAGAGGGATTGTTCGATGATAAGAAAAGACTCAAGCAAGTACGAGAAACCTAGCAAGGGAAGCTCGTCCTCCAGAAAGTTTGCCAACACAAGTATTTGGTGTGAAAGTGATGCAAGCGACTCCGACAATGACAAAGAGTGCAAACATAATGCCAACGTCTGTCCCATGGCAACCGATGAGGTACTTGATGATCTCTCCTTAAACACTCTTACCTATGATGATTTGGAGAAAGCCATTCTTGAATTGCATGAAGAACACAAAGGTGTTCAGAATAAATAGAAGAAATCTCTTAAGAAGGTTAAGGCTCTTCAACTTGAAGTTGAGATACTCTCAAGCATCATTATTGATGTGAAGGGAAAATCTCCTGCTTCTGACACGGATGAAATAGAGTCTTTGCGACTCAAATTTCAAGAATCTCTTGACACCATCAAGAAAAAGGATGATGAGATTCAATCCATGAGAAGCTCTTATGAATTTGCTATGCACAAAGTTCAAGATGCTAATAGAAGAGAATATGACACTTCTATTAAGTATAATGATCTTCTTATTCAGTGTAAGAAATTTGGTAATAAGGACACTACTCACATGCATGCTCCTAGACATCTCCACACTCATCACAATGCTAGGCATACCTCTTACATGAACACTACACACAAATCCTTTCCTAACACAAGGAAAGGACCTTTTGTTAAGAAAAACACTTCGCACCATGCTTTTTATTATCACCATCACAATACTAATGCTAGAGCTCCTCATACTAGAGTTTCACATATGCATGATTCTCACATATCTTCTTCTAAATCCTCTATGATTTGCAATTACTGTGGCTTGCATGGACATACGACCAATTATTGTCATACAAGGAAACTTGTTGACAAGAAAGTTTTTATGTGGGTTCCTAAGACTAACACTCAAGGACCCATAAGATCATGGGTACCAAAATGTTCATCTTCAACTTATGTTGTAGGTGAAGAATCCTTCTCATGCTAGAAGCAAGTGGATTCTCGATAGCGGTTGTTCACGGCACATGACCGGGGATGCTTCATTATTTACAACGCTATCGATGAAGAAGGAAGGACACGTCTCTTTTGGTAACAATCTCAAAGGTCATATTATAGGGAATGGTAATATAGGTTCCCCTCCTTATCCTTGTATTAAGAATGTGTGTCGTGTTACTAATCTTAAACACAATCTTCTTAGTATTAGTCATCTTACCGATAATGGTTATGATATTAAGTTTGTTAAGCTCAAATGCTTCATTACCGATAGTTCTAATGGATCTATTGTTTATGAAGGAATTAGAGAAAACAATATCTATGTTTTATATCTTGTTGAAGATACTAATAATGACAGGTGCTTAGTTGCTAACAATGATGAGAGTTGGCTTTGGCACATGAGGCTTGGACACGCCAACATGGATACCATCTCTCGTCTTGCTACCAAGAAGCTCGTAAGAGGACTCCCAAGTATCCCATTCAAAAAGGATATGGTATGTGAAGAATGCGAGAAGAGTAAGTTAACGAAGTCTTCCTTCAAATCAATCAACTCTGTGAGTACTTCTAGACCCCTTCAACTTATCCATATGGATCTTTTTGGGCCTAGTAGAGTTGCTAGCCTTGGAGGGAAGCTTTATGCTTTTGTTTTAGTTGATGATTTTTCAAGATTTACTTGGATTATTTTTTTTGCTTGCAAAAGTGATACTTTTCGTGAATTTATTGCCTTTTGTAAACGTGTTCAAAATGAGAAAGGTTTTTCTATTAACAAAATTAGAAGTGATCATGGAGGAGAATTTGATAATGCTGATTTTAAAAGATTTTGTGAAAAGAATGGTTTTGGACATGATTTTGCTTGTCCCCGGACTCCTCAACAAAATGGTGTTGTGGAGAGAAAGAATAGAACCCTTGGCGATATGGCCCGGGTTATGTTAAACCAATATAAGCTCCCCCAATATTTTTGGGCGAAAGTCGTTAATACGGCATATCATGTTATTAATAGGGTCTTGATTAGACCTATTTCTAAGAAGACTCCTTATGAGCTTTGGTTTGACAAAATTCCCTATATTGAATATTTCAAAGTTTTTGGTTACAATTGTTTTATTTTGAATACCAAGGATAACCTAGGCAAGTTTGAAGAAAAAGCCTATGAAGGAATATTCCTTGGATACTCTACTCATAGTAAAGGTTTTTGTGTTTTTAACAAAAGAAGTCTTGTTGTCGAAGAGTCAATCATTGTCTCTTTTAATGAACTCAACTCTTCTGCATTCTCCCCTTTCGAGGATATTGATGACATCTCGTTTGGGTTGGAGAACTCCTCTATTGAGGATCGTCCTTCTTCATCTAACAATGAAGTTGTGACCCCATCAAAAGAGTCTCCTCCTCTCGAGCCTCCTCAAAAGGATCTCCCAAAAGAATGGAGATTTGTCACCAATCATCCTAAGGAGCTTATCATTGGGGATCCTTCCTCCAGTGTTAGCACAAGATTTCCCACTCGTGATCTTTGTGCAAATGTGGCTTTTATCTCTCAAATAGAGCCTAAAAATGTCAATAATGCTTTCCTTGATGAGTTTTGGATGATAGCTATGCAAGAGGAGCTAAATCAATTTGAGCGAAGCAAGGTTTGGGAACTTGTCCCAAAACCTAGCAATCATCCCATTATTGGAACAAAATGGGTGTTTCGTAACAAACTTAATGAAGATGGGTTAGTGACTCGTAACAAAGCCCGATTGGTTGCTCAAGGCTATAACCAAGAGGAAGGCATTGACTACGACGAAACCTATGCTCCGGTTGCACGTCTTGAATCCATTCGTATGCTTTGTGCTTTTGCTTGTTTTAGTGACTTTAAGCTATTTCAAATGGATGTTAAGAGTGCTTTTCTAAATGGTATTATTAAAGAGGAAGTTTATGTTAAACAACCTCCCGGCTTTAAAGATTTTCATTTTCCTAATCACGTGTTCAAACTCCACAAAGCCCTTTATGGCCTCAAACAAGCTCCCCGTGCTTGGTATGAGCGCCTTAGCTCTTTTCTTGTTTTTCACAATTTTCAAAGGGGAAAGTTGACACAACACTTTTTATTAAATCCCATAATGGCACTCTCTTATTGGTTCAAAATTATGTCGATGATATTATTTTTGGTTCTACTAACAACACACTGTGTAAAATTTGCTAAAGTTATGCAGGAAGAGTTTGAAATGAGTATGATGGGTGAACTTTCCTTCTTTTTGGGTTTACAAATCAAACAAGGACCCAAAGGAACCTTCATAAATCAAGCAAAATATACAAAGGACCTCCTCAAGCGCTTCGACCTCGACTCATCCAAATCAATGAGGACTCCTATGGCCACAACGACAAAGCTTGACAATAATGAAGATGGCACATCGGTCGACATTCGTAAGTATAGAGGTATGATCGGTAGCTTACTTTATTTAACTGCTAGCCGTCCTGATATCATGTTTAGTGTTTGCTTGTGTGCACGATTTCAAGCCAATCCAAAGGAATCACACTTGTGTGCCGTTAAGCGCATTTTTTGTTATCTCAAAGGCACCATTAACATGGGTCTTTGGTATCCGAAATCCTCATCCTTTGAGCTTCACGGCTTTTCGGATGCGAATTTTGCCGGATGCAAGATTGACCGAAAAAGTACTAGTGGCACATGTCAATTCCTCGGGAAGTCTTTGGTACCGTAGTTTAGTAAGAAGCAAAATTCTGTTGCTCTTTCAACCACTGAGGCAGAGTATATTGCGGCTGGTTGTTGTTGTGCACAAATTCTTTGGATGTCACAAACACTTTTAGATTATGGCATTTCTCATTCTTGCACCCCTATTAAATATGATAACACTAGCTCAATCAATCTCACGAAAAACCCGATTTGTCACTCACGTACGAAGCACATTGAAATTAGACACCATTTTCTTCGTGACCATCAACAAAAGGGAGATATTCGTCTTGAATTTATTGATACTACCTATCAATTAGCCGATATTTTTACCAAACCGCTCCCGAAAGATCGCTTCACCTTTCTTTGCCGTGAATTAGGCATTTTATCTTTTGATCCATAATTCCTCTCGGCCGGCACACCGACGGTATACAGCGGTATAACGGCGGCATGCCGTTTTTCGATTCAGAATTAGGTTCTGTTTCGAAACTCGGCATACCGTCGGTACATGTCGGCATACCGCCGGTATGCCGGGTGGAGGTGGACAGGACTTCAAATCCACTATTGGGCCCACCTTTATTCCTTCTCCCTTTATTCTCTCACCCTTATTAAATTCCCTCACATCAATCTCTTCACTATTAATTACTCCCTCATCTTTCTACTTCTTAACTTCCCATCCTATTTATTATCCATCTCTTCATATCCCCCTTTTTCCTCCTCTTTTTACTCCACCTTCTTTATTTCCAACCACCAACCTTTCACATCTCCTCTTTACTCCCTCTACATCCGTTCCTAACCTCCCTTAAAATTCAAATTTATCCTTTCATCTCCCTACTCTATTAAAACCCTTTCTTTTCTATCTCTTCTACCTACTACTTTATCATCCTCTCCAAAACCCTAAAACCTTCTTCCATGGCAAATTCGAAGCGTCCCCGCTCCTCCTCCTCCTCCTTCTTCAACCCCTTCATCCCGGTGGCGCAACCTCACGGGTATGACCAATGGGTCTTTACCAATTCCTTGGCGGCCGAGCTATGGTTCCAACACTTCGTTCAACATAATATTTTCAAGAGACGGGCGATAAATTGGAACCTCTTCCCCGGTCACGTCTCCTTATTTGACGAGGCCGGCCTCTCCTCTCTTCTTCGCCATCAAATACCCGTCTACCCCGCTGCCGTTCGTCTATTCTATTGTAACTTGGTCCCGGATGACGACCACCCCGCCATTCAGTCCATGGTAAATGACCGTCACTTTCGTCTCACGTCTCGGGACATCGGGCACATCCTCGGCATCCCGGACAAAGGGGAAGCCTTGCCGTCATTGGCTGCTCTTCACTCCTCGGCGGCGTCACCCTTCGACGAGTTCTGCCGTATCATCTGCAAGGGCCCCAACACTCCTGCCATCCTAGCCCTTTCTGCATAGCTGGAGCCGTTTTACTACGAGCTCCATAGGATAGTGTGCCATACACTATTTCCTAAGGGCGGGAACTACGACGCCATTACCGGCGATGCCCTCGTCTGCATGTATTATCTCTATGCCCGGAAGCCCTTCTCCTTCCCGAAGACTCTCCTTCTGCTCTTCCGGCGTGTCATGCCCGCGGGAAAGCAGAACCTCTACTACGGCTCCCTTATCACTCTCCTTCTGGAAGCCTGGCAAGTTGACCTAACTCTTTGCTCCTCGGATGGCGTCCCCTCCTATCTTGCTGTCTCCCGTTCCCTTAGTGGCGCCTCTACTTCACGTGCCTCGTCTTCCCAAGAGCAATCGGCATCCACTCCTGCTGCTCCCACATCTACTCCTCCTGCTTCTGGCCGATACATGCCGCTGACTCAGCAGCACTTCGACATGCGCATGGCCCAGGTAGAGGAACAGATGAGGGCTCATACTCGTGGCCTTGGGAATCTGATTCAAGCCCGCTTTCATGATCAAGCTTACTTTATCCAGCACACCATACAAGACCGGGACATGTATCTGGATCTCAATCTCCAAGATCCTATGTACCAAGGTTCGTGCTTCTCTGATCCCAATGCCTATGGGTTCATGTACCCGGACGGCATTGATCCTTATGGTGCCTTTCAGCAAGCTCAGGATGGTGGTGATGATCCGGTGGATGAGTAGGGGTGTCTTCCTTTTGGGTGATGGTCTAGAATAACGTGTGGTTTGGTTATGTGTGTTTGTTTTGTTTGTTTGTTTTTATTTCTGTCTTTTGCGGTCCTTCGGGGACCTTTGTGTAGTTGATCCTAGTACTTTGCAGTCCTTCGGAGACTTGGGTTATGTTTATCTCTTGATATCAGACTCTCGTGGGGAGAGTCGTTTTATTTGTCTTTTGTAGTAATGAACATCTTGCATGTATTAAGCTATCACTTTCATATATAAATACATGCTATTTATTATATACTCATGTTCTCATTATTGTAATTTCTTTTTACAATATTTGTTTTCCCATCTTTGACTAAGTGACAAAGGAGGAGAAAACGTATTGAGGGGGAGTTGTCCTCCTACGGGGGAGCTACTCCCTGAAGATGCTATCTCTCTATTTTGTCAATTATCAAAATGGGAGAGATTGTTGGCACATTTTATTTTGATTAATTAACAGCATCTTCGGAGTTTAGTTTTCTGCGTCTTCAGATACATATCCTCTCAGAAGCTCAACTCATAAAGTCTTTCCGTTCAAGAGCATCCATCCTTCGCATCGAAGATTGAAGCAGCTACCGGCGCTCCTTGCATAAGATGGCGTCCTCCTGCGTAGAGTCTTCGTGTCTGTACAAAGTCTAGGTATATCTGTAAACACCTAAGGACGGATGACAAGTAAAAGAACAAGTCAAAAATCAAATACCTACAGAACGGCATATCGGCGGCATGCTTCGGCATACCGGCGGTATACCGTTTTTAGAGTCTAGAAAGTTGCTGTGACAAATTGTCGGCATACCGGCGGCATGCTTCGGCATACCGGCGGTATACCGATTTTTGTGTCCAGAAAGTTGCTGTGACAAATTGTCAGCATACCGACGGCATGCTCCGGCATACCGACGGTATACCCTTTTTAGCGACCCAAAAGTTGCTGTAACAAATTGTCGGCATACCGACGGCATGCTCCGACATACCGACGGTATACCATTTTTAGCAACCCAAAACTTGCTGTGACAAATTGTCGGCATACCGACGGCATGCTCCGGCATACCGGCGGTATACCGAGTTTCAAATATTTGGTTTTTGAATTGCTCTGACTAGCATTAATGGCCGCATTTAATGCTCTCAAACTGTCATTAATATGACCGTTACTATTTGGCCGGTATACCGACGGTATGCCGCTGCATACCGACGGCATGCCGGTCTGCCTGTATTCAGAAGCATTAAATGCCTCCAACTCTTGGTTTCTCTATAAAAGAAAGCCCTCTCTCTCTCTTGAGGACTTTATCAACTCTAGCCATAAATTTTCCAACAACCAAGAGCTCCACCATTAATACTCTTCCAAGCTTTTAATTGTCATCCTCTCCCAAAGTGATAGAGTATTTAAGAGTTGTAAATTTTGATCTTCACGTGTTAGAAGATCAACAAGTTTCTCTTCTCATTTGTTTGAAGTTGGCGAGCCTTCGTAAGAAAACTCATATGTTGAAGTTGGCGAGTCTTCGGATCCAAACTCGTGTTGAAGTTGGCGAGTTCTTCGGATCCAAACTCGTGTGTACTATTTTGACTAAATAGTAGATTTAAGCCGGAGAGAGTTCCGGGACTGGATTGCCTCAAGCGAGGATACCAGGATACATCTTTGTGTTTGATCTTCTCTCTCTTTACTTTTATTTGTCATATATTGCTTCTGTTGTACTAGTTTATTTTATTTCCCTATTCACCCCCCCCCTCTAGGGTTTTACAGTCACAATGCATAACCAAGTCTAGTCATAACACGTGACAAATGTGCACATGACAACAATTTCACATACTTCGAATGGGTACCATGACATAGTTTCTATTATTTTGTTATCGAAAACTTGAGATTAGGTTCCCAATACATGGATATGGCTATAGATCATAATTAAATCATGTAGTTACATGTTTAACCATGATTCATGCCCATTAAACCTCTGAATTTCCAGACTGATATACTGCAAAATAGTGCATGGAAATTACTAGATTAACCCTACTTGTTGTTCATGGAACTTACCTAGAATGGTAACAACACTTAGGCATGACCTACACCTATCAAACCATGCTTATTAAACATCTCTAATCATGTTTAAAACATTCAAAATTAACAACTTTTAGGCATAAATTTAGCACATACCTATGTGCCAACACATGTCAAAAATCTATGTAGAAAATGATATAGACAGGACTGGCCCAAAGATATGTCCGACAATATTAGATTATATTTGTAATGTAAATACGGCCCATAAGCCCAAATGTAGACACTATATATATTGTAACAAACCTTAGCAATAAGAATAAGGCATGATTATTTCCTACATGGTATCAGAGCCTCCCGAAAAACCCTAGCCGCCATCTCTCAAAAAATTCTAGCTGCCATCTTCCTTAACGCGCCCGACCGCCATCTTCCTAACCGCGCCCGACCGCCGTCTTCCTTACCGCGCCCGACCGGTAGTCAGCCGCGCCCGACCGCGCCATCTCCCCGCGCCCGACCGGAGTCAGCCGCGCCCGACCGCGCCATCTCCCCGCGCCCGACCGGAGTAAGCCGCGCCCGACCGCATCGGCCTGACCGCGCCTGATCATGCCAACGCCCGATCCGTCCGATCGACGTCCGTTCTGTTGGAGGTTTTTGCCCAATCCGTGCCGATTCATCGGATTCGCCGATTCAGCGGCCGATTCGCCGCCGACCCCGTTCATCAACGGCTGATTCGTCGGTGTTGTACAAAATTTTGTACACCAGACATCCGCCCCTACGTGCCAGATCCGGTGCCCCTGATCGCGACCGATTTGCCGCCAACCCCGTCCATCAGCGGTTGATTTGTTGGCGTTGTACAAAATTTTGTACACCCAACATCCGCGATGGCAGATGATGCTGCATCCAGCTATTCCGTCGCGACTGACGGTGGCGGTGCACACAACCCAAATTATCCTAATCCGAAGGATCCATATTTTCTGAGTTCTGCTGATCAACCAGGAAATATTATTACTCCTATTATTTTTTGTGGACCGAACTATGCTGAGTGGTCTCGGTCGATACGTCTCTCCCTGATCTCTAGGCGAAAGATCACTTTTCTGGAAGGTACTAAAGTCAAACCTGTTAATGATGCTAGTAAATTGCTTGATTGGCGATGCGTGTAAGCGCTATTGGTTCAATGGGTTTTTAATACCAATGATCCGTCTCTGAAGAAATCTTTGCCGTACTTTGAGGAGGTTTATCCATTGTGGAACTTGTTGGAGAAAAGATTTGTTATTAGCAATGGCACTCGGAAGCAACAAATTAAGGTGGCTTTGGCTGAGTGTAAACAAACGGCTTCGATATCTGTGAAAACCTACTTTGGAAATTTACAGTCTTTGTGGGATGAACAAGCTGCTTATTTTTCATTGCCTTCTTGTACCTGTGGTGAACTTGCTGCAAAGTTGCAGGCTATGAGGGATGAAGACCACTTTCAGGACTTTATGTATGGGTTGAATGTTGAGTTGTATGGTCATACCCGATCTAATGTTCTGGCTCAGGATCCTCAGCCAAGCTTAGATCGGGCATACCAGGCAGTCCGTGAGGAGGAGGATATACGAAAATCTCAGGTCCAATCCGCTGCTGAGGAGGTGTTGGTGCTGACTATCAAGACTTGACCTCGTCTTTCTACTACTTCTAATAGTAGAACCTCCAATTCCAGGGACAAATCAGGTATGATCTATACTCATTGCAAGAAAATAGGTCATGATGTTGCAACTTGCTTTGCCAAGATTGGCTATCCAGAGTGGTGGGAGACTCGTCCTCGGCGTGAGGGCGGACGTGGTGTTGGCGGTGGCAGAGGCCCGGCACCACAGCAGAGACGTGATAGGGGACGCGGTACTGGTGGCGCAGGGGTTGTTCATCATGTCACCGCTGCTGGTCATGGTGTCCCTGCTGGTCTTGCTGGGAGTTTGGCGGATATGATGCATAGAGGGTATCCTTCACCACTCTCAGGTGAACAATGGAAGAAACTGATGAGCTTGCTGGGTAACGACAATTCTTCCAACCCTGGTTCTTCAAACTTTGATCGTCTGATGGGTAAGAATTCTTCTGTCACTTAGATATTCGATACTGAGGCTACTCTTCATGCGACAGGCTCTCGTGACTGTTTAGTTGATTGCTTTGAGGGCCATGTCTGTCCTATGATTTTGCCTGATGGAAGCACTATTGAGGCTGTTCTGAGAGGCAAAGTATTTTTGACTGCTTCGTTGGTGTTGACGGATGTTCTTTATGTTCCGATATTGACTTGCAATTTGATCTCTGTCTCCCAATTGATTGTGCCAGAAATTGTGATATGTTATTTACTCCTAATTTGTGTTTTGTTCAGGACCGAAGTACGAGGATGGTGATTGGAGCAGGTGAACAAAGGGGTAGATTTTACTTCTTGGGGGAGGTTCCAACTTCTTTGGCTTTGGTGATCCTGGCATGCAAAGAGAGTGATTCCGAGGTTTGGCATAGTAGACTGGGGCATCCTTCAGATAAAGTAATGCAGACTTTACATTTTTTTCTCTGGTAGTAGTGTGTTTTCTCATAAGGCTTGTGATATTTGTCATCAAGCTAAACAGACTCGTGATGCCTTTCCTGATAGTAGTAGTCGTGCTTTGAGATGCTTTGAACTTATACACTATGATCTGTGGGGACCATATCGTGTTCCGTCATCTAATGGGGCACGATATTTTTTGACTTTGGTGGATGATTTTTCTAGAGCTGTTTGGGTTATTTTATTGACGGATAAGTGTGTTGTTTATTCTATATTTCTTAAATTTATTGCTATGATGAAGTGTCAGTTTGGGGCTGATATACGTCGTGTGCGGAGTGACAATGGCACTAAATTTAATTGTTTACGAGATTATTTTTCATCTCAAGGTATATTGTTCCAAACATTCTGTGTTGGGACACCTCAACAGATTAGAAGGGTGGAAAGAAAACTGTTTCACTTAACAAAATGCCTGGAAATCAGATTTTGGAAATAAAACGAGAAAAAGTATAAGAAGTACAAATTTGATTCTGGGAAGTATTGCTATGGAAGTCTGATCTGTAAATGATCACTTTGTTCCTTGGACCATACGATGATAATGAAGATCACTGCTAGAAGATGAACAATTGGAAGAACTAAAGGCCCGTTTGGTTTGCAGGATTGGACAACGTAATGTAATTGGCATTACGTTGTCAATCTAACTCGGATGTTTGGTTTGACAAAAAAAATTAGATGTAATGTAATCGCGATTACAAGTTTGATTACATTACATCAGTTTTTTCTAAACTCAATTACATCATAAAACCTATGTAATCGCAATTACATTACAACTTAAGCAGAAGGTTGGTATGCTATAATTTGGTCTTTTTGTTCGTTTTTGGTCATTTTTTGTTGTTTTTTGTCATTTTTGTTCGGTTTTGGTCGTTTTTGTTCGTTTTTTGTCATTTTTGTTCGTTTTTTGTCATTTTATGTTGTTTTTGTTTGTTTTTTGTCGTTTTTGGTCGTTTTTGTTCATTTTTTGTCGTTTTTTGTCTTTTTTGTTCGTTTTTTGTTATTTTTGTTCGGTTTTTGTTGTTTTTGTTTGTTTTTTGTTCGTTTTTGTCCTTTTTTGTTGTTTTTGTTCGTTTTTTATCGTTTTTGTTCGTTTTTTGTTGTTTTTGTTTTTTTTTTGTCGTTTTTTGTTGTTTTTGTCCCTTTTTTGTCGTTTTTGTTCGGTTTTTGTCATTTTTGTTCGTTTTTCGTTGTTATTGTTTGTTTTTTGGTCGTTTTTGTTATTTTTTTGTTGTTTTTGGTCCTTTTTGTTCGTTTTTTGTCGTTTTTGTTCGTTTTTTGTAATTTTTTGTTTGTTTTTTTTCATTTTTGTTCGGTTTTTATCGTTTTTGTCCTTTTTTTTGTTCGTTTTTTTGTCGTTTTTGTTCGTTTTTTGTCATTTTTGTTCGTTTTTTGTTGTTTTGTGTTTTTGTTTGTTTTTTTTGTCCTTTTTTTTTGTTGTTTTTGTCCTTTTTTGTTGTTTTTTCGTTTTTTTTGTCATTTTTTTTTCGTTTTTTTTCGTTGTTTTTGTTTGTTTTTTTTGTCGTTTTTGCCCTTTTTTTTTGTCGTTTTTGTTCATTTTTTGCCTTTTTATCGTTTTTGGTCAATTTTTTTTCGTTTTTTATCGTTTTTTGTCGATTTTGCACATTTTTTGCCATTTCTGCATGTTATTTATCGATTTTTGTCGATCTTGTACGTTTTTGACCATTTTTTACGTTTTTATCGTCTTCTATCTTTTTGGTCGATTTTGCATGTTTTTTGTCGCTTTTTTTTTATCCTTTTTTGCTTTTTTTGGGGTCTTTTTTCACTTTTTTTTGTCGTTTACGCTCGTTTTTTCTTTGTTGTTTTTGTCGTTTTTGTTCCTTTTTTTGTCGTTTTTGGATTTTTTTTTTGCAAGTTTTTTAATCTTTTTGTCGTTTTTTTTGCTCGTTTTAGTTCCCTCTTGTTTTTGGTCTTTTTTCGTATTTTCGTTTTTTGTCATTTCTGTTCCTTTTTATCGTTTTTTTTCTCTTTTTATCGTTTTTTGTCATTTTTTTCTTTTTTTATCGTTTTTTGTCATTTTTGCCTTTTTCTTTGTTTTGGTCGTTTTTCGTCCTTTTTTTCCCTTTCATTTATTGTTGTTTTTTGTCAATTTTTTTGTTTTTAGTCATTTTTTTAATCATTATTGGTCACTTTTTATGGTTTTCACTTTTTTGATCTTTTTTTTGTCGTTTTTCTTTTTTATCGCTTTTTCATTTTTGATTTTTTTCCCTTCTGTTTTGTTCGTTTGTCATTTTTGGTATTTTTTATTTTTTCTTTTTTTTTCGTTTTTGGTCTTTTTTTTAGCAGAAACAAACCATTTTCTCCCTTTTTTATTATTTATTTTTAATTTTTTTCTTTTTAAATTTTTGAAATTTTGTATTGATCAACTTTTTAAATTTTATGTTGTATTTTAAAAAAAATATTAAATTAAAAATTCAATTACATTACATGGTAAACCAAACACATGAATGCAATTAATATTACATTACATGGTTTGATTACATGTTTCAACCAAACATAGTAATGTAATTGTAATTCCATTACATTACAAATACAATTACATTACAAATCTAATTCCATTACGATTACGATTACATTACAATGAACCAAACGCAACCTAAGTCACCAGAAAGGTATCGACGCACTTGGGCACTGATGGTGAGGCCGAATGCTTTCCTTCTTTGCTTCACTCTGTTCTGGAAGAAAAGTTGAAGAAGAATGCTCCAAAAAATCAAAGTCTCTGGGCTCTGATCTCTATGTATTCTCTCCTCTCTCTCTCTCTCTCTGTGTCACGCTCCAGAACCAGAATACTGGAGAGCGGGGGAAGACACAGCCAGCTACGTATATTGAAATGGAAACCACCTCGATATACGGATCACGGCTGTCTAAAAATATGAGGGTTTACTACAAGCCAACAGTCTCTTATGGTCATGAACAAGCCTAATGTCTCAATCATAAGCAAGTAAGTAAGGTCGCAAGATGTATGATCATTAAATATACAATAATAAGGCGTCCCAAATATTACATATTCAGCTGATCATGAAGCTAGTCGTACAAAATACGGAGACTAGCAAGAGTTAAGTCATACATGATCAACCCTAGGATTTGTCAATCATGTTTACAGCCCGTAGGCAGACAGTAAGTAAAGTGCATCGAGCTAACAGGTGCTCGTCGGCTAAACGCCTCAAAAGAATAACTTTACAATAGAGTGAGCGAAACAAAATAGAAAACCCACTCGTAGCCCGGGTTCCTTCTAGTCGCCACCATTGGGCTGGAAGCTTGGTAGATCCTCGGGAGCTGCTCCGAAATCTGGCCACACAAAACCAGCTGGGTCAACCCCCAGAAAGAGCAAGTGCCACAAGGGGGCCACGAAATAAGGACAAAAGCCAGCAATCAGTACAAGAAAATCTAATATTAAAACTAGAAATTACGAAAACATGGCAGGGTGATATACGACGAGATAACCATGGAACTATTTCGATGGCCAGGTTACAACCCGTAAACCAAACAAGGACCGGGGTTGTAACCCTTCATCTGAACAGAACTTGGTTTCCCACCATTTATCGGCAAGATAATAATGCAAGGAATCAAGACAGGGAGCAATCTTGTACTGGATCAAGACGTGGCTAAACTGGTTATACCTCATTCAATCAATCACGGCCAAGCAGATACTACAGCTTACTACTTTAACTAACTAGGGTTATCACAAACCTAATTACTAACAAGATGCAGTGAGATTATTTCACAGCCACAAGCCCTGCAGACCATCCAGGCTACCCAGGACGAAAGATTAGGGTTGAATTCAGGTGGGTACATCGTCCAGGAGACACATGTACCCTTAGGTGACTTAGAGGGTGCAACACGCGACGGTATGCTGGAAATGTGCCCTACTCGACGGCAGGCTACAGATCCCAAGAGCGCCCAGGTAACGGGATTACCTGTAGCTGTGTCATCTCTTCATGACTACTGAGTTATTCTAGTTATTAACCTTAATCCATTTTGGTATGTGCTCCTGACCGTGGTACTCAGGAGTCCCATCCTAGACATGATGCAAGACAGGACAAGTGGATTTAATAAGCAAGCAAGAAAGAACTACCACGGTGTCAAGGCAAGTCAAGTTAAATTATCAAGATAAATCATGTCAGGGTACTTGTCGGGAGTGCGCCATAACGGGCCACTATCATGTCAGGTTGGTCATGTCAGGAGTACACCACTATGGGTCACTGTCGTGTTATGCTAGTTCCTTGTCATACCGTGCCATGTACAATAGTCATTCCAAACATGTTAAGTAAAATCAAGTTCATGACAAAAGGCGTAAGGATATAAAATGGACGTAAAATATCTAATAAAATATCAATATACAGGGCTATAGAAAAGCTAAGCTTAAAGAAATAAGGCCACAACTCCAAGAGCCAATGGGTTGAGCAAGGGTTCAGGGGAGCAGCGTAGGTGAAAAGTCACGCACGCTACAGGGAGCAGTGTAGGTGAAAAGTCACGCACGCTACAGAGAGCAGCGTAGGTGAAAAGTCACGCACGCTGAGAGCAGTGTACGTAAAAAGTCACGCACGCTCAGGGGAGCAGTGTACGTGAAAGTCACGCACACTCAAGGGAGCAATGTTCGTGAAAAGTCACGCACACTCAAGGGAGCAGTGTACGTGAAAAGTCACGCACACTCACGGAGACACACTTCCAACAGGGAGCGTACTCAAGTCTGCGTACGCAGCGCTAAAGAGCGCGCACAGCTCAGTGTGCGTAAGCTAAACAGCTCTGCACACTGCTCACTGTCTTCTCCAAATAGCTAAGAACACCATGGATGAACCCAAGACTTCAAAGCATCATAACTTGGCCATCCGAACTCCAAATCCAGATTTCCAAAGTTCCAACTTGGGTAGAATTGAATGCTCTTCCACTTGGAAATACCAAAACCCATGAAAATCCAACTTAAAGAGATCAAACCATGCAAAATCCGAAAATAAAAATAACTTAGATCTAGAGCAAAGGAGACTTCAAATCATAAAACACCAAGTTCTAATGTTGATCACCATGTCCTAATCTAGCAAATGAACCAAGAAAATAGGGCTCTCATGAAGTGGCAAGGTGCACTTGCCTAGGGTTAGGAGAGTTGTGGAGGAAGGAGAAGAAGAAGAAGAAAGGAAATTAATGGTGGAAGTTATGAGGAGAGAGAGTGGTAGGTGGGGGTTATAAAGAGGGTGAGTTGTGGTGGATTGAGGGGTAGCATAGGTTAAGGTGATCCAACTCACATAAAACTGAACCAATCTAAATAAAACCGAGCCATGCCAAAACCCAAAATACGAGAAATACCGAAATCCCACAAGTTGAGAAAAATAAAAATACATGCCAAAATCCAGATACGAGTATAAATACAAAATACAGGAAATACAAGAAATGAGGGTGACACTCTGTCTTGTTATATGAGAAAAATCAGTCTATTTATAGACTTGGCTTCTTGTACGTAAAAACTCAGCAAAAGTTCCGTCTTTACGCTAACAACTGCCACCCATGACCGAAGTCATTATCTGCATACGTTGACACGTGTCCCATCATTTCAATAAGAATAGGATGCACGTACACACATTCTTTGAGATGTATGGCATGAAAGCCATGTAGGCAAACCACGTTCTGAATTGGAATAGGGCGTAAAAACAATCCAAATATACCCTGAGCGTAAAGTAGTAGACTAGGCGTACAATAGCCCTGATGTAGACTTCCCGCGTAAAGTGGTTGTTAAATAACCTTGAGCGTAAAAGTAGCCCAAATAAACCTTACGCACACGTCAACCGTTGAGCGTAAAAAACTCGTATAGTCTCCGTGCGTAAAAAAAGCCATATTATGAGCGTAAAGTGGCTCAGTCCACATACTAAACGACAAATGGGCCTCTGTGTAAAACAAATCCCTTTGATTTCTGTGATATATGCCATCATTAAATCTTTATGTCAGACTTTGCATTAAATGCAAGACTTGACAGCTTTGTCCAGCGTAAAAGTGGCTAGCCTGTCTTGGGCGTAAAATTATTAGTTTTGACCCGGGCGTAAAATGATTAGCCTGCTTCGGGCGTAAAGTGATTAGCCGCTCTTTGGCGTAAAGTGGATCGATTTGAATGGAATGATCCTTATCTTTGACTCATTCTTATGAAGTACTTTTTACGCTCCTACAAGACCCCTTTCAAAGTTTTCAAATATCTTCAAAATTTGAAACACTTTGAACAGAAGCGTAAAAGTTGAGATTTGACCAGTCAGCGTAAAATTCGGGATACTCAACAGTCATCCGCGTAAAAGTGGGGATATCCAACAGTCGGCAGTAAAATCAAGAAATAGTGTCGGTCAACACTTAACCGTCACAATGAATTTTCTTCTCGAAACTTTCGAATGCCTTTTCACCTCCCCGAGTTTGCATTAATAATGAGCAGTTTCCAATAAGAAATATGAAGAGTTGATTTGATTGTATAAATAAAGAGAAATTCTTCATTCTTGCCATTCATCCTCATAGTGACATGGCGCCAAAGAAAGAGATTAACAATGAAGAGGACTTCGAGCGCCAGGATTGATTTTGAGCGAGCACGCAACTTTGTAGGGTGCTTTGGACTGACTCCAGCAGTCTTCAGTCGCATCGATGGTGGTCCTTCAACTGCGTATGAGGGATCAGGAGATCCAGAAGCGTTTCTTAATTTGATGCGTCGCTCCGGGATTCGCAACATGCACGACTTAGGTGCCTCCCTTCGTCAGCCCAACGAAGGAGAGAAAAAATAATATTCCATGTATTACGACTCTTTTATGTGTAGGGGTCCACTTTCCCCTTTTTTATAAATAAAATCTTGATGTTAATCTCATCTGTTGGTACATAGATTTGTTCAACACTTTTTTAACTGCATTTATGGTTGTTTATTCCCAAGAGAAATAAAACAACACGTGGCATCTGCTTTGTGGTCACGAGCGCCTTTTTAGTAGGATCTTTCCCGAAGTAGACTCATGCCAACCGTTTCCTCAACCCTTATAAATAGCTGAGTTAAAGAATGTTTATACATTCTCATTCTCATTCTTTCGAAGATAGCTTCTAGCAAATGATGATGCTTGCTGTTCTTCTGTACGCTTGGTCGACAGACGTTGAATCAACAGTTCTCAGAGCCGAATCATCTGACCTCAATGGTAAGTTTAATTCGTAAAATAATCGTCTGCCTTTGAACATTTTTTTGTCGAAAATAGATGCCCATGAGTGTAAATCCTTGACAGACGTAGAATCTTATAGGTAAGATGCACGGACGTAAAAGCCTTGTTGAATAATACGCTCATGAAACATTGGCATAAATAACCTTTGTTGAATAGGGTACACATGAGACACGGGCGTAAAAACCTTGTTGAGTAGGGTGCACGAACATTAGTCTTTAATTGATCAGTAAGTGACTGATGATAAGATTTTTTCTGTTGTCCTCTGCAGAAGCTTGGCTGAAGAATTTTTCCAGAACCGGTATTGGCGACTTTGACGCTGTGAGGAATATTCTTCTGACATCAGCATCAGGGAGCTCATGCGCTTTTGACGCGCAAATCAGACAACTCAGAACTTTCCGTAGGATAAAAGGGTCTTCCTCAGATGGTAGGAAGAGCCTTTATACACGGAAAGTTGGATGGTGGAGTCAACTCTATCCCGAGAAATTGGGTAGTAGAGTTCCTTTCATGGCAGGACTAGGAATTCTATCCCAATGCTGGATACATTCCTATCTCCTCTGGAAGGCCGTCACTTCTCCACCAATTGTATTGGCAGCAACACGTCTTCGGGCAGCCATACTCTGGGATTCTCCTCTCGTCTGAGAGAGAAGACCAGAGTTTGATTCCTTCTGTTCTGGTCGCCATTGAGGCTCAGACAGTAAGGAATTGACACCAACAACGAATCCGATGAAGAAGATCCAAAGAAGAAATAGATCTCGATTAGGTCATCGTTGTTGTATAGAATAAAAATCCAAGATTGTAATAGATTTCCATTATGATTTGTAAGAAAGTCTAAGAAATGTAATAGACTTTTATGATGAAATGAGAATGGAAATGACAAGTCTTCTACACTCAATGAGTATCTATCCAAAAGTAGTATGGACATGATAGATAATAAAGTCTTGTTTTCTGTTTAGAGTATACAATACTATCAGAGGTATTATGGACATGACAGCATGTAAGAACTCAGAGAAAAAGTAGATTAATATCTATGCAGAGGTCAAATGGAAATGATAGATAAGAAAAGTAAGTGGATTTAATATTTATCCAGAGGTCATGAAAACTTGATAAATAACGAATCCTACTTTTTTTTCTTGATCAATTGATAAAATAGAAGATTTAAAATCCCTCTCCAAGGAAACAAGAAATCAGCTTAACCAAACCTTGGTAGGTGGGGAATAAGGAGACAGACGTCATGAGCATATATGTCCATATTAATGGATGAATGAACCAACATAACTCTCGGGAAAAGAAAATATTGATTCAATTCCATAATTAAATGGATGAACCTGATAAAATGAACGGACAAACCTTTTCGAGAATGAAAGGTTGTTTTCAAAGACCAGTTCAACAACAGATCTCTCCTATAAACAGGCGAAAAACTCTATGTAACGTTTCATTCTTATTTCCACTCCTCTATTGGAAATATCTTCCAAGAATATGCAGCAAAAGAATGAAGTCTCCATAAAGGTTGAGGACGTCATCGAGACACACCCCGTCGAGCCAATTGTGTCAGGCCCAACCGAAATAAGCGAGAACTCTTCTACGCCCAAGCCACCACAAGATATTCTTGCTTTTTTAGTGGAGCCAAGGAAAACTTCCTGAAGAAGAAGCACTGAGGATGGCTGTCTGCAAATTTTTCATGAGTTCTGGCAACGATGTTTTCTATGCATTGGCTGACTATGTATTCAATAAGGAAGGCGAAGGCAGTTGCCCTCGTCCTTAATCTTTTGTTTTGAACAAAAATAATAATAAAAGAAACTTTATTTTCATCATCATTTTTCTTTATACATAGTACTTCTTAAGAAATTTGCCATTGATTGGCATCATGAGTAGATCTCCATTAGGCTTTGATAACCGATAGGCGCCATTAGAAAACATGGTCTCAATTACATAAGGACCTTTCCATTTTGCTTGGAATTTCCTTTTGCTTTTGTGAGTCATAATCATCGGTCTTCGAACGGCTAATACCAACTCGCCAATCTTGAATACCCTCTCTTTAACTTTACGATTGAAAGTTCGAGATATACGGGCTTGATATAGTTTAATATGCTGTTGTGCTTGAAGACGCTTCTCGTCCAATCCTTCAAGTTCTTGGTGTCGTAAGCGATCATTGTTCTCTATAGTTAGCTTATTAGCAATAGCTATTCGAAGAAATGGAATCTGGATTTCTAAGGGAAGAACAGCCTCACATCCATAAACCAATTAAAATGGTATAAAACCAGTAGGAGTTCGGACTGTTGTTCGATAAGCCCATAAACATTCTCCAAGTTTCTCATTCCAATCACGTTTATTAGAAGAGACAAACTTTTTGAGAAGTTTAATGATAGTCTTATTGAAGGCTTCGGCTAGACCATTAGCAGCTGGATTATAAGCCGTAGAAGCCAAATTTTGAATTTGATTCTTATCACAGAACCGATAAAATGCCTGACTGGCAAATTGTGGACCATTGTCATGAATTATCCGTCGAGGAATCCCGAAGCGATAAATGACATGATGTTTGATGAAGTTGATCACATTAGATGTTTTTATTTCAGCAAGGGGGGCTGCTTCTGCCCACTTAGAAAAATAATCGGTTATAGCTAATATGAACCGATGTCCTTTAACAGAAGGAGGGTTAATAGGACCAATGACATCCATACCCCAAGCTTCGAAGGGCCAAGAAGCTGCTGTAGGATGTAGAAATTCAGAAGGTTGGTGAATAAAATCGGCATGAATCTGACATGCTTTACACCTTCTGGCGTAATCCACAGCATTTGCTATCATGGAAGGCCAATAGTATCCCATTCTGCGAATGCGATCCTATAATTTCGGACCTGGTTGATGAGCACCACAGACACCATCATGAGCCTCACGGAGTATCAGTTTAGCTTCACTTTCTGAGAGACAGCGCAGCAAGAGTCCATTATATGAGCGACGATATAACATATGTAAAGATGAATCATAATAGAATCGAAATAATCGTCTTTTAATTGATGCAGCTTCTTTTGGATCTTCAGGTAAAATCCTATGAACCGCGTAATCAATGAATGGAGTTCTCCAATCCCTCTGTTGAAAGCTTGATTCTGTAGTATAACTCTGTTCAATATACAAATTATTATTGACACAGAATAAATCTCGGTCCAACAAAGTAATTATATTTTGTCTTCGGATTGGAACAACCAAGTCTGCAGCTAGGCTAGCAAGAGCATCAGCCTCCACATTCTGAGAACGTGGTACAAATTCAATGAAGAATCCTTTGAATAAAAGGACTAATTTGACTACTACTTGATGATAAGGGATGAGATCAGGATTTCTGACTTCATAGGTCCCTCTAACCTGATTAACAATCAGCTGAGAGTCTCCATAGGCTTCCAGGAATTCAATATCTAATTGTTTTGCGACTTGGAGACCAATCAATAGAGTATTATATTCTGCTACATTATTGGAGCATGGTTCATTGAGAGAATAGGCACGGTATATGACCATTTTGTCAGAAGAAACCAAGACGATTCCTACCCCAGAGACAATATTACCTTTAGGTCCAACCCGTGATGCTCCGTCAAATTGCCAAATATCATTTTTCAAAGTCATATTGCAATCTAGAACTTCATCCGGAATGTCCTCATATAACTTTGATATTTCCGGTATAGGATGAGCAGCTAAGAAATCAGCTAATGCTTGACCCTTCACTGATTTTTGAGGTATATAAACCATGTCATAAGGAGTGAGCAGCATCGCCCAGGTAGCTAACCTAGAGTTAAGAATACTCAATTTTTTCATCAATACCCGAATGGGGTTTATTCTGGAGATGACATGGATAGTCTGTCCTGTCACATAATGTCTTGTCTTTTGGACAGCAAAAACCAAGGCCAGACATTCCTTTTCTATAGGAGTATACCTGTGTTCTGTTTCGACCATCATTTGACTAAGATAATAAATCGCTTGTTCATGCCCTATACCACTTTTTTGTGCAAGAAGAGCACCAAGTGAATGATCCAAAGCTCGAACATATAGCAAAAATGGTCTTCCTATCACTGGAGGTACCAAAACAGGTAGATTTATAAGATATTGCTTGATGTCATTGAAGGCTTTCTGACATGCTTCATCCCAAACAAATGATACACCCTTCTTTAATAGACGGAAGAAAGGCTGGCATCTTCCAGAAAGATTGGATATGAATCTCCTGATATATGCAATGCGACCTTGGAAGCCACGGAGTTCTTTTAAATTGCGTAGAGGACACATTTCAAGAATTGCTTTAACCTTATCAGGATCAACATGGCTACCCTGAGAAGTAATGACAAATCCTAAAAACTTGCCACTGGAAACCCCTAATTTTCAATTGATGTTGGCGCATCAATTCAAATACTGTCTTCAAGTCTTGAATGTGATCATCTTTTGATCGACTCTTAACAGCAATGTCATCTACATAACATTCTACTGTCTTCCGTAGATGTTTTTGAAAGATGTTGCTCATGGCCCGTTGATATGTGGCACCAGCATTTTTAAGACCAAACGGCATCACCGTATAGCAGTAAACCCCAAGGGGTGTACAAAAGGCGGTATGCTTCTCATCTTCTGGATGCATCTTAATTTGATTATATCTCGAGAATCCATCCATGAAAGACATGCGTTCAAAACCACATGTATTGTCTATCATGACATCAGTAATTGGAAGTGGAAATTCGTCTTTTGGACAAGCTGCATTAAGGTCTCGAAAATCTATGCAAACTCGGACTTTTCCGTTCTTCTTTATAACAGGAACAATGTTGGCAACCTAATCGGGGTGTTGTTCTTCACGAACAAAACCACATGTGATCAGCTTTTTTACTTCTGCTTCAATTGCATCCATCATATCTGGCCGAAAATGCCGTTGTTGTTGTTTTACAGGCTTAGCATTAGGAAGAATATTGAGTTTATGAGTAGCAACTTTGGGATCTAAATCTGGCATATCCTCATAACTCCATGCAAAAATATCAATATATTCTTTGATCAGTTTTATCAATTCTTCCTTTTCATCTTCAGAAAGATTCTTAATGATGAATATTGGTTTGGGCGTAGTTCCATCTCCAACGTTAATCTGGGCAATCTCGTCCTCTGTAGGTGGTTGTTGTCACCCTCATTTCATGTATTTTCCGTATTTCATATTTATACTCGTATCTGGATTTTTGGCATGTATTTTTATTTTTCTTAACTTGTGGAATTTTGGTATTTCTCGTATTCTTGGGTTTTTTGGCATGGCTCGGTTTTAATTGGGTTGGTTGTTTTGGTTTGGTTTATGAGCATTGGATCACCTTAACCTATTCTCCACCCTCAACACACCGCATCCTACCCTCTTTATAACTCTACCAACATTTTCTCTCTCCTCATAACCACCATTTATTTCCTTCTTCTTCTTCTCCTTCCTCTACACAACTCTTCCAACCCTAGGCAAGTGCACATTGCCACTTCATGAGAGCCCTATTTTCTTGGTTCATTTGCTAGATTAGGATATGGTGATCAACATTAGGACTTGCTATTTTGTGATTTGGAGCTTCCTTTGTTCTAGATCTAGGTTTACCTATTTTCGGATTTTATATGGTTTGATCTACTTTAGTTGGATTTTATGGGTTTTTGATGCTTCCATGTGGAAGAGCATTCAGTTTCACCCAAGTTGGAGCTTTGGAAATCTGGATTTGGAGTTCGGATGGCCAAGTTGTGAGCTTTTGAAGCTTTGGGTTCAGCCATGGTGTTCTTGCTGTCTGGAGAAGACAGTGAGCAGTGTGTGCAGAGCTATTTAGCTTACGCACCCTGAGCTACGCGCGCTCTTTAGCGCTGCGTACGCAGACTTGAGTACGCTTCCTGTTGGAAGCGTGACTCCTTGAGTGTGCGTGACTTTTTACGTACACTGCTCCCTTGAGTGTGCGTGACTTTTCACGTACACTGTTCCCTTGAGTGTGCGTGACTTTTCACGTACGCAGCTCCCTTGAGCATGCGTGACTTTTCACGTACGCAGCTCCCTTGAGCGTGCGTGACTTTTCACGTACGCAGCTCCCTTGAGCGTGCGTGACTTTTCACGTACTCAGCTTCCTTGAGCGTGCGTGACTTTTCACGTACACTGCTCCCTTGAGTGTGCGTGACGTTTCACGTACGCAGCTCCCTTGAGCGTGCGTGACTTTTCACGTATGCAGCTCCCTTGAGCGTGCGTGACTTTTCACGTACGCTGCTCCTCTTGAGCGTGCCTTGGTACACAGACTTGAGTGTGCCTTGGTACGCAGACTTGAGCGAGCCTTGCGTACGTGTTTTTGTGCGTACGCAGCTTCCCTGCGTGCGTACTTTTGCACGTATGCTGCCCCTGACCCCCTTACTTAATCCATTAGCTCTTGGAGTTCTGGTTTTATTTTCTTAAGCTTGGCTCTTCTATAGTCCTGTATCTTGATATTTTATTAGATATTTTATGCCCATTTTATATCCTTACGCCTTTTTGTCATGAACTTTATTTTACTTAACATGTTTGGAATGACTATTGTACATGGCTTGGTATGACAAGGAACTAGCATAACACGATAGTAACCCGTAGTAGTGCACTCCTGACATGACCAACCTGACATGATAGTGGCCCGTTGTGGCACACTCCTGACAAGTACCCTGACATGATTTATCTTGATAACTTAACTTGACCTGCCTTGACACCGTGGATGGTTCTTTCTTGCTTGCTTGTTAATCCACTTGTCCAGTCTTGCATCATGTCTAGGATGGGACTCCTGAGTACCACGGTCAGGAGTACCTACCGAAATGGATTAAGGCTAATAACTAGAATAACACAGTAGTCATGAAGAGATGACACAGCTACAGGCAATCCCGTTACCTGGGCGCTCCAGGGATTTGTAGCCTGCCGTCGTGTAGGGCACATTTCCAACACACTGTCAGGTGTTGCACCCTCTAAGTCACCTAAGGGTACATGCGTCTCCTGGACAATATACACACCTGAATTCAACCATAATCTTTCGTTCTGGGTAACCTGGATGGTCTGCCGGACTTGTGGCTGTGGAACAATCTCACTGCATCTTGTTAGTAATTAGGTCTGTGATAACCCTAGTTAGTTAAAGTAGTAAGTCGTAGTATCTGCTTGGCCGTGATTGATTGAATGAGGTATAACCAGTTTAGCCATGTCTTGATCCAGTACAAGATTTCTCCCTGTCTTAATTTCTTACATTATTATCTTGCCGATAAATGATGGAAAACCAAGTTCTGTTCGGATGAAGGGTTACAACCCCGGTCCTTGTTTGGTTTATGGATTGTAACCTGGTTATCGGAATAGTTCCATGGTTATCTCGTCGTATATCATCCTGGCATGTTTTCGTAAATTCTAGTTTAATATTAGATTTTCTTGTGCTGATTGCTGGCTTTTGTTCTTATTTCGTGGCCCCTTGTGGCACTTGCTCTTTCTGGGATTGACCCAGCTGGTTTTGTGTGGCCAGATTTCGGAGAAGCTCCCGAGGATCTACCAAGCTTCCAGCCCAATGGTGGCGACTAGAAGGAACCCGGGCTACGAGTGGGTTTTCTATTTTGTTTCGCTCACTCTATTGTAAAGTTATTTTTTTGAGACGTTTAGCCGACGAGCACCTGTTAGCTCGATGCACTTTTACTTACTGTATGCCTACGGGCTGTAAGCATGATTGACAAATTCTAGGGTTGATCATGTATGACCTAACTCTTGCTAGTCCTAACATTTTGTAATGACTAGCTTCATGATCAGCTGAATATGTGATATTTGGGAAGCCTTATTATTGTATATTTAATTATCATACATCTTGCGACCTTACTTACTTGCTTGTGATTGAGACATTAGGCTTGTCCATGACCATAAGAGACTGTTGGCTTGTAGTAAACCCTCATATATCTAGACAGCCGTGATCGTATATCGAGGTGGTTTCTATTTCAATATACGTAGCTGGCTATGTCTGCTCCCGCTCTCCAGTATTCTGGTTCTAGGGCGTGACATGATTTAAGTGGTGGCCCATGCAGGTCTTGTCAATCAAGAAATGTGAGGGTTTACTGAATAGATGTCTCAATCAGTATTCGCCTTTGATCTCCGCCCGTATTTTCAAATCTCTGAAATTCTTGCCCTGATTACATGCTTGTATCGTTGATCTGTCCTGGTCCTTCCTTATTGTTTCCCTGTGTCGTCTTTCTCAGCGGCACTATACCTGACCCTGCCGATCAGTAAGGAGGAGCACCTCCCGTAGACCAGCAGCAACCTGAAGATCAAGCCCAGCATTCCGGAGTCGCCTCCAGAGTGATACCTACTGGAGGAGAGTCACCAGTTCGGCCCGTCCAGCCCGCAGAGCCAGATGATGGTACCTTGGTAGGCCTCATCAGAACCTTGATAACTTCCCAGGATCGTCGAAGCGACGCCCTGTACCAGACAGTTCAAGATGCTTTGACCCGAGGCGGACATCCAGGGAACCAGGCGGCCAACAGTTTCAAGCGCTTGAACCCTCCTTTCTTCGACGGCACCGAGGATACGATTGCCGCGGATGCTTGGCTTCAGGATACCGAGGTAATTCTGGAAGCAGCTAGGACACCCGAGAATGAGAAGGTGGCGGTGGTATGCCTGCAGTTGTTGGACTTGGCTCGCAGTTGGTGGGCAGCGCAAGCCATGGGATTAGTGGCACCCATTGCTTGGGCAGTATTTAGAGAGAGATTCCAGACGAAGTATTTCAATGCTGTGGCTCGGTACGACCTGCAGACCAGGTTTACCAACTTGAAGCAAGGAGGCAGAACGATTGACAGTTATGCATCGGAGTTTTCTAGACTCAGTAGGTTTGCGCCCACCTTGGTGGCGATCGAGTTTGATAGGGCCCAGCGGTTCCAGCAGGGACTTCATTTGGAGATCTTGTTGGCGGTTGAGCAGTTCGAGCACCAGACATTCGATGCAGTCTTGAGAGCAGCTAGGAGGCATGAGTATACCTCCCAGAGGATCGTGGATAGGACCGGGAGTAGGAAGCGGTCCTACAGTTAGATGCACCAATCATCAGCTCCAGCCCCGGCAGCTAGGGGGTTGACCATTGGAACTCCGAGGCGGGCGGCCTCAGTAACGTCGGTTCAGCATTCGACCCCGACGTACCCGCAGCGCAGAAGCAGAAGCAGACTTCCGCGATGGGATGTTCTCATTGCGGGAAGCCAGGGCATGTGGTGGCAGATTGTCGCAGGGCACAGGGATTGTGCCTGGCTTGTGGAGCAGCAGATCATAGGGTTGGGGTTTGCCCGAATAGGGGTGGTTCATCAGCATCCAACCCTTCTAGTTCTTCGGTGAGAGGACCGGCCCCAGCACCAGTTCAGCAGCAGCAGTATTAGTCTTCGAGGCCCTTGCCGTCTCAGTCTCAGGCATTCCAGCAACAGCACCTCCAGCAGTATGCACAAGCCCAAGCTCAGACCCAGAATAGGAGAGAGGTTTCCAGCAGAGGGGACCAGCAGCCAGAGGACAAGGTCAGGCCATGATGATGGCTATGGAAGAAGAAGTTGCACCAGGTGAGGTAGTGGTAGGTACTATTCTCGTCAACTCCTCTCCAGCGTCTGTATTATTTGATTCTGGTGCATCGCATTCATTTATGTCTGCACGATTCGCGACACGGATAGGATTGGAGCCCGAGTCATTATCAGTGAGGCTCAATATACTTACTGGTAATGGCCTTGTGGGAGTAGATCGAGTGTTTTTCTCGTGTCGGATCGTAGTTAGCGGTAGGGAGTTCCCCGCTAGATTCATAGAGTTTCCTATGGCAGACTATGATGTAGTCCTAGGCATGGATTGGTTGAGGAACTAGTATGCTAGGATAGACTGCCATATTGGCAGAGTTGTCTTTAGTATCCCCGGCGAGCCAGAGTTTTCATTTTCCAGAGGCGCAGTGGAGCCGTCTTCCCCAGTATTGCGGATGGCAGTAGCAGCGGTGTAGTTACCCCGGATAGTTGAAGAGTTTCCAGATGTCTTTCCAGAGGAGCTTCCAGGGATGCCGCCGGAGCGGGAGATTGAGTTCACTATAGACTTGATTCCCGGGACAGCACCAGTATCAGAGCGAGTCTATAGGATGGCGCCTTCAGAGTTGGAGATTTTATACAAGATGATTGAAGAACTGAGGACCAAGGGATTCATCCGTGCAAGTAGATCGCCTTGGGGAGCCTCGATGCTTCTTGTGAAAAAGAAGGATGGTACGTCCAGGCTATGTGTTGATTATCGTACCTTGAATTCAGTGACAATCAAGAACAGATACCCTCTTCCGAGGATAGATGACTTGTTTGATCAGCTCAGAGGGGCTTCAGTATTCTCGAAGATCGACTTACAATCGGGATACCACCAGATCAGAGTCAGAGAGCAGGACATCCCGAAGACAGCATTCAGATCGAGGTATGGACATTGGGAGTTCCTTGTTATGCCATTTGGAGCGACCAATGCGCCGGCCGTATTCATGGACCTCATGAATCGCATTTTCATGCCTTACTTGGATCAATTTGTGATCGTGTTCCTAGATGACATCCTGGTCTACAGCAAGAGTGAAGCAGAGCATGAGCAGCATCTCAGAGTCGTCCTATAGACGCTTCGGGAGCATCAGTTGTACGCCAAGTTCAGTAAATGCGAGTTCTGGCTCGATCGTATTTCGTACTTGGGTCACATTATTACCCGAGGAGGAGTGGAAGTGGACCCCTAGAAGATTGTGGCTATCGAACCGTGGCCGGTACCCAGCTCAGTGGCAGAGGTTCGCAGCTTCCTTGGATTGGCCGGCTACTACCGGTGGTTTGTTTCAGATTTCACAAGGATTTCAGCGCCGATGACCCAGTTGACCCGCAAGGATGTGCCGTTTGTTTGGACAGCAGAGTGTCAGGAATCATTTGAGAAGTTGAAGCAAGGTTTGATAACGGCTCCCATTCTCACCCTTCCCGATGGGACCGGAGGATTCACAGTTTATTACGACGCTTCAGGCAGAGGATTAGGGTGTGTCTTGATGCAGCATGGAAAGGTAATATCTTATGCGTCACGTCAACTTCGTGATCATGAGAAGAATTACCCGACCCACGACTTAGAATTGGCGGCGGTAGTGTTTGCCTTGAAGTTGTGGAGACACTACTTGTACGGAGATAGAGTGGAGATCTTTACTGATCATAAGAGCCCGAAGTATGTTTTCACCCAGAAGGACCTTAATATGCGGCAGAGAAGGTGGCTCGAGCTACTGTTGGACTATGACGTGGATTTGCAGTATCATCCCGGGAAGGCCAACGTTGTAGCAGATGCATTGAGCAGGAGAGCCGAAGTTTATCTCCTGACGGCGCAACCAGAATTATTGGCAGATCTTCAGAAGATGGAAATTGAAGTGGTTCTTCCAACCAGCGTGGCATTGATGGCCAGCCTACAGATTCAGTCCAGCATCGTTGAGAGAATCCGGGTGGCACAGTCAACAGATTCCAAGATCCAGTGACTCAGAGCAGAGTGTGAAGCAGGAAGAAGGCCAGAGTTATGTATCCATGAAGACAGTACACTTCGGCACGGCACTCGTCTTTGTGTACCCAGTGGAGATATCAGACAGGAAGTCATGGCAGAAGCCCACAGTTCACAATATTCTATTCATCCGGGTGGTACAAAGATGTACCGTGATATTCGTCAGCATTTCTGGTGGAATGGCATGAAGAGGGAGATAGCCCGGTTTGTCTCTCGATGTTTGGTTTACCAACAGGTTAAAGCTGAACATCAGAGGCCCGCTGGACTTCTTCAACCCTTACCGATCCCAGAATGGAAATGGGAGCATATAACCAAGGATTTCGTGACCGGATTGCCCAGATCTCCGGCCGGCAGAGATGCTATTTGGGTAATTGTGGACAGGCTTACCAAGGTGGCACACTTTCTCCCATTCAGAGTTGGACAGTCGATGGCATAGTTAGCAGAGATGTATCTCAGGCAGATCGTCAGGCTTCACGGTGTGCCAGTCAGCATCACCTCGGACAGGGATTCAAGATTCACATCATACTTTTGGCGCAGCTTGCAGGAGAGTTTGGGGACTCGCCTTCAGTTCAGCTCAGTTTATCACCCGCAGACGGATGGTCAATCAGAGCACACAATCCAGACTCTTGAAGATATGTTGAGATCCTGTACCCTTGACTTCGGTGGTTCATGGGAGAATCATCTGCACCTGGTGGAATTCTCGTACAACAACAGTTATCAGGCCAGTATCCAGATGGCACCCTTCGAGGCTCTTTATGGCAGGAAGTGCAGATCTCCGCTAGCATGGAACGATGTCGGGGAGAGGCAGATGCTCGAACCCGAATTGATTTCCCAGACGGTTGAAGTGGTCAGGAAGGTCAGAGATCACCTCCGAGTTGCCCAGGACCGTCAGCGCCATTGGGCCGATGCTCATCGACGTCCCTTAGAATTTGCTGTCGGCGACCATGTATTCCTTAGGATCTCGCCTAACCGCGGCGTCATTCGCTTCGGCGTGCGGGGAAAGCTTAGTCCTAGGTATAGGACCGTTCGATATTCTAGAGCGAGTAGGAGATGTATCCTATCGTCTCGCTCTTCTGCCGTCGCTAAGTGAGGTGCATGATGTATTCTATGTGTCCCAATTACGACGGTATATTCCGGACCCGAGCCACATCCTAGACCATTCGGAATTGGTTGTTGGTACCAACCTTTCGTATGAGGAGAGGCCCGTGTCTATATTGGACCGGAGGGAGAAGATACTCAAGAACAAGACTATTAAATTAGTCCGTGTTGCTTGGGGTCATCACTCTCTAGGCGAGTCAACGTGGGAGCGTGAGGACGACATCCGATCGCGATATCCCTACCTGTTTGACTCGTGAGGTATAATGTCTTTCTTATGCCTTACGTTTTCCCTTCCTTGCTTGCATTGTATGATTGTATGATTGAACTGCTTAGTATAACTTGCCTGTGCTTAATGTAGCTTGTCGTGACAATCTCTAGCTCCTTGATTAAATTTTGAGGACGGAATTCTTTTAAGGTGGGTAAAGTTGTCACCCTCATTTCCCGTATTTCCCGTATTTCGTATTTATACTCGTATCTGGATTTTTGGCATATATTTTTATTTTTCTCAACTTGTGGAATTTTGGTATTTCTCGTATTCTTGGGTTTTTTGGCATGGCTCAGTTTTAATTGGGTTGGTTGTTTTGGTTTGGTTTATGAGCATTGGATCACCTTAACCTATTCTCCACCCTCAACACACCGCATCCCACCCTCTTTATAACTCCACCAACATTTTCTCTCTCCTCATAACCACCATTTATTTCCTTCTTCTTCTTCTCCTTCCTCTACACAACACTTCCAACCCTAGGCAAGTGTACCTTGCCACTTCATGAGAGCCCTATTTTCTTGGTTCATTTGCTAGATTAGGACATGGTGATCAACATTAGGACTTGCTATTTTGTGATTTTGAGCTTCCTTTGTTCTAGATCTAGGTTTAGCTATTTTCGAATTTTGCATGGTTTGATCTACTTTAGTTGGATTTTATGGGTTTTTGATGCTTTCATGTGGAAGAGCATTCAGTTTCACCCAAGTTGGAGCTTTGGAAATCCGGATTTGGAGTTCGGATGGCCAAGTTGTGAGTTTTTGAAGCTTTGGGTTCAGCCATGGTATTCTTGCTGTCTGGAGAAGACAGTGAGCAGTATGTGCAGAGCTGTTTAGCTTACGCACCCTGAGCTACGCGCGCTCTTTAGCGCTGCGTACGCAGACTTGAGTACGCTTTTTGTTGGAAGCGTGACTCCTTGAGTTTGTGTGACTTTTCACGTACACTGCTCCCTTGAGTGTGCGTGAGTTTTCACGTACACTGCTCCCTTGAGTGTGCGTGACTTTTTACGTACACTGCTTCCTTGAGTGTGCGTGACTTTTTACGTACACTGCTCCCTTGAGCGTGCATGACTTTTCACGTACGCAGCTCCCTTGAGCGTGTGTGACTTTTCACGTACGCAGCTCCCTTGAGCGTGCGTGACTTTTCACGTACTCAGCTCCCTTGAGCGTGCGTGACTTTTTACGTACACTGCTCCCTTGAGTGTGCGTGACTTTTCACGTACGCAGCTCCCTTGAGCGTGCGTGACTTTTCACGTATGCAGCTCCCTTGAGCGTGCGTGACTTTTCACGTACGCTGCTCCTCTTGAGCGTACCTTGGTACGCAGACTTGAGTGTGCCTTGGTACGCAGACTTGAGCGAGCCTTGCGTGCGTGTTTTTGTGCGTACGTAGCTTCCCTGCGTGCGTACTTTTACACGTATGCTGCCCCTGACCCCCTTACTTAATCCATTAGCTCTTGGAGTTCTGGTTTTATTTTCTTAAGCTTGGCTCTTCTATAGTCCTGTATCTTGATATTTTATTAGATATTTTATGCCCATTTTATATCCTTACGCCTTTTTGTCATGAACTTTATTTTACTTAACATGTTTGGAATGACTATTGTACATGGCTTGGTATGACAAGGAACTAGCATAACACGACAGTAACCCGTAGTAGTGCACTCCTGACATGACCAACCTGACATGATAGTGGCCCGTCGTGGCACACTCCTGACAAGTACCCTGACATGATTTATCTTGATAACTTAACTTGACCTGCCTTGACACCGTGGGTGGTTCTTTCTTGCTTGCTTGTTAATCCACTTGTCCAGTCTTGCATCATGTCTAGGATGGGACTCCTGAGTACCACGGTCAGGAGTACCTACCGAAATGGATTAAGGCTAATAACTAGAATAACACAGTAGTCATGAAGAGATGCCACAGCTACAGGCAATCCCGTTACCTGGGCGCTCCAGGGATTTGTAGTCTGCCGTCGTGTAGTGCACATTTTCAGCACACTGTCAGGTGTTGCACCCTCTAAGTCACCTAAGGGTACATGCGTCTCCTGGACAATTTACCCACCTGAATTCAACCCTAATCTTTCGTTCTGGGTAACCTGGATGGTCTGCAGGGCTTGTGGCTGTGGAACAATCTCACTGCATCTTGTTAGTAATTAGGTCTGTGATAACCCTAGTTAGTTAAAGTAGTAAGCCGTAGTATCTGCTTGGCCGTGATTGATTGAATGAGGTATAACCAGTTTAGCCATGTCTTGATCCAGTACAAGATTTCTCCCTGTCTTGATTTCTTACATTATTATCTTGCCGATAAATGGTGGGAAACCAAGTTCTGTTCAGATGAAGGGTTACAACCCCGGTCCTTGTTTGGTTTACGGGTTGTAACCTGGTTATCGGAATAGTTCTATGGTTATCTCGTCGTATATCATCCTGGCATGTTTTCATAAATTTTAGTTTAATATTAGATTTTCTTGTGCTGATTGCTGGCTTTTGTTCTTATTTCGTGGCCCCCTTGTGGCACTTGCTCTTTCTGGGGTTGACCCAGCTGGTTTTGTGTGGCCAGATTTCGGAGCAGCTTCCGAGGATCTACCAAGCTTCCAGCCCAATGATGGCGACTAGAAGGAACCCGGGCTACGAGTGGATTTTTTATTTTGTTTTGCTCACTCTATTGTAAAGTTATTCTTTTAAGGCGTTTAGCCGACGAGCACCTGTTAGCTCGATGCACTTTTACTTACTGTCTGCCTACGGGCTGTAAGCATGATTGACAAATCCTAGGGTTGATCATGTATGACCTAACTCTTGCTAGTCCTAACATTTTGTAATGACTAGCTTCATGATCAGCTGAATATGTGATATTTGGGACGCCTTATTATTGTATATTTAATGATCATACATCTTGCGACCTTACTTACTTGCTTGTAATTGAGACATTAGGCTTGTCCATGACCATAAGAGACTGTTGGCTTGTAGTAAACCCTCATATATCTAGACAGCCATGACCGTATATCGAGGTGGTTTCCATTTCAATATACGTAGCTGGCTATGTCTGCCCCCGCTCTCCAGTATTCTGGTTCTAGGGCGTGACAGTTGTCGTTGTTCAAAACGAAGTTCCCATTGAGTGTCCATCTGTTGAGCCCAAGGATCATTCTCAAATGGCTCGGATTCACCGTCAATTTGAACCATGTAAGCTAAAAATGTTTGCTCAGATTCATCATAATAGTCTCCTTTAACACACGAGGAATGAGAAATATCGGATTCAATGAATTGGACTTCTTCTGAATCTGATGATTGTGAAGAGCTAGAAGAGAATTCTTCTTGAATATCGTCATTAAACATGTAGGACAGATCATATCCCAATCCATGACGAGTTTTCTGGTAAAACGGATCACCACATAATGGTAGTCGTCTACCTTTGCCTTGATTGAGACCTTGTATAGTCTTTAAATAATATCCCATGTTCTGGATAATTTTGAGAGATTGTTGACTATATCTGTCAATTCGAATTCTTCCTTTTTCTTTATCTCTCAAATCATCTGTCTGAGCAACAGGGATATTTCTAGCCAGGCCAAACACAATTTGGCGCTTGTTTTTCTTATCAGACGGAACCACGAAATAAAATTCTTTGTGACGTCTATAAGTTACACAAGCTTGCGATGAAGCGGCTACAGGAAGAAGATAGGGAGAAGATGTTAGAAACCTTTGAGCATAAGGTCCAACATCGACATGAGGAGGAAAAGAATTTTCTTTATTGTCAATGTATAAGGTTTCCTCTGTGTCTATGTCGTCTTTATATTGATGACTTTGATTATCGGAAGATAAAGTCATTCTTTCAATAAACTTGACAGCCATATACTCAAAAAGGAAATCTTCATTGATATCAAAAAGTACAGAATGATCAATATTTACATCATTTACAATTTGACTGCTACGCTTCGGATTAATCACTAGTGGATTATCATCCGTCTTCTGCGTAGATTTGCCAAGATTGACAATCAAAAGAAGTTCTGGATCATTCGTACGAATTGTACGCCCTTTGACTTTGATCACAAGAGGTTGAACTTGGTTTTTAACAGGAACATTTACTGATTCCTCAGATGAAGCTTGAGTTCTTCCTTTAACCTTGATCATCAAAGGTTGATTGTTGACAGGTTGGGGTTGGATTCGTCCTTTGACTTTGATATTCAAAGGTTGCTCTTCTGGCGGATCTTCGTTAATAGACTGATCTTCAGCAGATGATTGATCTTTAGCCATATCTGATATCTCTTTCATATGCTCTTGTTTGTAAAGCCTTGAGTCAGAAAAATAGGCTTCAACACCTTTGAAAGGATTGATATCAGCAAACTCAGTCTTCACAACCCCTTGGGGATCCACATACTTGAAGCATTGGTGGAGAGTCGAAGGCACGATGTTATGCTCATGTAACCATGGTCTTCCAAGAAGAATATTGTAGGATACGTCTGAGTTAATAACATAAAATGTTGCCATAGTTCGAAGATTACCAATCTGAATCTTCAGACGAATCTTCTCCAGTGGTTTGCTCTTTCCAGAGTTGAAACCAACTATTGTGGTACTAGTGTAAGTCAGATCACTAGTAGGAATCCTCAATGGTCTTAGCATACTTTGAAGAATTATGCTAATGGAAGACCCAGGATCAATGTAAATTCTGTTAACTTCAATGGATTCGATATACCCAGTGTAGCACAAAGGCCTGTCGTGCTTGTTATGCTTCAACAGCATATCTTCTTGTGTAAAGGTGATGTTGGGAATTGCTTCCATCACACTATGACATTCCGGGCATGATACTGGTATATTTTCAGGAGTCTTGAGTTGAGCTAAGCAGGAATCAGCTTGTAGCAAAGCTTCACTCAAAGTTTCGCGACTCTCTTTAGAAAGGTGCAGCAACTCGAAGATAGATAATCTAGTCGGAGTATTAGCTAACTGGGCTAAAATATCAAATTTATAGGGTTTCATTACCACCCCCTGACTAGAAGTAGACTTCAACGGGACATCGAAGCGTACCGCTTTCTGTTTTCCCTTTTCAACCACAGCAGGAGCAAGAGACGGTTGAGTTGATGGTGTTTCAACATTCTCAGCTTCCTTGGAGGATCCCTCATAATCTTTGTGGTACTCTTTTCCAGATCTTGTACCAGCAAAAGTTTCTTCTTCAGACTCAGAAGAAGGAAGTACCATATTGCAGGATTTAATCTTCCTTTCCTTAGCCTTCTTCTTGTGAGGATTGTTATGAGGAACCTCAGAACCCAATCCAACAGTGAATTTTTGACTTTGAATTTGTAAAGGAAGTCGTATCCCTTTATCATAATTCAAACCTTCTGTCTTTTGAAAGTCATAACCCATCTTCTGCATGAGAAGGATAGATTACTGACTGTACAAGTGAGTAGGCAGTGGACTTTCAACAGGTGGTTCCATAGAGGAAGAAGAAAAGATCTCTGTGACTACAGGAGAATGAGGAATAACCGTCTCTGCAGCTACGGGAGAAAAAGGATTCGGGATACGAGGAAAAATCCCTGTATGAGCCTTTTCATAAGCAGCGAAGACTTGTTGTGCCCTGTATAAGGAAACACTATTCATGGCTAGCCACTGCTGATGAGTAAGCTTGAGCTTGGTAGGAGAAGCCAGACTTGGAGGACATATGTTCAATCCTCTCAGTCTATTTTCCAAAGGAATGTCATCCCATAGATGATCCAAATCATCAGGATCTGGAATAACATGAGAAATCATGTTGCAGGTTTTAACTTTCTTACCTTTCTTGGATTTTGAAGTTTTACCTTCATCTTCCATTTCAGGCATTAAGTCAGGGTGTACCCACATAATTTCACCATTCTTTAATGTAAGAGGCAACAATCCTTCATTTTCCTCCCTGGCAGGCGGGATATTCAAAATCTTCATCGTCGCCTTCGGAATTAAGATAATTCCATCTGGTACTTGTTGAGGAGGAAACTCTCCAAATTGAAGAGAAACCATATTGGTTGTAACCGTATGGTCATCATTGGTTAGAGCAATTGCACCACCATTTATAAGCTCTTGGATTTTCTTCTTCAAAACATAGCAAGCACTGGTAGGATGATTAATGTATCTATGATAGATACAATATTTGGGATTGTCAGTCAGATTCACCTCATTGGGCCTCTTTGGCTCCGGAATTTGGAGTTTACCACTCTTCACCAGACATTGGAATATCCCTGGGATATCACTTTCGTCAAAAGAGTATTCTTCTTTTGGCCTGGAAGATTCCTGATTATTCGGCGTCATTTTATTCTTGGAAAGATTAACCATAAGAGTGTCTTTTCCTTTTATATTACGATTGCCGAAATTATTACCAGGATTACTTTTCTTTCCTTTATCCTCAGAGGCGAAAATCATCCCATGTTCACGAGCCAACCTACCATTGGTCTCGGCAGAAACTGCTGCTATGATAAACGAAGTCCAATATGTGAATTGGGAACCTGTAAAGACAGCGATGGATGGTCGCAGATTCATCTTACATGTATCAATCATCGCTGAATCTGGCATACCAGGAGGCATCTTTAGAGTCGCCTATCGAAAACGTTCAATGAACGTCCGAGTATCTTCTTTCTCCTTTTGCTTGATTTCTATTAAGGAGGACATGTTCATGTCCATACCTCCTTCATAGAAACGGGAGAGAAACATTGCCTTAAATTCGTCAAAAGATAAAATACAATTGTCGGATAAACTATGATACCAGTCGTAAGCTGAACCCGTCAAGCATCCAATGAATACTCTAGTGAGAAGAGCATCATTTTTCTGCAAATGTACAGTCATAATATCAAAGTAATTGATATACTGACTAGGAGAAGTCTTTCCATCAAACAATACCATGGACTGTGGCTTGAATTTCGGTGGAAAGGGTACATCATTCCAATGAGGAGGATAAGGTTGCTTAATCCCTAACCTCTGGAGTTGATCCTTTTGCTTCAAAACTTTAAACTGTGCTTTGAGCTCACGCACTGCTTGAATGGCTTCGCTGGTTTGTGTAAGCACATTTGATTGAAAAGTTGTTGGTTGTACCATAATCCCCACCGGAGATGGTACATCTTCGGGAATGATGGGATCTGGAGATGCAGAATTTTGGTTAACAGCAGGCTCTTGGATATTCAAAGGTATATCAACCCCTTGGCTATCTTGAGTTGGTGCTGCTGCCTGAACCGGTGTTACAATTGCTGGTTGAGCAGTTTGCTGAGCCGTTATTATCTGATGCATGCTTTGCATCATGTTAAGCATGTCTTTCAATGATTGCTCAACAGCAGTGAGACGTTGTTCTGTATTAACAGATGACGTCTCTGGTTCGTCTCCAATAGCGTAGGATTCAACCTCTCTTGAAGATACAGAAGGATTAGTATAAAAGTATGAATCAACACTATCAGTTTCGGACTCAAGAGATTGAGTACCCCCAGCTTCAGAATCAGAAGTCTGCAATTGTCTTTGTCTTCTTGATCGAGTATTCTGATATACTCCTTCAAAGGAATCAAGAAGTCTGTTGAATTGTTGTTGACCTGGGGTTTGGGACGTGTTCCGTCTAGGGCGTCGTCCTCTGTTGGTATGAGATGCCATGTTGACTGACGCATATGACAACTCATCAGCTTGTTGTTGGGGTGCATTAAAATTCAATCGATCAAAAATTGACCGTCTGGAAGCCGAGCAACAACATTTGATCACAATCTGGTGACACTCACAGTGATGATTTTCTTGGGGGAGCGTCACGGGAGATTGTCTATTTTTACGCTTTTGTATTAGCAATTCACGTAAATCAGAAGGAGTAGGAGGAGTAGTCTTCTTTATTACATTTGGGGTAGCAAAACGTTTAGTCCCTTGCGTATAAAGAAGATTACTGGCTGCATTCACAGAACCAAACTGTACATTTTTACGCGTTTGGAGTTGTACGCGCAAATCTTGAGATTTTTTAGCACGAAGGACTCCATTTTCATTGCGTGTGATTTGTAGGTTTGGTACTTTGCGTAGAGCAGTATAAGAAGGCTGTTGGTGTAGAACTGAAGCTTTACCAACAACATTTTTATGCTGTATGCATTTAGGCACATTCACATTAGATGTAAAAATATCGTTGCAAATTTTATCTACACTGTCACAGACAGAAGACTTACCTTTACGCGTAGAGCGTAAAAATTGATTATCTATCACGTCACAGACGGGAGATTTTCCTTTATACGAAGAGCGTAATTTTTGTGTGTCTACCACGTCACAGACGGAAGACTTACACTTAGAAGCACAAGCATTAGAGTCTGCCTCATTACAAATGGGAGACTCGTTCTTATGTACTGAGCGTAAAATTTGGTTTTTACCCACTGGGCGTAAAACCTGATTATCTTCACCGTCACAGACGGGAGATAACTTGCCACACTTAGAGTGCAACGCTGAAGAAAGGACTGTCTCGTTACGAACGGGAGCCCCTACGACAGGAGTGGGAAGAATTCCCTTGCCCTCAGAAGCAACAAAGAGATCAGAAGCTATTTTGGATTTAGGAATCCAAACTTTTCGTGCTTTGCGAGATTTTTGAACATTGGAGCGGCGAGAACCACCCCCAATTCGGAGCATTTCTTCATAAGCAGTCTGGTCGAAGTGTACAACCAGAGTCTTCTTTGTCGATCCAATCGATACATCATCGTATTGAGCAATTGCCTCCTCGTCAGAGGAGAAGGTCGTCCCCAGCAGAGTCGCCATTTTTGTTTCACTTAACAAAATGCCTGGAAATCGGATTTTGGAAATAAAACGAGAAAAAGTACAAGAAGTACAAATTTGATTCTGGGAAGTATTGCTATGGAAGTCTGATCTGTAAATGATCACTTTGTTCCTTGGACCATACGATGATGATGAAGATCACTGCTAGAAGATGAACAATTGGAAGAACTATAAGTCACCAGAAAGGTATCGACGCACTTGGGCACTGATGGCGAGGCCGAATGCTTTCCTGCTTTGCTTCATTCTGTTCTAAAAGAAAAGTTGAAGAAGAATGCTCCGAAAAATCAAAGTCTCTGGGCTCTGATCTCTATGTATTCTCTCCTTTCTCTCTGTCTGTCTTTATATGAAAAAAATTAGTCTATTTATAGACTTGGCTTCTTGTGAGTAAAAACTCAGCAAAAGTTCCGTCTTTACGCTAACAACTGCCACCCATGACTGGAGTCATCATCTGCATACGTTGACACGTGTCCCATCATTTCAATAAGAATAGGATGCACGTACACACGTTCTTCGAGATGTATGGCATGAAAGCCATGTAGCAAGCCACGTTCTGAATTGGAATAGGACGTAAAAATAACCCAAATATACCCTGAGCGTAAAGTAGTAGACTAGGCGTACAATAGCCCTGATGTAGACTTCATGCGTAAAGTGGTTGTTAAATAACCTTGAGCGTAAAAGTAGCCCAAATAAACCTTACGCACACGTCAACCGTTTGAGCGTAAAAACTCGTATAGTCTCCGTGCGTAAAAGAAGCCATATTATGAGCGTAAGATGGCTCAGTCCACATACTAAACGACAAATGGGCCTCTGTGTAAAACAAATCCCTTTGATTTCTGTGATATATGCCATCATTAAATCTTCATGTCAGACTTTGCATTAAATGCAAGACTTGACAGCTTTGTCCAGCGTAAAAGTGGCTATCCTGTCTTGGGCGTGAAACCATTAGCTTTGACCCGGGCGTAAAATGATTAGCCTGCTTCAGGCGTAAAGTGATTAGCCTCTCTTTGGTGTAAAGTGGATCAATTTGAATGGAATGATCCATGTCTTTGACTCATTCTTATGAAGCACTTTTTACGCTCCTACAAAAATATCGACATATTTTAAATGTAGCCAGGGCATTGAGATTTCAGGGTTCTCTTTCCATGGATTTTTGGGGAGAATGTGCTCTGGGTGCATGTTATTTGATAAATAGAACCCCTTTTAGTATCTTGCATTTTAAGTCTCCTTATGAAGTTTTATATGGTTCGACTCCTTCGTATGATCATCTACGTATTTTTGGTTGTCTGTGCTATGCGTATGATTTGAAATTCCGACATGATAAATTTGCTAGCAGGAGCAAAAAATGTATCTTTGTTGGGTATCCACTTGATAAAAAGGGATAGAAACTGTATGATTTGGAGACTGGTGAATTTTTTGTGTCCCGTGATGTTACTTTTTATGAAAAAGAATTTTCTGGGTGTGGCTCTGCTAGCGAGATGTCTTCTACGACACGCCATACATCTGTTGAGGTGCCGGAAGACGATATAGAGGCTTTTGGGACGGTGCCGGCTACGGTTGCTGAGGCCGGAGTGGTTGATGGTGGCTCGGCACCGAGTGGCGAGGATGCACAGGTAGATGCAGAAGTATTGACAGGAGAGTCCACTGGGGGTGATGAGGATACTACTGATGCTACAGGGGATACAGTGGTGCCAGAGGTGCCCGACGAGGTAGTATTGGGAAGAGGAATGAGAAAGAAATCACAGCCAGTACGGTTACAGGATTTTGTGACGAATGCTGTTCGAAGTAAAAGCCCCCCTTCACCATAGTTCATCTGTTCCAGTCACTTCCTCAGGTACTTCGTATCCTCTAACACACTTTCTAAGTTATGACATATTTATTGCTGGACACAGAGATTTTTTTGCAGCTATCACTGCAGGTGTTGAGCCTACTTCATATCGCCAGGCCTCGCGAGATTCGGGCTGGCGCGCGGCTATGCAAACTGAATTACAGGCTCTGAAAGATAATGGGACATGGAGTCTTGTCGATTTGCCTCCTGGGAAGAAAGCATTAGGAAGTAGATGGGTGTACAAAATAAAGTACAAATTCGACGGCAGTGTTGAACGCTTAAAGGCACGGCTGGTTGTGTTCGGTAGTCATCAGGTTGAGGGGATCGATTATTCAGAGACATTTGCCCCGGTAGCTAAGATGCCTATAGTTCGGGCGTTCTTGGCTGTTGCAGCTGTGAGAGGCTGGACTTTGCACCAGATAGATGTGCACAATGCTTTTCTTCATGGAGATCTGACAGAAGAAGTGTATATGAAGTTGCCATCAGGTTTTTCGCATAGTGAATCCAACAAAATGTGTTGCCTGCGTAAGTCACTATATGGATTGAAACAGGCACCACGTTGTTGGTTTGCTAAGCTTGCTGCTTCTCTGATATTCTATGGATTTATACAATCTTATTCCGATTATTCTCTTTTCTCTCTTTTTAAAGGAAAGGTAGAGTTGCATATTTTGATCTATGTGGATGACATGATTGTGTCTGGTAATGACACAGGTGCTTTAGATGCTTTCAAAAAGTACCTTAGTTCTTGCTTTCACATGAAGGACCTTGGTGTGTTGAAGTACTTTCTTGGCATAGAGGTGGCTCGGAGTGCAAAAGGAATTTCCTTGTGTCAAAGGAAGTATGCTTTGGACATCATTTCAGAATGCGGCTTAATGGGGTCTCGACCTGCTGGCTTTCCCATGGAGCCCAATCACAAGCTGGCAGAATCGACTAGTCCAAAGATGACGGATGCAGAGACTTATCGTAGGCTGGTTGGGAGGTTGATTTATCTATCGTTTACTCGTCCTGACTTAGCCTATGCTGTGCATATATTGTCTCAATTCTTACAGGAACCTCGACAAGATCATTGGCATGCTGCTTTGAGAGTTGTCAGATATCTCAAACATGTACCGGGACAGGGTATTCTTTTGAAAGCTGATTATGATATCCGTCTTTCTGGTTGGTATGCTTCCGACTGGGCCAGTTGTCCCTTGACTCGCCGCTCTATTACAGGCTGGTTGGTGTTTCTGGGGGGTCTCCTATTTCTTGGAAGACCAAGAAGCAATCAACTGTTTTCCGATCTTCCGTTGAAGCTGAATACCGATCGATCTCTTGCTGCGCTTGTTTGTGAGTTGAAATGGTTGAAGGAGTTATTGGTATGTTTGGGCGTTCGCCAGGAGTCTGCTATGTCGGTGTATTGTGACAGTCAATCAGCCCTGCACTGGCTCAGAACCCGGTATTTCATGAACGCAGTAAGCATATTGAGGTGGATTTGCATTTTGTTCGCGATGCTATTAGAGATGGCACCGTAATAGCCTCGCATGTTCCTACTTCTTCTCAACTGGCTGACATCTTCACCAAGCCCCTTGGAAAGCATGTGTTTGCTTCTTTCCTTCCCAAGTTGGGCATTTGTGACTTGCATGCTCCAACTTGAGGGGGGGTGTTAGATTATATTTGTAATGTAAATATGGCCCATAAGCCCAAATGTAGACACTATATATATTGTAACAAACCCTAGCAATGAGAATAAGGCATGATTATTTCCTACAGACAAGACTACAGATTTGGACAAACCTTCCAAGTCCAGCGTGACCTGCAAAAGATCGGAATCGCAAGTAACACCGATGACTGGTCCACAAGAATGATCAAGGGACGATCAAAATAAGCTCCGGCTCGGACAATCTAACTTCCTGGGCCCTGCTCTAATTTTTTTTTTAATATAGATACGCTATCAGCTTTCGTGGTCATTCTGCTCGCCACTCTCATTGGTGCTGCCCTCCATCTTTTCCGCTTCGATACTATCACAATGTTTCGTTCGGCTTCAGCTCAACAACAATGCCTCGCTCTTCCTGAGCTGGGACAGAGAGAGGACGGTCCACAAACAACAAACAGCCGGATTGAGCTTCTGGTCCTGTTCAAGCAAGAATGAGTAAAGCTAGGAAGAAGAGATCAAAAAAAGGTCTAAAATAACAGATGGTATTATTTTGTTGGCCTGGCCTACCTAATTTGAAAATTGAATTTGTGGACTGGTTCATCTTAACAATCTGTGGTTCTTACCATCTTTCTTATTGGACAAATAATGCAAGTCAAGATCAAAGGTGTCGTCGGTTATCCAGACCCTTGCTAGTTCTTGCATCGAATTTGAGGTATGACCGACACATCCGATGGCTCTCGGGCAATATAACCTTTTATTGGCATCCAAATTGAGGTCTCAAGATATTGGTTCTGTCCTCGAAGAAGTGGGCAAGCCATACTTAGATTGCTCTCAAATTTTTCCGAACTCGAGTGAACCTTGTGGTTGTTGGAGAGAGGCATAAGATTCTGGTTAGGTAGCGGAAGATCAGTAAATTGAACCACGAGAGCGTATTATTCATTCCATTTATAAAAATGGTGAAAATAGTAGACAGTGAATCCTAAATAAAATTGTGTAGAAAATCTCGTACGTAATACTGGACATCTAAAAAAATTGCTTTGACTTTCTTATCACACTTTCAGTTGATTGGAGGAGACTGTTGCAACCGGCAATCCCCTCTGCATATTTTGGCAATTTTATTGGTGCATGATTCGCACGACAAATGTGCGTGATCTTATCAAATAAAAGAAAATTGTGTCGTGGCACCAGACGGGATGGGTTAGTCTAGAATATGTTGACCGACTCGTGTGTGTGTGTGTGTGTATATATATATATATATATATATATATATATATATATATATATATATATTGGAATAAGGGTAAATTTTATTCCACGCAAATCACAGTAAAGGTATTACAATACACTATTCTTACATCTTCCTCCCCAGTTAAGGAGCCATTACAGATACATCGAATTCTATATTATGTAGAATTTCTACTGGCGGAGTAGCCAGTCCCTCAAAGATACGTCTGTTGCGCTCCCTCCAGACATGCCAAACTGATACTGCAAGTCTAACTCTAGCCATCTTGGTCCAACTAGCGTCCATGTCTCGGCGGTCTCTGATCCAGCTGAGGATCCCCCGGATATCTCTGGCACAGCCAACTCCACCCATCGATCGCATGCACTGCTCCTCCCAGATGTGCTAAGTCCACGGACACTCAAAGAATAGGTGGCCCATAGATTTCGCGTCCCCCGTACAGGGTACACACTTCGGGTCTGGAATCTGCATCCCAAACCTAATAAGTCTGTCTCGCGTCATCAACCTGCCTAGAATGAGTCTGTATGAACAAAGCTACATTTTGCGGACAATCTCCTTCGCCCAGATAAAGTCATACTCCGCAATCCTGTCATGTGGAGTCCGAACCAGATTACAGCAACTTTTAAAACTGAATATCCCTGACCCTCCCACCGAACCAGGATCAACCCAACTCCAGGAGTTTGCAGTCTGGCTAGTATCGATAGTGATCCGACGAATCGCCTCTCCAAACTGAGCCGTGAATGGATACTCCTCAGACCTCCAGCTCCCATCCCTGATGATCCGACTATACTTCACCCCCTGCTCGTCTCTCTGTCCATCTGTGCACCCAAGATCTCCAGAAGGGAGCCATTTTCCATCCACGGGTCCAGCCAGAGATCAGTATTCGCCCCATCTTTCATAATCCTGCATATAGCGGACTGAAGAACCGGACTACACCTAAGAATAGCCTTAAATGAGACCGAAAAATTGTTATCAATCCTGCATGACCAGAAATTCATCCGCCGCACATATCTGCTAGCCAACCACTCTGTCCAAAGGAAACCTCCCTTGATGAACCGACACGCCATCCGCACTCCAGATGCCTCCCTAACCGTCCGAAGAGGTCGCAACCCCACTCCACCTTCCTCCCGGGTCCGACAGAGTTGTTCCCAAGCGATCACATGCATACCTCATCTCCAGATAAAATTAGCACAAATGGACTCCACCTTCCTTATGGTAGCTACCGGGATCTGAATTGACTGCTGTCACGACCCGCACCCTAGAGTAAGGGCACGAGATGTGGGTACGTCCAGCCTACGTCGCAGTGTCGGCGGTAGAACGCTATCCTAGGTCAATCATCTAACAATATAAAGGTACCTGTACAGTTTATACACTCCGAATGGAGGTAACATCACAACATGCAGTCTCAATCACATCTAAGGTAGAAGAATGAAAGACAGATAGATAGATAGTAACTCAAAGAGAACAATAGCATAGATGAAATAAGTCTAAGTGTCTAGGATACATAACATCGAGAATGTCAACTCCTAATACAATAAGTCTAAGAGTCTATACATCTCTACATCTCAAAATACAACTCAGAATGTGAGACAAAATATAATGTAGAAAAGACTGTCTAGCTAACTGGTCTAGACTACTGGAGCAACATCCTCAGCTGCAGGTGGATCCTGCTGAGGGTCCTCAACACAAGTGTCATCTAGTCCTGCTCCATAATATGTAGTCACCTATACCTCGTCCTCATCCTCTGTAATATTTTCAACAGGTCCAGTTAGGACAGGAACGAGCACAATACATCTCACACAGTTCATATCAGGTTAGGAAATACGATACAGACAATAGAGTAAGATACAGGAAATGCTGAAAGGAAATATACGCGGTAAAAGAGATAGCTGTAATAAAATATCTACTGTATGTAGAGAACTATAAGTGACTAGTGATGTAGAGCACAAGATAGGCATGTGAATGGCTAGAATTTATACATGATTACACTACTGAGTTTGCACATGATTACACTACTTTGGAATTATTCACATATCCAGTTCTACTCCCCCGTTACCCCAATCAATACACAAGGATCTATACAAGTTACGTTATTATACATGATATCACATGGGGCCCATGAAAGGGTGCACATGATAGTATACATGAGGGCTCTGTGAACATGAGAGTACATGATCACATGAGTACACATGAATGATGGAAGCATAGGAGTATATGATGATAGTGAAACACACATAACATAAAGTACCCGATGCTCCCGAGAGGGATAACATCTCATGTAAAGATCCATATAGTACCAATCCGTGTTATCAATGTGACAGCAACAAGTAAAGTAATCTAGAGCGAGAAGTAAAGCATGAACAAGTATGAAACGGTCAGAGAATGTACTCGCCTGCTGTATGAATGTCTGTAGAGAATATGCTGTCTGAGGAGAGGTGTCTGGCTCCTGATCAGAGCAACACAAGTCACAATGTGTTCTAAATAGTAAAAATGAAGTCTACTATGCATACTACATGATTCTAGGTCAATTTGGTCAAAAGTCAACTCTTGGTCAACTCTAAAGTCAAACTAGTCGAAGTTAGGTCAACACTAGTCAACTAGTTAGGGTTTTAGTCAAACTAGTCAAACTAGTTGTTTTAGGTCATTCCTAGTCAATTCTAGGTTAACTAGGTCAACTTTGACCTAAGGTTGACTTTGGTCAACCCTTAGTCAACAAGGGTCAACAAGTTGGGTTTTGGGCCATTAGGGTTAGCCCCAAGCCATAGGCTAATAATCTTGGCCATAGGCTAGTCATAGGGTTTCCATATAACCTATAACTAGAAGTCATACATACATATATATATATATATATATATATATATATTTTATATATATATATATATATATATATATATATATATATATATATATATATATATAGATATAGATATACACTATCTATCCACTACCCAATATCAATATGTTAAAACTATATATATACAAAACCCACATACATATAATACACTATATGACATAATGAGACCTAATACAAAAGTATACATATATATCATATATATGTATATTATATATATATATATATATATATATATATATATATATATATATATATATATATATATATATATATATAAATATATATATATATATAAATATATATATATATATATACTCTATATATATAGAGGGAAGTGAGAGGGACATAGAGTGAGAGAGGGAGAACAGGACAGTGAGAGAGAGGGGGACTGAACAGTAAGGGAGAGGGGGTGGTTCCTGGTTTCCTGGAACCAAATCCAGCCCCCAAACACACACACACACAGTACATATATACATATATATGTATATACACACACAACTACACCTATACACTACCATTTATCCCCAAAACTCACCCACACTCACATATACATATATACTATGTATATACATACTAAAATACACTAATACAATGTATAAAACATAATCAAAATCGATTTGAAAATCGATTTTACAAAACTGGAAAATCCTAAAACCTGGAAACAGTGCATTGTGCACTCGAAACTAGGATAACCCGATTTACACACACTAAAACGAGCTAAGGTTCGATTCTAATGGTTGGTAACTGGTGCCCCATACATACCCTAGTGTCCTAGGTACCTGACACGACACCACGACACGAATTCATGTGTCAAAACACACAAAATCCCCACTCGGGTAAATTTCTGATACGCAACGCGTGCACAGCGTCGTGCACGCGTTCCACACGCTCGTGGACACACCATGAGACACGACACGTCTCGTGGTCGTGCACACATGTACGCTACGAATAGGGCTACACGCCCGTGTCATCACGAAACACCCAAGTGTCGTGTCCATGCGACATGACACGCTCAAAGTCGCCCCCGCGCGCGTGTGCGCTGACAGCGCGTGTCCAGTGCGAGTGAGATTTCTCACTCGACACGACACGACGCGACACGAGACATTAGGGGCATGTTCGCAGACATTGCCCCCGTGTCCGTGTCAAATATCACGTGTCCTAGGTGCCTGTGCAGTGCGCACGAAGGATGGGGTAGCAGGGCATGCACGAGAGTCTCGTGCAGTGGGTTCGTGTCCAATTTGGACACGGACACAGCACAAAAACGTGCTCAGTCCACTGGGTATGTGACCTACATGTCTAGGGCTTCAAAAAAGTGTAATTTGTTCTATATTTTAACAAAAACAAATCCTATGTGGCATTTCAACAAACAAGGGTTTCTAGCTTAGGATACGTGTCCGATACGGACACCTAACCGACTCTAATTTCCACCAAATTTTACCCACAGTTATGGTAGTCCTATATGAATGCATTTATGAAGAAAAAACAGGATTTTAACTATGTTTGAGGGAATTTACCTATTTGTGCAATCCAATGAAAATCGAAGAAGAGGGGGGGTGTGTGTCCTTCAACTTGATGATATCCAAAGCCTCTAAATTCTTGATTGCTATCCTCCCTTAGTACCCTTGATGTTGTAGGGTCCCAATGCAAAAGACTAGAGTGAATTTGGAACAATATTGCTCAAGTTGTGTAGGTTTGAAGAAATGGGAATTTTGTGAGATTAAAATTCATGTAAATTTTCCATGAATTAATACAATAGGATTATATAGAAGTGTGGGCTGCTAGGGGGGATACCCTTGGCCGGCCATGGCATGGGGGGGTGTCCTTGCCCTTCCTTCATGGCTAAGGCATGGACTTTGTGTAAAGGGGTGAGATATTTGGAGTGGTTTAAGGAAAATATCAATAAAGGTAAACTAGATATTTATACCACTTTAACCCTTAACCAAAAATCCATCCTAAAGCTTCTAGGTTAGTGGCTAACCTCTATATTAGGGTAGGATAGACTAGGGACTAATCATGGAACTTAACCATGATTAAACAATATTAAAAATCACATAATCTCAAATAAAGTCTAGTTATTTACCAAAATACCTTTTTGGCCCAAAAGTCACTAATTTGATGTTCTAAGCCTATGTCTAAGCTCACATGGTCATGGCAACTTCTAGGTTAAGGAAAACTAGGGTTTTCACTAAGTTATACTAACCAAAATCACAAAGTCATAAGTCATGACTTAGAATGACTTAGAAGATGGTTCTAAGTACACTAAAATCACCATAAATCATATCATGCCCTATACACCATTAATAATTAATAAAAATAATAATTTTTCAAAAATCCCTAATTTCAGAAAACAGGGTGTTACAAGTCTACCCTCCTAACAATAATTTCGTCCTCGAAATTTAAAGATGAAACTGAAACTAATGAGAAGGATAGAAATCATACCTCAAGGTACAAATAGATAAGGGTATCGCTCGCGCATCTCATCCTCCCGTTCCCAGGTAGAATCTCCTGGAGAATGATGCCTCCATGCGACACGAACCAAAGGTATCGTCTGTTTCCTCAATGCCTTCTCCCGTCGATCCAGAATCTCAACAGGCTGCTCTGGATAACGAAGAGTAGGACCCACCTCGATCTCGGAATGGTCAAGTACATGGCTAGGATTTGCCACGTACCGTCTCAACTGCGACACGTGAAATACGTTGTGGACTCCTACCAATGCTGGTGGTAAGTCTAGCCTGTAAGACACGTCACCGACTCTCCCGCTGATAACGAAAGGGCCGATGAAACGCGGGCTAAGCTTTCCACCTCCACCAAAACGTATCGTGCCACGTGTCGGAGATATCCTCAAGAATACCTGGTCTCCGACCTAAACACAAACAAGGTCTCAATTTAATTATGATAAACAAACATGATTAACAAAACACAAACAAGACAACCTAATTCTAATCCTATCTCTAAACTGTACCTCAAACTCCAAAGGTCTGCGGTGGCTATCGGCCCAGTGCCGATGTCTGTCCTGCGCCACGCGAAGCCGATCTCTGATAAGCTTCACCTTCTCTGCTGCATCTACAACCATCTCAGGCCCCAATAAAACTCGCTCCCCAACATCATCCCAAGACAAGGGTGTACGACATCTACGCCCGTACAGTGCCTCAAAAGGGGACATCTCGATGCTGGCCTGAAAGCTGTTGTTATATGCAAACTCTACTAAGTGCAGGTGACTCTCCCAAGATCCTCCAAAGTCCAGGACACAAGTCCGCAATATGTCCTCCAGAGTCTGAATGGTCCGCTCTGACTGTCCGTTTGTCTGCAGGTGGTATGAAGTACTAAACTTGAGCTGAGTGCCCAAGCTAATATGCAAGCTCCTCCAGAAATGTGAAGTGAAACGACTGTCCCGGTCCGATACAATGCTCACTGGAATCCCATGAAGTCTGACTATCTGCCTCATATACATCTCTGATAGCTTCTCGGTAGACAAACCCACTTTGAATGGCAAGAAGTGGGCCGATTTGGTCAACCTATCGACGAAGAACCAAATCGCATCCTTCCCTCTTGGAGTACGCGGCAATCCCGAAACGAAGTCCATCGTGATGTGCTCCCACTTCCACTCCGGAATGGGCAATGGCTGCAACAGTCCTCCTGGCCTCTGCCTCTCCGCCTTGACCTGCTGGCAGATCAAACACCTAGCTACGAAGTGTGCTACCTCGCGCTTCATCCCACTCCACCATACATGCTCTCTCAGATCCCTATACATCTTGTTGGCTCCCGGATGTATCGAGTACTGAGAACGGTGGGCCTCCTGCATAACCTGCTCCCGAAAGTCTCCACTGGGCACACACAGTCTGGAACCGTGCCTCAATACGCCATCCCCTGCAAGAGTGAACTCATCGTCCGCAAATCCCTGTCTGACCTGCTCCCTGATGCATCGTAGAGAAATGTCATCGAACTGAGCCGACTTGATCCTATCAATCAAGTCCGACTAAATCTGGAGGCCTCACATCTGCATCTGCACTCCCGGAACAATCACCTCGATCCCAAGGCTCTCCAAGTCCGCTAACAAGTGACAATCCATCGTCAAGCACATAGCTGTCGGATATCTGCTCAAAGCATCGGCAACTACGTTGGCCTTTCCTGGGTGATACTGCAGAAGAATATCAAAGTCTTTCATCAGCTCCAGCCATCTACGCTGCCTCATGTTCAGCTCCTTCTGCGTAAACACGTATTTCAAGCTCTTATGGTCTGTGAATATCTCCACGCGCTCTCCATACAAATAGTGTTTCCACAGCTTCAGAGCAAAGATAACTGCCGCCAAATCTAAATCATGGGTAGGGTAGTTCTTCTCATAGGGCCGTAACTGCCTGGAAGCATAGGCAATCACCTTCCCATGCTGCTGCAAGACACAACCCAAACCCTTTCCCGAGGCGTCACTGTAGATAGTGAACCCGCCTGATCCTGAAGGCAATGTCAGAATCGGGACTGTCGTCAACCGTTTCTTCAACTCATCGAAAGCGGCCTGACACTCCTCTGACCAGAGAAACTCTACGTCCTTCCGGGTCAGCCTAGACAACGGCTCTGCAACCCGGGAGAAATCTTGGACGAACCTCCTGTAGTAGCCTGCCAATCCCAGAAAGCTCCTGATCGCTGCTACTGACGTCGGCGCTGCCCAAGCCTCAACTGCTGATATCTTCCTCGGGTCGACTGAGATCCCATCTCCAGTCACTACATGACCCAGGAAGTCAACTCTGTCAAGGAAGAACTCGTACTTCGAGAGCTTGCCGTAAAGCTGCTCCTGCCTGAGAGTCTCCAGGACCACTCTCAAGTGCTCCTCGTGCTCCTCCTCGGTCTTCGAGTACACCAGGATGTCGTCGATGAACACCACCACGAACTTATCTAAGTACTGGTGGAACACCTTGTTCATCAAGTTCATGAACACCGCCGGAGCATTCGTCAACCCAAACGGCATCACCATAAACTCGAACTGGCCGTACCGCATACTGAACGCCGTCTTCGGGATGTCCTCCCTCTTCACCTTTACCTGATGGTAGCCTGACCTCAGATCAATCTTCGAGAATACCCGAGCTCCGCTCAACTGATCGAAGAGATCATCGATCCGCGGCAATGGATATCTGTTCTTGATCGTCAGACTGTTGAGTGCCCTGTAGTCGATACACATACGTACCGACCCATCCTTCTTCGGTACAAAGAGTACCGGTGCACCCCAAGGTGAAGAACTAGAGCGGATGAAGCCTTTGTCCTGCAACTCATCCACCTGTTTCTTCAATTCCACCAGCTCGCTGTTGTTCACCCGATAGACATGCTGAGAAATGGGTTCCGCACCTGGAACCAAGTCTATCGAGAACTCAACGTCTCTGTCTGGTGGAAGCCCAGGCAATTCCTCTGGAAACACGTCCATGAACTCAGCAATCAATGGATGTGGAGCTGGCTGCTCCTCGACCGAAGCTCCACAGAAAACTCCGCAAGTCTGCTCTGTCTGCCGTCGGGAATATACAAACTCTGGCTCTCCTGGCGCTCTGAACAGAACTCTACCCCCACGGCAATCTATGCTGGCATGGTGCATGCTCAACCAATCCATACCGAGTACAATATCGTAGTTCGGTAGTGGCATTACGAGCAAACACACATCCAACTCTCGGCCTCCCAAAACTACTCTCCGTCCCTTGCAAATATCACGAACGAGGATAATGCCACCCCCGGTCATAATCTTGCAAGTCCTAGGCAACGATTCAGATATAACATGATGTCGAATCACAAAAGATACTGATACAAAGCTATGGGAAGCCCCAGAATCGAACAATGCATAAGCTGGAATAGAGTCGAGAAGAATAGAACCTGCTATCAGCTCTCCAGTAACCTCGGCATCCTCTGCTGCCATGGCATAGGCTCGCCCCTGCTGTCCACCCCTGGCCTGATGCTGGTGCTGGGTGAACCTCTGCTGCTGAGTCGGCAAAGGTCCCTTCTGCTGCCCTGCCGGAGCCTTGGCTCCGCCTCCCTGAACTGGTCGTCCCGAAGACATGGGACACTCCCTCAGCTGGTGGTCTCCAGAACCACACAATAGACACCTGCCAAGCCTCTTTCTGCAGTCATTCCATCCATGACCCTGCTTCTTGCAGAAAGTGCAACTGACGACCTGCTGCCTGGGTGCCTGCTGCTGGTGCCTCGGCTGCTGCACCTGCTGGAACGGCCTCTGCTGCTGGAATGGCCTCTGCTGCTGGTGCTAAAAATGAGGCCTCTTGGCCTGTCCTCCACTGCTGCCAGCTTCCTGGGTGTCGCGGCCCCTCTTGAGCTTCAGCTCAAGATCATCCTCAGCCGCCATCGCTCCTGATAGGATCTCCTCAAAAGTGGCGTTCCTGTCACTCTTGGTCAAGGACTTGACCTCCTTGACCAAGCCCTTCCTGAACCTCCTCGCCTTCGCTGTCTCGCTAAGGCCCTCCATGAATCTGCTCAACCGGCAAAACTCACCGGAATACTCCTCTACAGTCTGGTTCCCCTGAACCAGGTTCTCGAACTGGGTCTCCAAAGCACCGACTGCCTGATCCGGGAAAAACTTCCCCTTGAAGAGCTCCTTGAAAACTCTCCATGTCTGCCCTGGAGTGCCTACTCTCGGGTCCGTCTGATATCAGGTACGGACAAGATCCTGCATCTGGCTGGCTGCTGCCTCTATCTGGAGTCCGGCTGGTATCTCCGCCAGTCGGAAGATCTCCTCAATGTGCTCAATCCAGTCATCAGCATAAAGAATCCCCTCTGTCCCCAAGAAGTCCCTGGGGTTCATCTTCTTAAAGTCCTGAATGCCCGGAATCCTCTGCTGTCGCGGCTGTCCCAATCCTTCCTGTGGCTGGACAGCCAACCTCTCCACCGTCGCTCTAGCCAGTTGATGGGCCTCATCTATGCCCCTGGTAAACTCCGCTGTCTGACGCTGCTGCTGGTGCTGCTGCGTCTCTAGGAAATACTGGAAGTACGAAAACATCTGTACAGCATCCACTAATCCAGATGGCATCGGCGGCTGGAACTGCTGCTGGTGCTGCTGGTGCTGCTGGAACTGTGGCTGACGAAACTGTGGGGGAGGCATGTCTGGGGTAGCTGGGATGGTCCCCCGAATAAGTAGAGGTGCACCCCCAAATGTGGCAGAAGCTCCCACATGAGCTGGAGTAAGGGGATCTGTGGTCCCCGGGTCCTGGTGAGCTGGACGAGAGGTGGCAGACCTCTCAGTGATGTCACCTGGACCGAGACGCTGCGATCATGTCTCCACCATCTTGAAGACAGATCAACAAGAAAATCAATACGGAGAAGAAACGATATAGTCAAAGGAGACAGTTTATTTCAAAAGAAAGACAATATCAGCAAGAATTTAGATAGCAGGGATTTAGATAAGAGTTTTTCCTAATATGATTGAGTACCTCAACTACATCCTATTTCCTACTGCAGGCTGTGGCGATACTCTAGTTCGAATACCACCACATAAACTGGACCTGCATGGGCCACCACTAAAAACGTGTCACGACCCGCACCCTAGAGTAAGGGCACGAGACGTGGGTACGTCCAGCCTACGCCGCGGTGTTGGCGGTAGAACGCTGTCCTAGGTCAATCATCTAACAATATAAAGGTACATGTACAGTTTATACACTCCGAATGGAGGTAACATCACAACATGCAGTCTCAATCACATCTAAGGTAGAAGAATGAAAGACAGATAGATAGATAGTAACTCAAAGAGAACAATAGCATAGATGAAATAAGTCTAAGTGTCTAGGATACATAACATCCAGAATGTCAACTCCTAATACAATAAGTCTAAGAGTCTATACATCTCCACATCTCAAAATACAACTCAGAATGTGAGACAAAATATAATGTAGAAAAGACTGTCTAGCTAACTGGTCTAGACTACTGGAGCAACATCCTCAGCTGCAGGTGGATCCTGCTGAGGGTCCTCAACACAAGTGTCATCTAGTCCTGCTCCATAATATATAGTCACCCATGCCTCGTCCTCATCCTCTGTAATATTTTCAACAGGTCCAGTCAGGACAGGAACGAGCACAATACATCTCACACAGTTCATATCAGGTTAGAAAATACGATACAGGCAATAGAGTAAGATACAGGAAATGCTGAAAGGAAATATACGCTGTAAAAGATATAGCTGTAATAAAATATCTACTGTATATAGAGAACTATAAGTGACTAGTGATGTAGAGTACAAGATAGGCATGTGAATGGCTAGAATTTATACATGATTACACTACTGAGTTTGCACATGATTACACTACTTTGGAATTATTCACATGTCTACTTCTACTCTCCCGTTACCCCAATCAATACACAAGGATCTATACAAGTTACGTTATTATACATGATATCATATGGGGCCCATGAAAGGGTGCACATGATAGTATACATGAGGGCTCTGTGAACATGAGAGTACATGATCACATGAGTGCACATGAATGATGGAAGCATAGGAGTACATGATGATAGTGAAACACACATAACATGAAGTACCCGATGCTCCCGAGAGGGATAACATCTCATGTAAAGATCCATATAGTACCAATCCGTGTTACCAATGTGACAGCAACAAGTAAAGTAATCTAGAGCGAGAAGTAAAGCCTGAACAAGTATGAAACGGTCAGAGAATGTACTCGCCTGCTGTATGAATGTCTGTAGAGAATATGCTGTCTGAGGAGAGGTGTCTGGCTCCTGATCAGAGCAACACAAGTCACAATGTATTCTAAATAGTAAAAATGAAGTCTACTATGCATACTACATGATTCTAGGTCAATTTGGTCAAAAGTCAACTCTTGGTCAACTCTAAAGTCAAACTAGTCGAAGTTAGGTCAACACTAGTCAACTAGTTAGGGTTTTAGTCAAACTAGTCAAACTAGTTGTTTTAGGTCATTCCTAGTCAATTCTAGGTTAACTAGGTCAACTTTGACCTAAGGTTGACTTTGGTCAACCCTTAGTCAACAAGGGTCAACAAGTTGGGTTTTGGGCCATTAGGGTTAGCCCCAAGCCATAGGCTAATAATCTTGGCCATAGGCTAGTCATAGGGTTTTCATATAACCTATAACTAGAAGTCATACATACATATATATATATATATATATATATATATATATATATATATATATATATATTTTTTTTTTTTTTTTTTTTTTTTTTTTTTTTTTTATATATATATATATATATATATATATATATACACTATCTATCCACTACCCAATATCAATATGTTAAAACTATATATATACAAAACCCACATACATATAATACACTATATATGACATAATGAGACCTAATACAAAAGTATACATATATATCATATATATGTATATTATATATATATATATATATATATATATATATATATATATATATATATATATATATATATATATATATATATATAAACTTATAAAAAAAAAAAAATATATATATATATATATATAAACTTATATATATATATATATACTCTATATATATAGAGAGGGAAGTGAGAGGGACATAGAGTGAGAGAGGGAGAACAGGACAGTGAGAGAGAGGGGGACTGAACAGTAAGGGAGAGGGGGTGGTTCCTGGTTTCCTGGAACCAAATCCAGCCCCCAAACACACACACACACAGTACATATATACATATATATGTATATACACACACAACTACACCTATACACTACCATTTATCCCCAAAACTCACCCACACTCACATATACATATATACTATGTATATACATACTAAAATACACTAATACAATGTATAAAACATAATCAAAATCGATTTGAAAATCGATTTTGCAAAACTGGAAAATCCTAAAACCTGGAAACAGTGCACTGTGCACTCGAAACTAGGATAACCCGATTTACACACACTAAAACGAGCTAAGGCTCGATTCTAATGGTTGGTAACTGGTGCCCCATACATACCCTAGTGTCCTAGGTACCTGACACGACACCACGACACGAATTCATGTGTCAAAACACACAAAATCCCCACTCGGGTAAATTTCTGATACGCAACGCGTGCACAGCGTCGTGCACGCGTTCCACACGCTCGTGGACACACCATGAGACACGACACATCTCGTGGTCGTGCACATGTGTACGCTACGAATAGGGCTACACGCCCGTGTCATCACGAAACACCCAAGTGTCGTGTCCATGCGACACGACACGCTCAAAGTCGCCCCCGTGCGCGTGTGCGCTGACAGCGCGTGTCCAGTGCGAGTGAGATTTCTCACTCGACACGACACGACACGACACGAGACTTTGGGGGCATGTTCGCAGACATTGCCCCCGTGTCCGTGTCAAATATCACGTGTCCTAGGTGCCTGTGCAGTACGCACGAAGGATGGGGTAGCAGGGCATGCACGAGAGTCTCGTGCAGTGGGTTCGTGTCCAATTTGGACACGGACACAGCACAAAAACGTGCTCAGTCCACTGGGTATGTGACCTACATGTCTAGGGCTTCACAAAAGTGTAATTTGTTCTACATTTTAACAAAAACAAATCCTATGTGACATTTCAACAAACAAGGGTTTCTAGCTTAGGATACGTGTCCGATACGGACACCTAACCGACTCTAATTTCCACCAAATTTTACCCACAGTTATGGTAGTCCTATATGAATGCATTTATGAAGAAAAAATAGGATTTTAACTATGTTTGAGAGAATTTACCTGTTGGTGCAATCCAATGAAAATCAAAGAAGGGGGGTGTGTGTCCTTCAACTTGATGATATCCAAAGCCTCCAAATTCTTGATTGCTATCCTCCCTTAGTACCCTTGATGTTGTAGGGTCCCAATGCAAAAGACTAGAGTGAATTTGGAACAATATTGCTCAAGTTGTGTAGGTTTGAAGAAATGGGAATTTTGTGAGATTAAAATTCATGTAAATTTTCCATGAATTAATACAATAGGATTATATAGAAGTGTGGGCTGCTAGGAGGGGTACCCTTGGCCGGCCATGGCATGGGGGGGTGTCCTTGCCCTTCCTTCATGGCTAAGGCATGGACTTTGTGTAAAGGGGTGAGATATTTGGAGTGGTTTAAGGAAAATATCAATAAAGGTAAACTAGATATTTATACCACTTTAACCCTTAACCAAAAATCCATCCTAAAGCTTCTAGGTTAGTGGCTAACCTCTATATTAGGGTAGGATAGGCTAGGGACTAATCATGGAACTTAACCATGATTAAACAATATTAAAAATCACATAATCTCAAATAAAGTCTAGTAATTTACCAAAATACCCTTTTGGCCAAAAGTCACTAATTTGATGTTCTAAGCCTATGGCTAAGCTCACATGGTCATGGCAACTTCTAGGTTAAGGAAAACTAGGGTTTTCACTAAGTTATACTAACCAAAATCACAAAGTCATAAGTCATGACTTAGCATGACTTAGAAGATGGTTCTAAGTACACTAAAATCACCATAAATCATATCATGCCCTATACACCATTAATAATTAATAAAAATAATAATTTTTCAAAAATCCCTAATTTCAGAAAACAGGGTGTTACAACTGCAACCAGAACATAGCGATACCAGAGATAACAGATCTCACCAGCTCAATACGGCCACCAAAGGATAGTCCAGCTGCCTACCAGCCTTCCACTCTCCTTTGGGCAAAATCTACCAGGCTGAGACAATCCTGATCCCTGGCATAATTGACCGTCAACGGAACCCCCAGATACTTCACCGGTAACTCTCTTTTCTCCACTCCCAGAGTCAGGGCCCGTTCCTCCTTTAGGGTGCACTGAGAGCTGAAATATACCCTGATCTTCTCCCTATTTAGCTGCAGACCGGACAACCTCCCAAACTCCTCCATAATATCTGAAAGTGCCCTCATCCCCCTCATAGATGGATGCAGGAATACCAAGAGGTCGTCAGCATATATCAAGTAAGACACCACCGGCTTGACCTGCCTGAAAAGAGGAACAATCTTCCTACTATGCACAGCCAAGTCCATCATACAAGTGAAGAACTCCATCACCATAGTGAACAGGTACGGAGAGAGAGGATCCCCCTGCCGCAGTCCCCTGTTGCTCGAGAAGCATCCATATGGAGTACCCTGAATGAGGACCAAAAATGTGGGGGAGCATATGCACTCCCTCACCCTTGCCACCCATCTCTCATCAAACCCCATAGCAAGCATAAGGTGGCAGAGGAAGTCCATGTTGACCGTGTCATAGGCTTTCCGCAAATCCAGCTTCACACATGCCTTCATTCCCTCCGTCTTGTTAAAATCTCTCACCATCTCATGTGCAAGAAGACTGTGCTCAACAATCGAGCACCCCTTGATGAAAGCCGCTTGATTTCGAGACACCAAGCCCTGTATAATCCCCTCCATACGACGACACATGAGGTGAGTAATTATCTTGTATAGATAATTATAACACGCAATAGGCCTGAAGTCGGCGAGGGAGGTCGCACCCTCCTTCTTCGGAACCAAGGTCAAGAATGTGTGATTCAGCTCCTTCAACAACTTCCCTTCCAAGAAAAACTCCTGCACTGCCATCAGAACTGAGAACTTTAGCTCACCCCAATGACGTCTAAAGAACCCACAAGAGAAGCCGTCAGGCGCCGGAGCCTTATTTGGATCTACCTTCATCACAATATCCTCCACCTCTTCCAATCTCACGGGCCAACAGCAAGCTATTCCCATGGTGCGTCACCAGCCGCTTCGTGACAAGGCCTGGGAACGTGATGGGATAATCAGTTTGCTGATATAAGTCAGAATAGAACCTGATTGCCTCCTCCTGAAACTCCACTGGGTCGCCAACAAGCCTGTCCTCGTCGTTAAGCAGCCTGGGGATGCTGTTCCGGTGCTGTCTGGCACGGATCACATCATAGAAGAACTTGGTGCACCGATCCCCATCCTTGAACCATGAACACTTGGCCCTCTGGGCCGCACTAATCTCCTGCTGAAGCCTCATGATGTTGACCTTCGCAATCAGGTCCCTCTCCCTAGCCGCTATCTCCCCGCTCAGCATGTCAGACTACAAAGCTTCCTGAACCTCACGAAGCTCGGCCTCCTTATCCTCCAGGGAAGACCGCGACATCTTCTTCACCCAATCCCGAATAGGTCTCTTGACCTATTTGAGTTTGTGAGCCATGTGAAACTGAGCCGTGCCCTCCCGAGTATACTGCAGCCCTCCCATAACAACCTCCTCATATCCAGCAAAAAAGTACCAGCCATTGTTGTACCAGAATGGCTGAGTCTTCCAAGTGGGCCTCTCAGAGAGACCAATCCGGATAGGGGAGTGATCGCTGGTCCCTGCCACTAGCCCTTCCGTCATGGAATTCAGAAAGTAGCAAAACCATTCGTTATTTCCCAAGGCCCGATCCAGCTGACAGGCAATCCTATTGTGAACCGCCTTATTGTGCCAGGTCCAGATGTGTCCAGCTCTCTCCAGTCCCCTCAGCCCAGACAAGAGGAGACACCTTCGTAAGTCGTATAAGATCGGATCCGGCACTGGACGACCTCCCACCTTCTCTTGTCGATACAGCATGGCATTGAAGTCTCCCATAAGCAGCAGAGGGAGATGCAGGTGTTTCGCCATACGACCTACTCGCACAATGTCCTCCCACAAGGTCTCCCGAAGCCGCCTATCATTGTGCCCATAAACTGCTCCAAGAATGAAGTGGAATCCTTCCTTGTTTACAAAGGAAATGCCAATAAGCTGCTCTGTCATCAGAACCTGTTTCCCCTCCCAACAATCTATGTTCCACCGAACCCAGATCCTAGCCATATCACAAAGATCCAGGTTGTGGATATGCGCCCAGTTTGCAGGCGTCCTGCGAGATAACATAGTCTCCCCTCTAATCTTCGCCTCAAGGAGAATAGAAATGTCATACTTCTTCCTCTTCAGAACTCCACTAATCTTCCTCCATCTCCCAATGGAACACCCACCACGAATGTTCCAGGCAAGGATCGACATTAATTAATTCATGTGGGATCCCCCTGAACTCCATCTGGACTGACACCCGAGGGAAGTGTCCCGTCCGTCAAATCTATATCCTCCCCCATCCCCGTCCCGAGAAAGGTGCAAGATGGGCCTGAATCCTGGAGAGAGTCAAGGTCCAATCTGGGTTGGCCATGGTCTAATCATCGAGCCCCCCTGGCTGGAGCTCCTCTTCCCGTGGGGACGGGACATGCATTTTCCTGCTATAGACCTTTTCCACCATAGAAGTCTACATCCCATCCTGTCTGCTATCCAGGGAACTCATATCCCTGGTCACCATACTCCTCTGGGGCATGAACGGGACTATCGCGCTCTGAGAACCCTCCTGTCTCTGCGGGGTGTCAGTCACGGACCTCCTGGCCCCCTCCATCAGGGAGACCTCCTCCATCGGCCTGACTGTCGCCGCCACTCCTGCGATGGGACTGGGTGCCACCTCTGGCTCAACTACCTCCATCTGCGCTACCGAGGACCTAGCTGTCTCCGTCCCTCTAGTCAGGCAAGCACTAGATGAGTGAGCAAAGCACTCACAGAAGGAACACATTGGGGGGACCCAATCATACTCCACAGCCTGAGTCAAAACCTCCCCGGATGCCACCTAATACTCGAGAATACTCGGAAGCTCCGTCCCGGCCTTTATCTCCACAAATACTCTGGCGTACATCAGTCTGGTACGGAAAGCCGTAGCCTCATCCGCCTTGATCGGCTTACCGACCAAGCTAGCTAATCTCATAAGCAGAGGGATGCTCCAGTATTTCACCGGGAACTCAGGAAAGCGAATCCAGACGGGAATCGTGTTCAGCACCTCCTTCTCACATCTCAACTCCGGTGTCCACTCCTTCAGGATAATAAACCGCCCGTCAAAGGACCAGAGCCCTCCTTGAATAATCCTATATATATTTATATATATATATATATATATATATATATATATATATATATATATATATATATATATATATATATATTGACCGACCTCGTGAAAAAGAAAATATATGAAAACAAAAAAATGGGGATAGACTGGAGTTCTCCTTAGCCTTGAAGTGGTTCCGTCCTTAATTGTTACAAAAAAAAAAAACATGGCAGGAATTGTGAACAAGTCATAGTATCAACCCCTCAGCTCGCCAAATTTACAAGGCTACCTGTATATTGTGTTGTACTCTTAACATAAGATATAAACGAGCCGTAAATATCCTAAAACCGTTATTTTAATTTTAACATACAGAACTAGTGAGTGTAAAATTTTCTTTTCCCATGCCAATCTACTTGAATTTTCTTGCTCCAAAAGAAACTGAAATCTCAAAGTAAAGCTGCATCTTATACGTAACTCACTAATTTTCCCACGCCCAAACATACGTCTCTATATAGAGACCTAGAGATCCATAATACACATGATACATAATACAATCATCATTTTAACCCAACTTTAAGCATTAGTTTTACAGAAAACATCGTTAGTAGAGTAAGAGTGATTTGTATTCCTCTATGTTGTGTGTAACATAAACATTCACCACCCTTGTTTTACAACATGCACCTAGGATTGGAGCTTTGCACAAAAGTATATAGTAGTTCATCTGATTATCAAGCTTCATATATGCAGCAGGAAGAAACAAACTTCTCTGGAAGTTTACTCCCTAAATAGCATAGACCCGATCGATCTCGGAATCAGTGAGCTCCGAATTATGACGCCATGAGCTCGAGCTCCTCCTAGATAACTTGTCCCTCTTCCTAATCGATCGGCTTCGCTTAGACTTCACCACATAGTATGTCATGGTGCCAAGAACTCCGGTCATTATCACTCCCCCGATCGCCGTGACCAGGAGGGCAGCCCACTGGCCATGCCGACCGACCACGATATAAGAGGAGGAAATGAAAGCAATGGTCGTGCAAACTGATGCCAGCCACATCAGCTTATTGATCCACCCCACCACCCTCCTCTCCGATCTCGTCTCCCCCCTAACGAGGGTTATTTGAACCACCACGACCGCAAGCGATGTAAACAGAGCTATTGCATTGAAGATGAAGAATATCTTGAATGAAACCATTTTATATGCTACAGCTCTCCCATGCTTATCGTTCCCGCCGGGCACTGTGAAGATGGCTGCGAAAGCCACAGTAGCGAAAAGCACGGCAACCACGGTGACAGAATTGGTGGCGTTGTTGATGCCTTCTCTGTGGAGTTTCCTGAGCTCCTTGGCAATCCCATGGACATTTTTGTTTGTTTTCCTCGTCTGTTCCAGCTGGGTGTGGACATCCTTCTTAATATCTATAACAGTTTTCCTCAGCTCGTCTTTAGGTTGATTCAACTCATTGGCCCCGACTGCACCACAGCGAGACAGAGAGTCCTTGATATCAACTGCTTCTTCGGAGAGAGGTAGCCCTTCAGCAATGTCAAAGGCAGTCTTGCGATCTCTCGTCAATGCATTCACATGGATGTCAGGAAGGGATAGTAGAATGTTCACAATCTATCAGGAAAGGGGCATCCAGAATGATGAAAAAACAGAGAAGATTCAGATTTGTGTTCATAAAACAAACAATGAAATCCAAACCAATACAATTATATATTAAACCAACTAAAATATGTCTTGATTATCTACCAAAAATCTAGTTCAAATCCCATAAGAGAGGAGAATATTTTCTCATAACAGCTAAGAGATGAGAAGATGAGTTCTCTCCAATTAATAACCAAGGGATAATGGAGTTATCCCATAAGCTCAGGAGTCGGAAACAGCTCAAAAGTTCTCTCTAAACGGGGGCAACCCTCCTATAAATAACAGAGTAAGAAAAGACACAGGTACAAACACATATTTTTCAGCTCTTCAACAATTCGAATTATTCCATGTAGTTTTTCCAGCGGGATCTGAATTTGACATTCGCCAAGGTCACCCCTACCATTGCAACAACCTTTTTTACAGTGTGCATGGGGGAATGCTGGAAAAAAGTTTTGTTGCCTAAAAGCATGCAGGTCATCAACAACAAAGGTTTGACATTATGTTTAACATTAAATCTATTGAAACGTATCAATTGATTGATTATAGACATTATAGTATAAATTATGATAGAACTCTTATTAAAAGATTCTTCGTATATATATGTTGGACGTTGCATGTACTCGTATCCAAAAGTGGGAGAAAGCCGTGATAGAAAGTTACACCAATTTGCTATGAATTTTCATATAAGGATGCGTTTGATTGCAAGGTGGAAAAGATATGGAAAAGAAATTAATTCCATGGAATTATTTTCCTAGGAAAAAAAATCCATGGAATTTTAAAAAAATTTCATGGAAAACTTAATTTGGGTGTTTGATTGTCATTATTTTCCATGGTAAATAGTTATTTTCCTATGGGTTGGGCAAGATTCATTTTCCACCATTTTAGAAGATAATATGAAAAATGATAGTTTTTTGGAAAATAATTCCATGGAAACATAAGATATCAAACACTACAATTGGTGGAAATTTTGTTATGGAAATATTTTCCATGGAAAAAAAAAAAACCAATCAAGAACTTACAAGCATGATAGTGATGACCGATGACGGAGTGTAACATGAGGTAGAAAAGGCCTACGTGCTTTTAGTAACGTGTTCTTCTAAGTCCAAGAAGTCGTCTTTCAAAAAGAGTTCTAAGAACGACGGTGCATGAAAGCTCAAAGAGGCGTCAAGTTAAAAGCAGCCAAACCAAAGTGACACTGCTTCTATTGGGAAAAGATGGTCACTGGAACGGATGTGAAGATGAAAAAGCTATCAATGGTTGATCCAGGTACATTCATGATTGAACTTAGCTTGTCCATTTCAGATCGTCAACCATGGGTATTAGATACAGCATACAGGATGTGGCTTCCACATTTGTAATGAATGATTTGTTGGGAAGGACAAGCAGCAAAAAATGGAAGACTGAAGTCGAGTTGTGCCTTGGAAATGGAGCAAGACTTGCTAGTTTGGCCATAGGGACTATCTTCTAGCTTTGCCTAATGGCAGTTAGTTAGAACTTTTAAATTGTTATTATGCAACGGTTTTATGAAAAACATTATTTTGATTTCTGCACTAGTTTCCTGTGTTATGAACTTTTGTTAAAAGACAATGGTTGTTCTATTTCATTGAACCATAAAATTTGTGCGATTGGTACTGTATGTAATGACATATACATTCTCGATAAGTTTCTTTGTAATTTCAATATCGAACATAAAAGGAAAGGAGATGATATAAACCAAACCAATTTATGGCATTGTTGTCTTGGTCATGTTAATGAGACAAGGATTAACAAGATACATAAAGGAGGGTTATTAGATCCATTTGATTATGAATCTTATGACACTTGCAAATCTTGTTTCAAGGGAAGTTGACCAAGTCTCCATTTAGTGGACACAGAGCACGGACCTCCGAAGTACTTGGATTAGTCCATATCGATGTGTAGCACATGTCAACAAGGTATGAAGGACGGTTACTCATAACTTCATTATCTTTACCAATGAATTCTCTCTCTCTCTCTCTCTCTCTCTCTCTCTCTCTCTCTCTATATATATATTCTCTCTCTCTCTCTCTCTCTCTCTCTCTATATATATATATATATATATATATATATATATATATATAGAGAGAGAGAGAGAGAGAGAGAATATATATAGAGAGAGAGAGAGAGAGGTGGGGATACGGATAAGGTGCAAATACAATTTGACATCTAAAAAAATACGCAATCTCAGTCTCACGTCAATAAAAATTAATGGTTCAGATTTGACAACCATGCATGGAGCATGGTTGTCACCTATTAATTCTAATTCTATGCCACATACCATGTATGAAAATTTTGTATGTATTTTCTGGAAATTGTTGAGAAACCCAATTTCGGGGTTGGTTTTTATGAAAAACTCACCCGCAGGATGGGTTTTATGAAATATCCAGAATTATATATTTTCACGTTAAATATTCCAAGATTCCCTTTAGATTCTCTGTATTTACAAAATTGCCATTTTGATAATACCATAACTACCCCTTCGCATAAACTCAGATTTGGATTGCGATTCTCGTCTTCTTCTTCTTCTTCATGAGAGATCTGAATTCCATTGCTCTCATCTTCAGCAGAGATCGCAAAGATCGTTCGTAGTTCACTGTGCTTTTCTTCAGTTGAACTTCGATCATCGCTCATCATCATCATCATCATCATCATCTTCCTAGAGAGATTTGAAGTTTTCCGACGATTAGGTCAATTGTCGAAAGAAGATCTTCTTTTCCATAAGAGTTGGCATCGTTTTGAAAGAAAAACGAAACTCTTTATTCCTGACAAATTTTTTTCTACAAAAAAAACAAAAATTAGGTTTCTGTCAACTGTTCACCATCATTCTCCGTGATTTTAACACGGAGAATTGATTCTCCATGATTTTAACACGGAGAATGACCATTCTCCGTGAATGACCATTCTCCGTGAATGACCATTCTCCGTGATTTTAACACGGGGAATGATGATTCTTCGTGATTTTAAGAACGGAGAATGGCCATTCTCCGTGATTTCTAATACGGAGAATGGCCATTCTCCGTGTTAAAACCACGGAGAATGACCATTCTCCATGTTAAAACTTTGGAGTGCTATAACTTTTGACTGGGAGGTCGAAACGAGGCCCGGTTTGTCGCAAAATGATCGTATTTCAGAGGAGCCTGAGATAAACCGTCCCACCGTTTGTCGGCCTTCCAAAATTTTAGAATCGCAAAAAAATGATGTTTGGACCACCATTTTAACAGTTTTATCGTTTGTCGGCCTTTCTGAAATTTTTCGACGAGTTTTTGAAGGTTTGAAGAATTTGGAGGAGAAAACCTAGATTTGAAACTGAGCAGCGTATGGAAGAAGAGAGTATCGAAACGTTTTTTTTTTTAAGAGTAGGGTTCGAGAGTGTTTTCAATAAATTAGAAGGGCAAAAAGGTCATTCAGAACCCCCTTTATATATTTTTTGCTACTTCTGGACACACGATGAACTGTTATTTTGCGGTGGGTTT